>CM061536.1:69051046-69532864 GCA_030545055.2 Neoaliturus tenellus | reverse complement strand
TGCGCTACTGTAACACAACATATGGCCATATCCGAGCAACAAATGGCCCGAGACAATGGCCAGCAAATGAGACTAATTAAAAGCAGAGATTGGCCGGAACAAAGGAATGGGCGTGGCCTGGTGACGCAATCTGCGCAAGACAATTACAAACGGCGCGCAATTACAGTGTTAACGAACTGGGCGACACGGGGATTAGCATACGTGTGAAAACTGTTGCGAAACGGGCGATTCGGGGTCGCGGGTTGGTGGGTAGGTAGGTAGGGGGATGTTTATATCTCAAGGTCATGATATCACAGTCACATACCATCTTCAAAATTAGATATCAATTCAAAAATAGGATATATTCAAATATTTGCTAAATACTGCAATTAAAATAATAAGCTGGAGATTGTCCTTGTTGGATCTATTTATTACAGTTCAACAAACCTTAAACGCAAACAGACACGACGACTCCTTTATTTAAAATAAAGTAATAAGAAAACTATGGTTACAACTGTAAATAAATGGCTAATCAATAATGGTGTAGTTTTTGAGAAATATTTTTGATAACATAAAATTGAATGTTAATATATATTTTTCGGATATTTTTAAAGCTATTTGCTATTTTTATGATCGACGTAGGCCTAATAAACGCAATGTTAAATTATAAAATCCTAGCAACGTTAATTAAATACGTAAAGTGTTAGTTAAACAAATAATTCAATTAATTATATGATCCGAAAATGGGGCATGTTCGCATTGCCCTATGGGCAATGCAAATAAATATAAAGCGTCCGTTCTTTAATTTATACAACAAATAATCATTGAAACATTATTACAAAGTAGTAATATAATTAACGGATCAACGCTGCTAATTATAAAAAAAGTCTAATAATAATAACTACAGTAGTGCCAGTAATGCAATACTAGTGTCCATAATGCTCGAAATCGAGCAATTTAGTTTATATATTGATAAATAATTTCATTTACTACAACAGAGAAATTTACATTTTCTATAACAACTCTTGTCATTTTTTTTGGTAGGCCTACAACGGAGTCAGTTTTCCACTTTGTCTACTTCGTTGTGGTTAATCTAGGCCTACATTGTCATTTTTACCAAGATGTCCCTGGTATTTCGCATAGGTCTACCGCTTACAAGCCGAAGCCCGTAGTCAACTGCCTTTACAAATTATTCAATTTGATACAAAAGTAAGAATTCGACTCTAGATGAATGCCCTTGTTTGGCCCAATATATCCATGAAATAATTTTAGTTTCAATTTAACATTTTGTCCAATTCGCCTCAACCTCTTACCTTCAATCTGGAAGTGAAGACGTACGTTTTGAAAAGTAAGAATCATCGTTTCATAATTTGAGTATAACAATAATTCATTAATATAGCCAGTTTAATGACAATGAGATAGATAACTTGTCCGGAAACCAGTACCCATTTTACAAAGTGCATTAAGTAAGAGTTTGAAAGGCCATATTGTTATGTCACATAAAATATACAATAAACTGAACAAATGGTCAAACTGTATCCTGAAAAACTCTTTTGAGCAAATTATATGACTGGCTTTTAGTTAACCCATTTTATTCACTTACTGACTTCATGGCTCAATAAAATAAAATGGCAATTAAGAATGTGATTTTTAATATATTTTTAACCTTCGTTGAAGTTTTTTCTCATATTTTATTTATTGTGATTATATTTTAAATTTTTATTCCTGTTATGACTGTTGGAAGATGAAACTGTGTTTGTATTTTTTTAACTACTTTTTACTTTTTATTCAATTGTTGTTATTTTCATATTTTATTCTCATTTCGTATTTATGTAACTAGTGATTAGTTCTAGGTTTATCAGTCCAATTTGTCCTCGTTGTTTAGTATATTATGATATACTATATCATAATATACTAAACAAGACACACTTGTCTTAAACTTAAGACAAAGTTAAGTTAAGACAAGTTAAGTTAGTTTAAGTTTAAGTTGTCTTAAACTTTAATTGAAGTTTTATATGTAAAACTTAGATCATATTTATCCCCAATTTTGAATCCATAGAGAAGTTTTATATATTTAGTACATTATTAAAAAATAATTCTCTGCTTAAATTAAGATATTGTTTTTACCGTAGCCAAATGCTATACCGCACTTAAGACTTTTGGCAATACATGTTGTACTTGTCAATGGCAAATAAACGCTTTTGATTCGTGATTCAAACTTTATAATATAATTAAGCATTGTTTACACTATCGATTACAATACTATTAAATTTTCTTAATTAGCCAATCATAAATATAATTTATCAATAATTAAACATATAGTGGCACTTCCCAGCAGGTTTTCTTGTCAATAGCAACACCAAAATTTAATATAGTAGGCTATAATTAATTCAAAGATTGTATTCATTCATTGGCGTTATCTAGTTATCATTAAAAAAATAAACAAAACAGACAATGTGATGTAATTTTAATGTTAATTTGATACTATACTTTTCTTCTAGAGAATGTTTTACTTTATTTATTATTTCCTCATAGATTTTTGACATGTCCTTATTTAATTTGACACCACTGGGTTAATTCTACAGTTTGTGAAACGCTCACAATTTTCCTCAAATTATTTTCCACGTGCATTCTTAATGCAGTTCGCTGACCAATGACACCAAAATCATTCAAATCGATTGAAAACCATGGGAGGAGTTACTTGTACAAAAACCTTGTCGCGTATTAAATATGTATATAGATATAGATTAGATAGATACATGTTTGAATCATATAAAAGCAGTGCGCTTTGATAGGTAGTGATGTTTATTAGAGTTTATGCAACTTTTAATTTTTAAATTATTTTTAAATAATTTATACACACATAGTTGTTAGGCCTATATGCGACTATAACCTGATCATTCAATTAATAACAAAATTCAATTAAAAAAAAAAATATCATCCCAAAAATATGGGGGTGCTTCTCCTATGGTCCCTCTCACTGTAAATCCACCCATGGATCCACCATATTACAATACCTTTGAACCATTTTATAAATCAGATCATCTAAGGTTAAAAGAACCCAAAAATAAAAAAATAAAAATAGGTTTTTTATGCCACATCTGAACTTAATCTATGGAGTTCTTGGATCCATTCAATATTGATATCAATGATGATGTGAAGAAATTGTAAATAATGTAAAATACTAGATTCGAATTTTACATTTGGAACTGGATTAAGATCACCAAGTATGTTGCAACTGATGCAATCACCTGAAAAAAAAATGATTGAAAACTTTTTATACCCACGTCCCACACTCAATAAATCTAGAATGTTTTAGAGATTCCTTACCCATACCTACCCCGTTCAAAAGAGTAAAGTCCAAATTGAAAAATCCACACACAGAGAAATAAACTTTTTGGTGAAGCAACTGATATGAAAACAACTGCAGCTGAAATAAACAGAAGGGTATTTTATTACATGATGGAATGTTTTAACATACATTATGACTTATGTTAAAATGTACTAAATGCTAAAGGTAAAAAGATGAATGAAAATTATTTGTATTTTATGCCTATGAATTTCCTTAAAGTACATGTACATTATTAAAGCAAATTCTTATATTGTTTATAATTGGAAAAATAAATTCCAAAGAGATATGATGCGGTTAAAAATGTTCATCAATAATTACATGGTGAACAAACATTTTAGTCCTAATACTACCCTATTACATTTCCGTATATCATCTCAATACTGTTTTGTCAGCAAAACATAAATATTTGTGACACTCCTATTATAGGGCACTTAATACTTGAAGTATAAAGTAAAGTTCAGAACATGAACTATGAATAGGTTATATTTGAGTGTTAGTTCAAAATTTGATATATCCCTAGTAAAAATGTCAGTGAAGAGTTTTAATGATATCAATTGAGATCAGTTGACTTTTGGATGATCTGAGTTCACATCTTCATAATATCAGCTGATGCCAGTTGACATCTGTTGACCATTGTTCGATGTCAGCTGATATAACTAACGTTTTAAATTTTGATTAGTATTTGATTTTTTTTATCTCTATTGATCATTTACACCCATTTGCAGTTGTAAAGGGGGGGGGGGGGGTGGCGAAATATCACCCAATACCAGTTGATATCAGCTGATATCAGTTGATGTGTAGTGAAAGTCAGCTGATATTCGCTGAGATCAGGTGGGCGAAATACCACCTAATGTCACTTTCACTAGGGATACCAATAAGTTATATGAGAGTTACAGTCGTTCATAATTTTTGTCCAAACAGAAAATCATATTTATTAAAACAGTTTAAACAAAACAACAATTATTTGCAAATTATCTCACTAATCAATATAGCTTGAGGTAATGTAATTCATCTTTTCCAACATTTTTCCCTGGTTTCACTGTCACAAAATACCTACTAAGTTATTTTTTGTTGGATTCTTATGTTGGCGGAAGTGTGGTTATTTGGCAGAACAGCTCGGCCTTCCAAGTAGTGCGGTAAATTTTTTGTACTGTTCTTAAAAAAAAAACACCACGTTTTTCATGGGGGAGGTTATTATTAAATCAAAACCATATGTTTGTTGTCATTATTTTGTTGCTAATCTATTAGTAAAATCATTAACATGACTAGTTGTGAATCTAAGCACTGGAAGCGCTAGTGTTGTTCCCTCTTTCGTCTTGACCTTATACAAACTGTGGAGAGTTTCGTTACGATTACCCTACAATTTTAACTAGAACCATTTAAAAGAGCTTAAAAAAACAAACAATTTAGTATTTTGAAATTTTAACTTGGCTTAACAGGTTACGGAGAAAAGCCAAAAATAGCTAGGTTTCTCATGGTAATCTTATGACAAATCAACAAAACCCTGTATCTCGCTTATTTATTGGATAACTTGATAAACTTTGGTATGTACATTCACTAGGTAGGGTTTTTATTTTTATTTGCTTACAACACACATATGGCGGCAAACCTATACATACTCAACCCCTATGGGGAAAATTAAAACCCCATAGGGGTTTATGGGGAAAATTATAAGTGCCGAATATTGATACAATTTGATATTTACCTTGACTAAACCGCATTACATTTCCTATTTCCTAACAACTAACATTTTCTAACAACATCCTATTGCAGCAAACCTGATACTCATTCCTATCGTGGGGGAAATACAAAATCTCAAATTCTTTTGGAAATTCGTTGAGTACGCAGGTTTGATGCGACGGGGGTATTTCACTAAGACATGTACAGTATATTATGATTTGTTGCATTATGAATGATTGACTTTGGAGTGATTAAAGTATGGTATAAGTCAAACCAACAAAAACTGAACATGTCACATGAATATATAATTCACTTATAGTTTTTTTACTCAACATTATTTGTGTGATTCCACAGTCGTCTCTATTTTTCTGTTGAGTAAAATAACTTTGATTCCATTTTTTATTTACTTACTTCTTCTCTTGTATTTGGAAGGAGCTCCGTATTCATCAGTTTATGCACCAAAACAGACGTGTAGTTTGCCTGAAACAAAAAACACTCTTCATGTATTATTTACAATTGGGGTCCTCTTAGCTCGAAATCGAGCAAATATATTCTGACTAAAATTTTCATTTACTATAAGATAGAAATTTAATTTTTTTATATATAATCTTAATTAACTTTTTTGTAGGCCTTTATTGTCTTCTTTATCAACATTACCTTTGTATTTTGCTTCTTAAAATCGCTTAATATACCACCTTATAAACAGGCCAAAATTCCAGGTCAGCTGCCTTTTCAACTTATTCAAAAACAATATGAATTTGACTTAGGTGAATGCCTATGCTTCATCCAATAATTTGAAGTAATACTTTAAATTTTAACATTTTGTGAACTAATATATATAAAACTTTAATAAATTCCTTGGCTCATTTACTTATTTACGTTTTATATTGTTTTTTGTAGCCCATTTACCTGATCCGAAACGGAAGAGCAAACAAACACAAGAACCAAAAGTTCTGCTGAATTTTCAACTAAAATTAAAATCATTACCATCATGTAAGCCCAAAGAGATTGACCTGAAACATCGACCTTTCCAAGGAACACTAGAGATATTGTGTACAAAATAACAGTGATTAAAACAATAGCCTTTCCAATAGATATGAGAAGTTGAAGATTATACGTCTTGTTAATTTGTCTGCCGATGTCACACAAGTTTCTGTGTATTCCTCGGGATGATTTAACCAAATGTGATGAGTTTTCTTTGAACATTTGAAATCTTAGAAATAATTCAGTCCCATCAAAAGCATTGATTTTTCCTTCAAGGAGGGACAAAAGTTGTAAATTAACGAGATTGAAGTAAGCTCTCACCACAACAATATAAGTGACAAACTCGATAAGGATCACAATATTCACAGACATAGCAAACAACTGACCACTTATTGCTAACAAGGTCATTTCTCTCATTTTGTAAAAAAATGAAACGTAATATACACACTCATAAATAACTAGAAAAGTCATCCCTATTATTTGAACCACCAAAGATCCAGTATAAGAAGTCTTGACATCAAAAGTAGCTGTGGTTGTTTCAAGGTGTGCTAATTCCTGGAACAAGTGAGTCCACATTTGGTGTCGATAGAGTACGATAATTAGTGAAGTAAAAGTCAGAAAAGAGTTGAATGACATTTGAAGAGGGATTAAATATCCATATCTGTACAAATCAGTCGCTGTTGCATTGAGCGCCAATGATATGATTTGAGAAGATGATTGCCACACAAGGAAGATCAGGGACATAGAATAAAGGGCAGCAGGAATGAACAGAGATCGGCTGTGAAGTGAATAAGGGACAAGGCCTAGAGTGAAACCTAAGTACAACATGGGCTTGAGAGCACTGAACATTTTCATGGGGAACGGTTGAGTTTGAAGCAGTTCTGGCGGAGAATAACCTGTTCACTAATCATGTTGATTAATTTTGCAGTCGATTGTTTATTAACATCCATTACAATAATTGGTTTATTAATGTTCTTTTGTCTAAACTTAATAGATTAATAAATTTGTGAAATCTGCATTGTGTACCAGTACGAAGTAGTGCTTTCAATGCCATAATCCATTTACTGTAATTTGGTTTAATGGATAACAAACAGTAATAAAGAAATTAAATTACACAGATAAAAGAAGCCCTATTTACTTTGTAAATTGGAAGACAGTTAGAATAAATAAATGCTCAAACGGCATTTATAATAAAAGCAATAAATCATTTGTTAACACGTTCGCTACCAGCCGCCGCATATATGCGGCGGTCAGGCCAATCCCACAGCCCACCAAAATAATCATGGACTTCCCTGTAGACCGGCCCTAGTGGTTGTGACTTATGCCACAGACCACGAATAGAAACCGTCCAAAATTAGTTTTCACACTTCAAAATATCTTAATTTCATTAAATAAAAAAATATATACAATTTTCTCTTCATTTTTGGTAATTTTTTGAGCGCCGCACATTTGCGGCGCATGGTCAGAGACTAAGTGACGCATGTTAGCATCTGCACTAATATAACCTTATTTTTAGACATAACCTTTGAAAAACGGAAAATGAAATACGGCTTATACATGAAAACATTGTATTGAAATATTTAGTTTACAAATAGAGTTGTTTACAATTCATTTACGTAGTATAATTATGATGTTTTACAAGTTTACAAAATGCAAATGTTTATACATTTTTCTTACACAATAAATTTTTTTCAATGTGTCATATAAGAGATTTGATGAATATTTGTGTAAAGATATATCAAATACGTTAAAAAATGTTACTTTAAAAAATACATTAAATAAAAATGTACGTAAAACATTTTAGTGACGTCAGTGATCGTTTTAGCCACATACCAAGCGCCGCACATATGCGGCGGACTATCCCGTAGACCGCGCCTAAACTGTCTGACCATTAAAATAGACCGCACTGAAGAAATTTCGTATTTAGTATCATGGAACCATCGCCGCAGATATGTGGCGGCAGTCTATTTTAATGAGCCCAGCCGCCGCAGATATGCGGCGGTGGGCTCTCAGTAGAACTCGCCCGCCGCAAAATTGCGGCGGTGGGCTGTGGTTACGATTTTTTTTTAACATTGTGGTAGCGAACGTGTTAATTTCCTATTAACACACTCCCACAAGACATCTTACACATAATTTAAAGGAAAACTTTAATGTAGGAATACGAGATAATTGAAAATTAGCTGACAATATTTTTTTCAATGGAAACACAAACTATGCAAACATGTATAGAAAAATAAACAAAATAGCTAGTGAGAGCTTATTATATGTTAAGCCGCATCTGCACTGGCCGAACATGTTCGCCAAACAAAGTTCTTCCAAACTTTTGTTTGTTCGTTGCTAACCTTAAAGATTGTAAATCATATAGCCGGTAATTGTTCATTTGGAATGTTTGTTGATTTTTTTGTGTTCGCCACGAATGTTCGGCCAGTGCGGACGCGGCTTTACCATTATTGATGGTTTGGTTTCGTTGAAATAATAGTTTACACTGATGTTGATAGGTTGATAGTATTCAATGGCTACAAAATTATAAATTGGGACATGTGAGTAAAGAATTTCATCTAAGAAATCAGTTCTGCAATTTTAATGATGATGAAAGAGCATGATCTACACTGTACTCTTATATGGAAAAATTTTATTATAAACTTCCTCAGGACTGTAACAATATCTATTCGATAAGAAAGTTTCGATTAGAGGTGACAAAATATTTAAATGTAATTTATTTTTATAGTACTATTTAATACCAATTAGCCAGATCTTAGAAATGTTTGCTGTCGTTTGTGACAGCTGAACTTCTGTTTTTTATTTTATTTTCACGTAATGATTTAGTTTATAGAACACAGTCTAATGTTATACCATCTTGTATTGACCCATTTTGTACAATAGCATAAAGAAGATGACAATTCGCCTATCTGAGAGAAATTCCCTACTAGATGTAATTCGATGTAATAAATAAATAAAGTATATATATATATGTATTTTTGTGATGTATATATATATATATATCAGGTGTATATATATATATATATGTATATATATGTGTATATATGTATATATGTGTATATATATATATGTATATATATCAGGTGTTGTACTATATATATATATATATATATATATATATATATATATATATATATATGTTTACACACATACCTCAAAAACGGATCAAGCCTTATTGCACTTGGTATTTTAGAACACCTCCTGTAATACTGATACTTCAATAAAGGATAGTTTAAGTTTACCGAGTAAATGCTTGGGCCCCAGGTACTATATTAATAGGTAAACACGTTTCTTTTTCTCCTTTTTTCTCAGCTTGTTGTAAAACAAGCTTCTACAAGCTTGTTGTAGCTTTTGTTGTAAAACAAGTTTCAACTTATTTCAACAAACAGTTCCTAAACTAAAAATTATTCTAAAAAATATAAAATAGTGGCTGTGTAACTGTGGGGGTTGAAAATTGAATATATGATATTTTGGCTTGTCTAGGTCACGAATAATACCTGAAAAGATTGGTAGAGGTAAGGGATACCATGTAGATAAAATATAGGACCATTCGATATTCTTACCAACTCGCTGGGTCTCTTATCAGGCCCAAATTTGCATTCCTCAATCATTTAAGATTTTTAGATATAGGATTTTTAACATCTGTTTTATTTTGGTAGCAAGATTTGTTATTTTCAAAAATGTGTCTACGTTTGCTGCAAGTGTTCTAAAATTAAACATTAAGCATGCAGTGTTGACTTCTTATACTGAAAATTTAATTTACCTCGTCAGTGACATCTTCGCTGGCGTTAATTAAAATAACAATCTGGAAAGAATCCGATAAGATGACTAGAACTATAGAAAATATGTAAGTCCAAAATACAGGGTCGCGTAAATCGTCATCAGTGAATTTGTAGACACCCTCATAGTACAGAATGTACAGTGAAACTGTGATTTCTATGACAAAATTAGCCAAGTAAAATAGTAATTGTAAAGAAAAGAGACTATTGACCAGACGGCTAAGCAAGAAAACAGAGTTGAGAATGCTTCGCATATCTTTTATCATATAATCTGTGTCATTCTTACTATTTTTCAAAACTGATGTGTGGTTTTTGCTTGAAACTATTGTTCTAACTGGAGTGTTGTAGGCCAAAAATGTATCTTTGTTGTAATTTGCACTTAAAAAAAGTCCCTCAGACACATATTTGCTCAGCCGCTCGTTTACACAATGAAAATATTTCTTTATTATCCATAAAAAGCTGGAGAATTGAGCAATGACGGTATTGTTGGTATAGTCTGCGATGTAAAATCCTATCCAATGGCTGTTTCCCTTTTCAACTGCATGGTCTAGATAATATTTCAGTGATAAAAGCATTAACAGCAAAACCAAATAAACGATTAGATTCTTCCTCAGATCTTGTAGGGAAATTTTAATTCCAACTCTTGCTATGCAGGACTGAATGTCAGTGATGTCTTGAACGGTTTGGACAAAACTTTTGTGACTAAACAAAACTTTCAACCACGTCAGAATGGTTAGACTATAAATAAATAAATCGTTAGCTATTATGAAAAAAATAGCAGTTTTCGGCAAGTCGGATGGATTTTGGAACCACAAAAATAACAGCCAAATGTTGTAGGAGAGAGGAACCAACAGCAAAATGTTGTATGCGAGTGCTAAAGGTTGAAATTTGAAGGTTTTTAGAGAAAAAAGAGCAAGACCAACAGTGCATGAAATTAAATAAACTGGCTTAAGAATTAGTGATATATCTGTGGTATCTCCAGCCATGGTAAACTAGTGACTGAAGGTTCCTGAAAGAACAATAGAATCACTGGAACACTGAATAATATGGTGGAACTAAATGGAATTGTGACTTAATTGTTAAAATACAAAGCACTTATTAGCTTTCATTCCATTTTCTTCTGGCTTTGATTGAAACATTTAATCGTAGAACCAATTAATGCATATGTCTATAATTTCAAAACAAAAGGTCTTAATATTTTGCTGTATTGGTGGAGTTACAGTATTTAAAGTTTCCACAAGATTGTTCATGGTAATACTGTATAATTAAATTACACTTTTATTCAATTGCAAAGCATCAGTAGCTTCATATAAAATTCATGCCTGGCAAAATACACAATTTTCTTTTCATAATTTTTTGAGCAATTAATAGAGGTCCTCAAAGAGATTCAATACACAGAGTGAAGTATTTAAGTGATGTAAAATAATTATTAAATAAGCCCGATAAGTTTCAGACATAAGAAAAAAAAAACACTTGACATTTTATAAAATTGAAATTTTATAATTATACTTTTACAATGATCAATTTTCATTGACAAAAGAGACCATCTGAAGTGTTGGTTCAACATGAATGGTTCATAGATTTGAGGAAGATTCAGAAAATAGAATTTTTCAGATATAAATGAAGTATAGAAAGTGTGGCATAGAAAAGTAGTCATTTCTACTATATTTGAAGAATTCCCTATGAGAGACAAAACACAATTATTTAATTATGCTGTTGGGAGCCAAACCAGCTCTTCAGATTAGTTAAAGAGGCAATACATTCTTTAAAATAGTTTACATAGGAAACACTCCTTGCAGTATACCCTTGATAGTCTGACATTCTTTGTTCCAATAAGCTCTATAATCTGACCATACCTCGTTGGTAATGTCTCTTGATGATGAGATGTTTTTAATCGGTGCAAAATCTTTTATGATGAATGTTCAAGATTTAAACTTTGTATCTATATTAATTTAACAAATAAAAGTTTCTATCATGTGGTTAGTTGTTTAAATATTTTATACTTCGTTTTACCATCGTTTGAGAGATAATTTAGCATCTTTATTATGATAACTCCAGTAATCTATAACTTTTAGCGAATTTTCCTATAGGGAATACGCTATTACGGTAGTAGCCATGGTAAGACCTAAGTCCAGGACCATGTTACTTTTTCGTTTTGAGGTCCCCAGAAGCCAAAAACACCATTCGTTCATTTTCATATATATATGTATATATATATATATATATATATATATATATATATATATATATATATATATATATATATATATATATATATATATATATTTATATCTATATATCTATCTATCTATATATCTATGTGTCCGTGGTACTGATAACTTTTGACAGCAACCTCCAATTTTGATGAAATTTGGTATGAAGGTGTAAGACCAGATCTATTTTCATGAGTTCGCGAACCAGCATGATCGGGTTATGGGAACGGGGTTTTATGGAATTTCAAAGGGCTCAAAAATGGGTTTTTGGCATTTTTGAACCTTAATTTGTAAAATTCAACAATTTTAACTAAAACCATTTAAAAGAGCTTAAAAAAACAAACAATTTAGTATTTTGAATTTTTAACTTGGCTCAACAGGTTACGGAGAAAAGCTAAAAATAGGTTTCCAATGTTAATCTTATGGGAAATCAACAAAACAATGTATCTCGCTTATTTATTGAAATAACTTGATAAAATTTGGTATGTACATTCACTAGGTAGGGTTTAACTGATATTTGCTTACAACACCCATATGGCGGCAAACCTACATACTCACCCCCGTGAAGCTTATGGGGAAAATTTAAGTTTCGAATATTGATACAATTTGATATTTACCTTACCTCACTATTACATTTTCTAACAAAACAAACATTTTGTAACAACATCCAATGGCAGCAAACCTACATACTCATTCCTATGGTGTTTATGGGGAAAATACAAAATCTCAAGATCCTTTGGAAATTCGCTGAGTACGCAGGTCTGCTGCGACGGGGGTATTTATAATTTGACAGGGCCTGGTCCAATGTATGTCAGATTATCGAGAATCTACTCTTTTCTAAAGGTGAATACAGTACATTTATAACAACTACATTTATAACAAATTATGCTATCTCTATTATATTAAGGCACATTAGAAAGCATCAAAATTTAAGTTTACTGTATCCGTTATACAGTTAGGCCTACAACAGACTAAAGAAGATGTACAAATTGAGGAGTCAAAACATATAAGGTTACATTAGATCAGATTTAACTTTTTTTACTTTTTTAATATTTAGTTAAGTTGTGGAAAATCAATGATTTTAAATCAATGAAGTTATCCCTTGTATTAAAAAAAATTAGTAATTAACAGTGGTATTAAAATATTGTTGAACATTAACCTTCGAGAGGACGCTTTAGAGGAATTCCCCGGGTAAATATTTTTTGTTGTGGGAAATATTTATCTTGGGGTTGGCAGTGCTGTACTTTTGTGCCCCCCCCCCCCCCCACATTATACCTAACCTTATCCCGCTTTCACCAGTCAGGGTCAGTTTGGCGAGCGATGTTCTTAGGTTCTGGAAGATTCCTCCGTGAGCATTCTTGTGTGTTTTGTGGCCATGTGCGATTGTTTTTTAATGGTTTATTTGTAATTATGTAGGCTACAGTTGCTATTTTAGATTTGTTTTTATTTTCCATCTATAACTTTTTGACTCATTGTAGTGTCATTGTTATAATATTCAATTTATGGTTTATACAGGGAAATCTCATAGTAATTTTTTTTTATATTCTGATAGTTGTGTTCCATACAAAAGCTTTTTTATTTACTCAACTAAGATTTTTTTTACAATTTTAATACCATTCTACAAAACTGTTATTAAAAAAATACAAGGTTTTTAGTAAAAAAGTGAAACATGTTTTGTATAATCCATAATAGTTATAATAATTAGAATGTTAATTTAATCATTAAATTATTAAATTAATTTAATTATTAAATTATTTAAATTAATTAGAATAATTAATTTAACTATAGTACCATTCTTACTCTGTTTTGCAGGGATATAGCGTGAAATCTATTTTATAATCATTTTCTATTTTTATTCACACAATAAAAATATTTAGAATACATTTTGTGCATTTATTTAAAACCCGGAGGAAACCTCCTTGAGCAAGAGACAACGTAAAAAATTCTAAGCGACCTCTGGAAGGTTAAAGTGACTGAGTTTAAGTATGGACACCCTAATCCAAGCGACGCCCCGTGTGTTTCAAAGAATGGTACAACATCCATGGCTGGCTTCAAGCTCCTCTTTCTTTTCTTTCGGAGTGCTGAGTTTCTCTTCTGAAAAATACAAATACTTTATTTGTAAACATTTTTGTTAACATTAATTATATGTGAACTATATTAATATATACAAATGTGAATTATACATGAAAAATTTTCATTCTTAAATCATGGAAAGAGAAGAAAAAAATATTTACTTAACTTAAAGTTTGGCAAGTTTATTGATTAATAATCCTATACTACGAGGGCTATTCAGAAAGTAAGGAACGTTTTCGTCTTATGCCGTTGTACGCGCGCGTATCGAATATATTAGGGTATGAGAGTGCTCGGGGCCTCAGTGGCTATCCAGCCGTGACACTTGGAGCATCGTCGCGCCGCCCGTTTTCTTTATATTTAAATTCAAAATGGCCGCTTCCGTAAAAAGTCCCGCCAGTTGCGAAGTGTGATCGGTAACACGGTTTTTGTTGACAAAATACTAAAAACCGATAGAGATTTATCGATTTTTATTCATTCAATTTCAACACAGCAAAGTCTGTGAAACTTGAGGAAAAGATAACAAAAGCTTTGTTATGGAGGAGCAGCGGTTTTCACGGATCTTATCGTCAACTTTAGTGACCGGTTCGTCAGTCACAACGCTCGGTCGTCCACTCCACTGCTCATCAAGAACATTGGTTCAGTCATTTGTAAACTGAATACACAACTTATGCACAGAACTTTCATTCAAGACATTGTTCCCATGCTTTCACACACTTTTCGATAAATCTTTATCGGTTTTAAGTGTTTGTTAACAAAAACCGTGTTACCGATCGCACTTCGCAACTGGCGGGACTTTTTACGGAAGCGGCCATTTTGAATTTAAATAGAAAGAAAACGGGCGGCGCGACGATGCTCTAAGTGTCACGGCTGGATAGCCACTGAGGCCCCGAGCACTCTCATACCCTAATATATTCGATACGCGCTCGTACAACGGCGTAAGACGAAAACGTTCCTTACTTTCTGAATAGCCCTCGTATAATAGAAGAGTGTCTAAAGCGATGTATTTTCTACAATCTCTAAACCCAGAGGGTAAATTTTGCTTAAAATTTGCATGTAAGAGTGTTTTGCCCAAAAAATAGAAACAGCCTCAATACCAAAAAAAATTAAATTTTGTCAAAAATTAAACTAAAAAATCTTACCTTTTAACATTGGTCTAATGGGTTGCTATTTCGGTAACGAAATAACCACTAAAGCCGCGTCTACACTGGCCGAACATGTTCACCGAACAATGTTCTGCCAAACGTTTGTTTATGTTTGTTGGTATTATTTCTAATGTAAATCATCTAATTTGTAGCTTCCTCGTATGTCATGTTTGTTGATTTTTTGTGTTAACAGAACAAGTTTGTCGGGAATATTCGGCCAGTGCGGACGCAGCTTAAAGGTAAAAAAAAATAAATAAAAGAACATTAATTTTAAGCAGTATTTTTTAAACAGCTGTTAACTGTGAAGAGTTGGTTGTTGGTGTAAATTTAATAGCTTAATTACCATGACACTATACAAAAGTGAATTCAAACAAATAAGCAAGGCTGGGTTAACCTGGTACTCATGTTTACATACAATCACGTGTTGGAATTTATCTAAATCAAAAGCTAAAAAGTTATTTTTTATAAGAGACATCAATACTACACATTGCACATGGGAACACTTGTAATACCAAACATAGTATTAAGTAAATTTTAAATTAAAACATAAAAATATTTTACAGAGTTGTAAAGATCTTTTTAAAGAGATGTGGTAAATATTTTATATTTCTATCGTACAAGTAGTAGACCAATTGGTGCTGTGTTGTCTATTTTACAATATGAATAAAAATCACACATCATAAAACAAACAAAATGCACCATTAAATATTGACTATACATACTTATGAAGTTTTGCAGCTTTTCATAATCTCCCTCGTCAATCAGGCGATCAATGTCCGTCAAAAATCTTCTAAGCCGGCCGCAAAAGTTCATCAAAGCATTGGGGCCAACATACTCCACCAGATTACATCTCTCGTCCCAGAAGAATGGAATCCTCTCAGCTTCCAAAGCTTCTTTCAACCGGATCAGCATCTGTAAGAACAATATTTATAAAGTCATTCTAAAGTTATATACATCTCTCACACTTTTTATTATGATCAGATATGAGAGATAGATGCCAAATACACATAGAGGAATATTGGAACAGTTAGCATTAATTTTGAAATTTTTTATTAACGGTAAAATGAAGCCATACTTTCAAGCACTGAAACTACAAGATATTACCAGAGGTAACATCTTCACAACTAGGTGTGCAGCATACCCATACTTCTAAGTTTAGCTACAAGATTTGTGTTTAGTGTCCTAGTGATAGAGTTGATCAGAAAAGAGTATGTTGCCATGTGGGAGATGACCCTTTCTCTTCTCCTGTGGTTGTGGTGGTGTAGGGGATTGCGGAACACCGAAGAGCGGAGATGAGAGGGGCCCAGTGACAGCGCTACCTTCTCGTGGCGAATCTAAGAACTGTAAATGTAGCCGAGTCCTATAGTCGACACCCAATTTGTGCATGTGTAGATGTTTACTTTGGTCTCCTTTTCTTTGTAAAAAACCTCATTACATAAAGAAAATATAAGAGGAGATACCTACACCAACAATAGACGTTCCCTTACTCGGTCTTTAGCTTGAGCCTGACTGTTTCACGTTACAGTTAACCAAGCTAACTTTAGCAGCAGTGAACCAGATTTCGATGCTCTAGACCCCTCCCCCTTTAAAATTTAGGATGAAATGCTCTAGACCTCCTCCAACCTTTTACAACATCAGACATTTTGCCACTTACGTAAATGAACAGCCGACCTCTTCTGCTTCTCACCCAAATGTTCCGGTCATGCAGCTGGATTTCCCAGAGAAATAGAGTCTTAATGTAGTAACTTGCGATCGCTTTAAACTGGAATTGGTCACGGACCCTCTGCAATGAGAAATATATTTTTAAAACATAAATTTCAAATTGGTTTATGATGAAAAAATTACTTTAATGATATCATTTCTACAAAGTATGTTGTCCCGAAAAAACTCCCCATTTTCAATGGGCTGTTACAGTAGTTTTATTTGTACAATTTATTGTGTCCATTGGAACGCAGACGTTTTATGCAAGACATATTATTCCTCCATAGCTCACATATGATATTGGTGGCCTTGATCTACAGTGGAAGTCTCTTAACCGCCCATTTTCCAGGAATATACAAACTTCCACCGCGCGAGTCGATGTGGCAATAATGATGTTTCAACATCATCAGTTTGGGTAGCACGTCAAATTCAGTCAGTTGCTCTCAGTATTTCGTGATGGCAGTTTTTACTGGGCTGTGTTTTATACTTCATAACTGTCATTTACTTTATTAACTAATTGATTGCGTTAGGAACAATTAATTGCTTTGCAACATTTTTTAACATGTTTCACTTGTTTTACTGATTTTAACACATATTTTGGGTATTATTCATCCGACCTTTTAGCAAATTTCCCATAGGGAATAAGCTATTACCGTAGGTCTCATGGTAAGACCCAAGCCCGGGATAGTGTTACTTTTTTGTTTTGAGGTGCCCAGAGACCAAAAATAATATTCATTACAATGCATATATATGTATATATGTGTCCCTAGACATGATAACTCTCGTAAAAACGGTCCGATCGAGACCAAATTTGGTAGAGATGGTAATCCGACCTATATTTGGATGAGTTCATAAACCAGATATATCGACCTACCGGAAGGGGTAGTTTTGGGGGGTTTTGTACATTCTTATGTAATTTTTAAAAATTTGATTTTTACCACTGGATTTAGCTAAAAAAAACCACACGATAAAGTATTTGAAACTTTGCTCTAGCTCCATTGGTTACCGAGATATTAAAGTCTGAAGACAGTATTTTGAGGCTCCAATGTTAATCTTATGGAGAATAAGGATATTAATATTAATTAAAAATATTTTTGGAGTGAAACTTGGTATTTAGCTTCATTTGGTTGAGATTCAACCATTTATGTTAAAAATTCTTGGTTTTTGTACTTATTGTGGCAGCAAACCTGCATACTCTTTTCCCATGTTAATCATATGGAGAATAGTCAAACTCGTTTATTTATGGACAGATAATAATAAAACTTAGTATATGGTCCAAATAATTTTTTTTATGCTTAAAATCTACTTTTAGTGTTCCCCGTGGAAGCATACCTGCATATTCTTTCCCTATATTTATCATGATTTCATTTTTCACGACTAATTTTACTACACTAATTGTGAGAAGGCATAACACTGCCAACTTAATCCCTACCATCCTGGATCTTCCAATAATGCTTCTTCCTCCAAAAGGCGCCTGGTTGAGATTGTGGAGGCCGTTACTGGATAGCCATCAGTTTATTTATTATGATGCTTATCTTTACTTTATTACCATACAGTTATAAAATTAGCTTGCACGCTTTTTCAAACAACGCAAATTTTAATTGGCTCTGGCTGTTTATATAGAATAAAGAATACTGTAATTGGGAAGATATGATATGCAATACAATGAGTACTGAACACTAATCATTTTGAACATTTCTCAAGAAAACTCTTCAATTTAGGTTGTAATATTAGCACAAAATCCAAAGTTTTTTTGGATAGTTACCTTCATAAGTCTCAAGGTGTACTTTAGAAACTCCAAACCTCTTGTGATTTCCGTTTCTTGTTTGGGGAACGAGAGTCTCCAATCAGTGGAATAAGGGCCCCTGGGTGGTTTTGGTACCACAAACCATGTTTCCTGTAGAAAATTGCAATACACAATACACAAATAATATATCTTCTTATTTCTATAAGCGTTTTGTCTGTTACGTCCCTTTTTCTCTCGACCTACTGAACCGATTTTTAAGATTGAGGTGTCATTTTAAAGCTTAGGATATACCGCAGAGACGAATCGTAATTAAAAAGGTCATATTATTTCAGGCTTTGCCCCCCCCCCTCACCTTTGAATTTTAAAAGCCAGATAGTAAACAAAAATAGATCTCTGTCACTCCCATAATCAACATTCACGTACTGTAGGTGAGTTTCACTCATACAGAATCATAAAATGCGCAATTAGCGCACGCCACCTTGTTTACTCTTAAACGAATAATAATTGTAGGGATGGCTGGTAAAAAAATGGCTCTGAGCATTTTTATAAAATTAGGAAATAACTATTCAGAACTTCTATTTATATTCACAGAAATAAGCTGGGAAAATTAATTTAAAATCTGAAATTGGATTGTTGTTAAAATAAAAATTAATCATTATATTATTGTGTATTCAGTCAGAATGGAGTGATTTGTAAAAAAATTATAAAAAACGCATTTAAACTTCCTGAAAAACGATGATACCTAGACAGTTACTCAGAAAACGTTCACCCAGATTCGGCATCATTATTCGTCAGCTAAAAACTGAATCTGTGAGACGAGATCTGTGTCACTGTCACAACCGAATCTACATTGTTAATAGGAAAAATTATAACACTCGATCGGTATTTTTTACTATTTTACGTTGTTTAAAAAATATAAACTCAGTAGCTCCCAAAAGTCACACACATATGGGAGCTCTGTGGTGTGGCGGGTTGGCACATGAAAAGAACACACGAAGTTGCTGCTACAAACTCTGTATTTCATCTGTCCGTGGCCGGTACATCAAGTAGGGGAGGGGGCACGCAAGCCGCCCTTATCTTTTGACCTTTGACTGTCTAGTACATGGAACATTTAACATAATGCCAACTTAAACTTAACTAAATATATTACATCTCCCTTTTTTCATATAAAATAAAAATAGCCTACATATATTTTTTTTTTTAACAAAATTAATTTATCAGTATTTGCAAATGTTAACAATCAATAGGTCAAGATCTGATTTGCATTGAAAATGAGCAGCTTAAAAATAACAAGAAAAAAGAGGACATTTGAAAAAACACATTAGGCCCTAATTCAAAAAAGGTTTAACTAAAATTACACACATTAGGCCCTAATGAAATTGCACAAATGAAAGTTCAACTTAACTAAAGATCAATTCTCTGTGGAGGCTTAACTAGTCTACCACTTCTAGTCTTATAGGCTACATTGTCATCATGGTTTGGGGATTTTACAAATCGGTTTCGGTTGGGTGAGGTCATGTGACGGTCATGGTCAGGAGACTTATGGTTGTGATCAGAGGAACTGATTTTAGGTGACCCAACAGGAGATTTGGAAGGTAGTTTTACAGGAGAAGCATAGGTAGGCCTATATACAGGTTTGGACTCATCATCATTTACATAGGTAGAGGTAGGCATATTTCTTGGACCATGATAGGGACGGATATGAAACCTGTTTCTTACATAACATCTACCGGTATCTCTATTTTCAACAACATAAGATCTTGGTTCAATTCTTTTCTTTAACACCTTACCATGTACCCATTTATTATTATGTTTCAAGAGGATGCCTTCATTATTACAAAGTGGTCTTAAAGGTCTAGCTTTTTTGTCATAATACTCTTTTTGTTTGGATTGTCTCATAACCAAGTTATGTCTAACATTCTTAAAGTTAAGCTTAGGCCTAAACAACTTTTCGTTACAAGGTAATAAACCATTGATTTTTCTGCTAAAGAGAATCTCCGCAGGAGATGGAATTGAACAACTAATAGGCGTGTTTCTGTACTCTAATAGTGCTAAGTACAAATCAGATTTTTCAAGCAATGACTTCTTTACAATGTTTTTCACATTCTGAATCGCTCGCTCTACCATCCCATTTGCTTGGGAATAGTGGGGACTAGTCATTACATGATTGAATTCCCATTGCATACTAAATTCTTTAAAAGCTTCCCCAGTAAAACACGTGTCATGTGCAGTCACAACATTTTTAGGAATCCCATGTCTACTGAAAATAGACTTAACCTGACTTACAACATGTGGGCTTGACATGGATTGTAAAGTCACAAGTTCAACATATTTTGAGAAATAATCAACCATCAAAAGAAATTGTTTACCATCAAGGAAAAATATATCTATTCCTACCTTTTGCCATGGAAGCTGTGGAACAGGGTGGGGTAAAATCGGTTCCTTAAGGTTACTTTTTGCGTTGATTGCACAAGTTTCGCATTTGGAAACTACATCTTCTATCTGAGAATTAATACCAGGCCAAAACATGACATTTTTGGCTCGCAGCTGGGTTTTGACAATTCCTAAATGAGGGTAATGTAAACGCTTTAACATTTCAGATCTTACACTACTAGGAATCACAATTGCTGTACCCTTAAAAATCAAGCCATTACAATAGGTTAACTCATCTTTCACACACCAGTACTGTCTAATGTTCAAAGGTAAGCCTTTTCTATGACTAGGCCAATCATTACCAACAATAAATTTTATAAGCGATTGCATTTCATCATCATTACATACCAGATCTCTTAGCTTTGTTACATTAACAGGACTTATGTTAAGATTATCTTGAATGAAACTTACGTGTGCCTCTATCTGAGCATGTTCTAACTCCAGATCAGCGTTGTCACTTGTATCATATGCACGAGAGAGAGTGTCTGCAATAAAAAGCTCTTTCCCTTTTTTGTAGACTAGGTTTAAATGTATTGTTGCAATTTAATTCTCATTCTCTGAAGTCGAGGTGAAAGCATTCTAGATTTTTCTGGAAAATCCCTAACAAGGGCTTATGGTCAGTCTCTACCGTAATGGATGAACTACCAAATATATTGATGGTAGCGCTCACATGCAAACACAATAGCTAAAAGTTCACGCTCAATTTGTGCATAACGTCTCTGAACTTCACTCAATGCTTTACTAGCATACGCCACTGGAAAGGCCGTCCTGGAGAAGGGCAGCACCCAACCCGCTTTGAGAACTGTCAACCGTCAAGACAATAGGTTTTTTAACATCAAAATACTGGAGGATAGGCCTCTTAGTTAACAACTCTTTCAATTTTTCAAACGCTTTTTGCTGCTCATGTTGCCATGAAAAAACTGTGTCCTTTCTTAAGATTGCTCTGAGGGGAGCAGTATGTTCAGAGACATTAGGCAAATGTCTACTAACATAGGTCACAAGACCTAAAAATCTTTGAAGTGACTTCTTATCACAAGGAGGTTCCATAGAGGTTATGGCCCGCACTTTACTGTCATCTAGATCGATACCTTTCTCGGTAAATTTAAAACCCAGATAAGAAATCTCTTTGATCCCTATCTTGCACTTGTCTTTGTTGAGTTTAATGTTTTCTGCTCTCATTTTATCTAGAACATGTCTCAACGCAAATCATGTTCTGTTCTATCGCGGCCCCAAACAATTAAGTCATCTACATAAATTTCTACACCCTCAAATCCATCAAAGATTTGTTTCATCTTTTGTTGGAAAACTTCTGATGCGGAACATAACCCGTATGGAAGTCTGAGAAACTTAAATCTACCAAAGGGCGTGTTGAAGGTCGTGAGGTCAGAGGACTCACTGTCTAGCTTAATGTGCCAAAAACCATTTTTTGCTATCTAAAGTGCTAAAATATTTTGCACCCGCCATCTTACTTGCTATTTCCTCAAAGGAGGGCATTTGGAAATGTGGACGCATAATAGCGGCATTCAGTTCTTTGGGATCTAGGCAAAGCCGTAGGTCATTATTTGGTTTATTACACAATAACAGTGATTGAACCCACTCTGTAGGTTTTTCAACTCTTTCAATAATTTTGAGCCTTTCCAAGGACTCAGTTTACTCTTAAGTTTAGGTCTGATAGCAACTGGTACCTTCCTAGAAGCATGAATAACAGGCACTACATCATTTTTCAAAATTATTTTATGAAAACCTTGGATACTGCCTATTCCAGACATTAAATCAGGATAATCATTTAAAATATTACAGCTAGGGTTGTCAAGATCAACTTTATGATTCACATCAGTGGAAGTAGGTCTAGGCCTATTCTTAACAATACTGGTACCTGACAAGGATTCTGAGCTTAAATGAGAACTAGGCCTATTAAGAGAATTTACCCTCTTAATCAAATTAAGTTCAACTGAGTCTGATAGACCTAAAATGCAGGAGCCTTTGCATTTACCACAAAAATTCTAAACAGTGATTTCTGTTTTTGTAAACAACATCTAGAGTACATTTACCTGTTTACATTTAACCTCTGGCCAGTGTAAGAGGTTAGGTTCACATCGGTGCCGGTTAGTTGAGCATCTGTACAAAGAGAATCAAAGACATGTTGATTTAAAACATTAATTTCTGCCCCAGTATCAATTTTGAAAGATACAGGACAATTCTCAACCAACAATTCAATACTCCATTGTTTTCGTGTTTTAGTTGATATACAATGTATGGTGTTGATAGAACCTACAAATAAATCATCATCAATACAATTTACATTTTTATTTTTGCACTGACTCGCAAAGTGATTTAAATTACCACATTTACCACATCTTTTGCAAAAGCGGGACATTTACCACCCATTTGGTGATTATAACCGCACTTGAAACACTTTCGATTTAAATTTGCACTATTACTATTACCACCAAATTTTCTTGTTGATGTGAAGTTTGAAGTTGACGAACGGCCATGTTGATCGTAGTCCTGGTTCGCTGCCGAAGTTGAAGTTGAAGGGGGAGGGGGCCGATTCCGACCAGCTGATTGAAAATTTGTTGACCCTCTGCGCCTGCGCTGGTTGCTCTGACGTCGTATGGCATCTGACGTCATCGTAGAACTTCGCCGATCTTGCTTAGAGACATTAATTTTATGTATGTCTGAACCTGCTTCCGAACAAATTTCTTGCAATTGTTTGTTAGCGGTTTCTGCCGCTCTACACACTTCTAAGGCTTGATTTAATGTTAAATCTTTTGTTCTTAATAAACGATCTTTAAGTGTTCTGTCCTTTATCCCTAATATTAAGCGGTCCTTAATTAAACTATCGGTCAAGGTACCGAACTCACATGTACTGCTTAAATCTCTTAATTCAGTCACGTAACTATCAATGTTTTCGTCTTGCTTTTGTTCTCTTAAAAAGAAAATATGTCTCTCATATGTGACATTTTTGTTAGGGATAAAATAACTATCGAACTTGGAAAGAACTACTTTAATGTCCTTTTTGTCTTCACTCGGGAGATATGAAAAATTATTATAAATTTTTAGTGCCCGATCACCAATTACTGACAATAAGAGAGCGATTTGATATTCACTATTTTCTTTGTTGCTTTTACTAGCTATCATGTAAATGTCAAATTTTTGTTTGAAAAATGACCAGTTCTCTGACATGTTACCTGTCCAACTCAATTCTGAGGGAACTTTAATTGACGGCGCCGCACTCTGCACGACGATGGCGGCGGTCGACGATCCTCCATCTTCTTTCGCTTTTTTCTCTTCCTTGTCTTCATTTCCCATTTTGGGGAAGATTTATAATTCTCACTTAAAATGCGCACCAATTTAAATATTATACTGTCACTACTGATGGCCACTTATCCATTTTCGAACTGCGCCATGTGGTGTGGCGGGTTGGCACATGAAAAGAAACACACGAAGTTGCTGCTACAAACTCTGTATTTCATCTGTCCGTGGCCGGTACATCAAGTAGGGGAGGGGGCACGCAAGCCGCCCTTATCTTTTGACCTTTGACTGTCTAGTACATGGAACATTTAACATAATGCCAACTTAAACTTAACTAAATATATTACAAGCTCGAAGCCCATTGTAAGGGGGGAACTGGATTAATATTGTTTTATTTAATTATTAACTATTGATTGTTGGGTTTTAAAATTGTTAGTTTCAGGCGAGGTCAAGGCAGTAATGTAAGGAGGAAGTATTTGAGCTTGCTGTTGTATGAGTAGACTGGAACTGTTATTAAACAATAGTTTGTTTATGCTGACCTATTGGTAGCTCTGCCTTAAATAGGTCAGCAGACTTAGATTCGGGGGAGTGTGTGTCTAGTGCAGTGATGTGAGTGTATAGGTTTGGGGGGTTAGGTTCGAGGGGCCATGGGGCTCAAGGCCTGGGGCCCGGGTAAGTCTAATTTAGACGGGTTTTCTAAATTGGGGGTTCTAATTATATTGATAATTTATTTAAAGTTTCTCTAGTTTAAAAGTTTGAATTGTTTCTTTGGGAGTTCCAGTCTACTTTAACCCTAACATTAAATTTAATAATATATAAGTTGAATTCCGTTCTTGTTTATCTTTAGTTTGAAACTATTGTATTGTATTGTCCATGTTTTGTTATGTTGATTTTAATATCTGTTAATTATATATGGTTTGAATCTTAACATGTCTCTTTTATTTAATGAGCTACGCCCTCAGTCATGTAGTGTGGCTTCTCAGTCTGGCCAACTGGGAAGTCGCATTTATGACAGGTGATGGATGCGCCGGACGTTTTGTTTTACAAAACGTTCGATCCTGGTACTGCTCTTTTTAATTGGCTTTAAATTTGGGGGTTTCAGTTTACAGAAGGGTTAAGTATTTACTTTTCAAAATTTAAATGTTTTGGTTTAACCAGTTTGAAGTAAATTTGAAAAAGGGACATGTTTTTTCTAATATCATAGTAGGCTATGTTCAAAATTATATTTTAGATATCCAAGTTTTTTTTAGTATGAGTTTTAAGTGGGGGCAGGATTGGTGTGTAGAGTTTTGTTGGAAGATGATAAGTGTAAAGTGTGTTTAGGTGGTGTTATTAGTTATGTTTATGATAGTGCGTAGAGTTGGGTTTTAGTGTTACAGCACGGGCTGTGAGACAGATGTTGGTTACGTGTTAACCCGGGATCACTCGCGCTATTAGATTGATTCTAACATTTTTAGTTCCTCTGAAGAAATTTTTTTTAATAATGATTTCTTGCGACTGAGCTTTTAATAATGCTTTCCTCAGTATTCTATGCACCCGCTACAGCAGTTTGGGGTGGGTAGTGTGGTGGGGAGGGTAGTTTTAGAGGGGAAAAGGCTCGCACCTCCACCCTTGTTAGCGCCCGCCTAACTGCGCGAGCGTTCGCGTGACTCTCCATGTTAGTATAGTTCTAACGGCGCGAGTGATCGCGGAACTGCCGGAGTCTTACTTTTTGAGTAAAAAAAGTTGTAAATTACAATAAATATGTTATTATTTTATTTAAAATGTGTAGCGATTTATTATTTCATCTACCAAACAAATATTATGATAATTACTTTGAAGTGTAAGGTGCTGTTAAATGTTAGGAGCGCTCTAACGGCGCGAGTGACCGCGGACTTTCGATAGCGCGAGTTGTCCCGGGTTTAATGTGGTTGTGTTGAGCCACATGGGCTTTTGCGTTATCAGTGTTTTAGAGGCAAGTGGTTTGTTTGCTTCAAGTGCAGTGAAGTTTAATTTTGTGTTCTTGAGGTGTTTTTGAAATGTGCGCGAGGGTCCATGCCGCGATAAGTGTTTTTTGTGCCGCGAGGGTCCATTCGGCAATGTGTGTGTTATGATATGAGCCGCGAGGATTCATGCCGCGATTTGTGTTTTATACAGGAGGTCTGTATGTTTAGTGTTTTGAGGGCACAGCGCGATTTAAGCAGAGATTGCTTTGTGTCTAATAGATGTACTGTGTTTTGTGTCAGGTAGAGAATCCCGGCATGTGTTATTTTTTTATGTAGGCCTATGTTTCAGGCTGAGAAAGCAGGTTCATGCTGAAGATGACTATGTTTTTCCCCTCTTATAGAAATGATTTGTTTTGAGTTTTAGGTACAGTGATAGCCAGAGTTTTTAGGCTGTGTTTTTCCAGAGAAATTTTAAAATGCAGACTAATTGAGTTTTCAGGTCGGCGCTGGAGTTTTATGTTTTATCTAATGATGTGTGAGGAGAGAGTTTGATTGCTTTGGGAGATGTATAAGAAGGAGTTTTATTGTTTAAGTTTAGAATAGATCTTAGAGTAGTAAATTTTGGGGCTTTGTGTATTTTATATGTTTCAGGTATATTTGATTAAAACTACAGGGTTTATTAATTTATTTAGTATTACTGCTATGTACTATGTTGGAGAGAATGCTAGGAAGACCAGAAGTATGAACAGGTCAGAGGTTTTGTTGTTGATGCATCTGTTTTCAGGTCAGAACTGCTGAGTCTTAGGCCTGATGAACTGGCTGCTGACGACCTTGCTGACGCATGGGTTTTGGTGCTTGCCGAACGTGTGGAATGCATGACTAGGGACGCTTTTACTAACATTTGTTTATGTAAATTATAAATGCACATCTTCTGTTTAATAATATTTATAGAAAATTTAAACTCAGAATTTTTTCACATAGATAGTTTGTTTTTGATCAAATAAGAGTGAATTATTCAGTTAAAGGTTTTATAATTTTTGTTTTTTGTTTTTTTTTCATAAAGATTTGGGCCCAAATCTATTTTTCCTTTAAATGTGTGAGAAAGATTTTGTTTAATTTGTTTTAATCGTTTGAGTGTAAAATGATCAGTGTGAAATTGATTTTATATGTACTCAAATTTTATTAATAGCAGTTTTTGATGATTTATGAGGATTTGTATAAATTTGTGCAAAGTATTATGAGAGTTGGATGTATAAGATTTTGTTTAATTTGTTTGAATCGTTTGAATGTTAAATGATCAGTGAGAAATTGATTTTATATGTACTCATTTTTTATTAAGAGTTTTAGGTAATTTATGAACATTATATATTCTAGCAAATTTTTTTATTAGGTAAAAACTTTATCAAGCATTTTTGGTTTTGTTTTCTATGATATTTTTGGAAACCTTTGTAGATTTCATTAACTTTTTCAAAGAGATTTACTCGTCAATAGGTTTACTTGTCAATAATGAGTTTTAATTAAATTACATTTTCAGTTCGAATGAACATTTTAAGCTAAAAATTATGATTCGTGAAAATGACTTGCAAGAGATTTTTTTTAAAGATAACTGTTGTTTGTATGGTACTATTGTTAACTTATTACTCTTAAATGTTTCAGAGTAACTGCGTTTTATAGTGAAATATTATGATCAATATTGTTAATGGGGGCACTGGCTAAATACTTCCTCTACAACAAATGTTTGTAATGTTTGAGTTTTTTTTTTAAATTGGTAAATTTTGTCAGGGGCTACAATAAGATGTTTTTTTTCTAACTTTTTTTAGCAATGTTTTGTAATGTCCTAAATTCCACAGCTGACTCCCATCCTTAACTGACCAAAGAGACATCCTTCGGCTGCTTGACATCATGGATCTACCCTCAACCTATCAGTTCTTGCTGGACTTCATTTTTGGATGACTACTTCATCAGAAGGATTATCTTCAGTATCATCATCTTGTGTGGCCTTCGTGGAGCGATCACTGTTGTGGCTGGGCCGAGTTCCAGACATCAAAGGAGGAACATTATATCCGGCTCATGGCATTTCTTTAACTGGCCAGGAACAACCACCATCTATACACGTGATGACTCAGACGATCCAGGAACTTCAAGCTTGGTGGGGACCCAAGGGTTCGATACTGACACTTGCGGTTTTTGGAGACTCGCAGCATCGCAGATGGAGAGGGTAGATGGACCACGGCACTACTGCACAACAGGAGCACCCCAGCCGACTTTGTTTGGTCAGTCCTGTCCATTCCATAATTTTCCTTCCTAATTTTTCCATATTTTAATTTGTAAAATGTATAAGTAGGGAAATTAACTGTGTTTAAAATTTAAAATTTCATATAAGACGCTGAGGACATCGTCTTCGGAAGAAGGGGGGATGTAAGGGGGGAACTGGATTAATATTGTTTTATTTAATTATTAACTATTGATTGTTGGGTTTTAAAATTGTTAGTTTCAGGCGAGGTCAAGGCAGTAATGTAAGGAGGAAGTATTTGAGCTTGCTGTTGTATGAGTAGACTGGAACTGTTATTAAACAATAGTTTGTTTATGCTGACCTATTGGTAGCTCTGCCTTAAATAGGTCAGCAGACTTAGATTCGGGGGAGTGTGTGTCTAGTGCAGTGATGTGAGTGTATAGGTTTGGGGGGTTAGGTTCGAGGGGCCATGGGGCTCAAGGCCTGGGGCCCGGGGTAAGTCTAATTTAGACGGGGTTTTCTAAATTGGGGGTTCTAATTATATTGATAATTTATTTAAAGTTTCTCTAGTTTAAAAGTTTGAATTGTTTCTTTGGGAGTTCCAGTCTACTTTAACCCTAACATTAAATTTAATAAATATATAAGTTGAATTCCGTTCTTGTTTATCTTTAGTTTGAAACTATTGTATTGTATTGTCCATGTTTTGTTATGTTGATTTTAATATCTGTTAATTATATATGGTTTGAATCTTAACATGTCTCTTTTATTTAATGAGCTACGCCCTCAGTCATGTAGTGTGGCTTCTCAGTCTGGCCAACTGGGAAGTCGCATTTATGACACCATCGAGGGGCGCCATGCCGATAGAGGCACCCTACACCATAAGATACAGCGACAGATTAACTTCAGGCCCTAGTTTAACTTCAGGCCCTGGTATTAGTTTTATATTTTATATTAGAGTTCAATAGATGGCAATTTAATTACTAAGCTATAAAACATAGAATTTTTCAATTTCTATCGCTGATGTGATGCATGCAAAAAAACTTTATTACTTCCAAATTTGGAAAAATGCGGTTGCGGTGCGGCGCCCCTCCCATGCCAGCACCCATGTGGCCGCGAGGATCACATGGTCCTCTAACAGGCCCTGACTGCTAAAGAAAATTTGCATCCTAATCAGGGGCGGATCCAGAGAATAATCTTGGGGGGGGGGGGGGGAACTACTGGCAAAATAATAACATAGAAAAAAAAACACACAAAAATTGCAATAATAATTTTTTTTCTTTTTTCTCTTTTTTTTTTAAGAGGTTGGCGGACCTCTCCACATAGACCCCTCTTTGCCCTGTCCACATAGACTCTTGATCTGTGCGTGGATCGTTATTAGACAAAGTAAGGGGGTGAGCCGCTACAGTACAAGGTGAAAGGTACTGATAAAAGTCACTGGCCAGAATGCGGATTCGAACCCACGACATCGCTGCCATGGTCCCGAAGTCCGGCGCGCTAACCACTACGCCACCGACTCACCCAATTTATTTTCATGGTTACATTATTTACAATTGTTACAATTAAATCTTACATCATGATATTATAACAGTGGCGGATCTAGAACATTAATAAGGGGGGGGCTAATCGGGGGTCTGCGCCCCCCCCCCCTCCCCGATCGGCGGGCCAGATCGGCGGGGGGTTCGGGGGCCCTCCCCCGAGAAGTTTTTGAAATTGAAGTGTTAAAAATAGCAGTTTCATGTCATTTCTTGACCCATCTCTTTGGAAAACAATACTAAATCGCCAATCAATTTTTATTACAAACAACAGTTTGGCCAATGTACCAACTTTCATCGCTCTTATTATCATTAATATTTAATGAGAATTTCTTTTGCATCGTGAAGTACAATGCATACACTAACCTTAAAAAATGTGGTTAGTTTTTATAGGCCTATCACTGTTGCTATCTAAATTTTCATTATCTTTATTTCGTATTGAAATGGTACACTCTCGTGTTAACACTTTTAACTTTAATGTACTAAGTCGGTAATAGGTAGGTAGGTTAATATTTTAAAATGTTATTAATACAATACATTTCATCATGGATTAACCACTAGATCACGTATAGGCCTGGCGCACATGTTATGTAGATCACATGTGGTGAACTTATAGCAACTCTAAAAAGTGCTTAGTTGTATTATCCATTTACTTTACTTTTATTTGTCTAAATATTCATAATCACTAATACAAAGGACAATAAAAAAATTATCGTTTTTATTATAGTACCATCCGGCAATTCTGTAACTGGCTACAATGCAAAACCACATGTTAACTTGGATACTTGGTTTGTACTTTGACCGTTGAGTCAGCTTCTTCATTATTTCTTTTTTTAGTTTTGTACTTCATAAGACCATTCATTGTTAAAAATTAACGTAATTAACGTAACCATTGGTAAACATTATAACGAAAGAACTTAATTTTACTTAACTAAGCTAACTACTTTTTATGTTATTCGAAGTAGGGCCTTAAAAACACATCTATTGAAAGAAGACTATTTAATGATCGTGTGAAAATTACACGTTTCTAAGTTTTACTGTTTTTGAGTTGGGCTTGCTTAAAGTCAGCCATGTCACCGATGGTCACCGATAATCGTGGCGAACACGTCTCCGCTGAAGGCTGTGACGCTGGGTTAGTTAGCCTATAGCTGTCTAGTCGGTCTTATGTATGACTTATCACTACCGTGTGATTTGTTTTGAGTTAGTGAAAGTATTTCTGACCTATATATCAATAACAAACATAACCTAATCGGCGCAGCGCATTGTAAACTTGGCTGAGTAGGCCTACTTATAGCAGGCCCGGTGTCAGGCCGCGGGCGGAAATGCGTTCACCGCAATCATCGGTGACATTTCTAACTTTAAGGATGTAGAACCGAAAAACCGTAAGACTTACAAAAGTGAAATTTTACACAATTCTCGGTAAATAGTGTTCTTTCAATTTATGTGGTCTTTAATACTGCAGATCAAGATAACATAAAAAATTAGCTGGCTTATGTATAACAATAGACAAGTACCCGAAAGAAGATTTTCCAGACATGGAAACATGTAAATATAGGCCTTTATCATTTTTATCCCAGAACTGCTTTATTTGAAAAGTTTGAAGAAAATCGTTGGAGCCTTTCTCGATATCCGTGTATACATACATAGGCTATGGACATAATACAAATATACCTCATCAATAATATTAGAGTATAATAATATACTTTTTTGTTAGTAGGGATCGAGTGCCGATATATACTATAATTAGTTTATAAGTAGCCTATTTTTGCAAAAATTTATGATTGCTATTTGAATTAGTAATTATTTTAACGAATTTTACCTCCAGTTAAAAACTTGGCTTAAAAAAACTCTGGCTTTGATAAAAACTTGAACGTAATTTAGACTGCTTTTCGTCGTCTTTTATTTAATCAGATTATCGTTTTCTTTAAAATGAACCAGTCTTATTTTTTCAGACATAACCTTCTTTAGAACTACTTTATTTATTATAATGAATCTTAATAATTAATTAAGTGATCTCGTTTGAATCAAGAGGTAGTCATCACAAAGGGTTTATCAGACATTACACATACAGCATTGCGTTTTGCCCTGCACTGTCTGTTGTTCGTTGTTCTTGATTTCGTGTTGTGACAGGAAAATTTTGCGCGCGTAATGCAACCAAACATTAAATACAAAATCTAGTTGTAATTTTGATTCCCCTTCGCCTCCACCACTTCCACTTAGGCCCCTATTATACATAGCATCTTTCAAGGCACGTAAAATAAGTACATTGCACTAGATAGGAGCATTTATACCCGGCGCCTGACGGTCGTCTGTCGCGCGTTATCCAATAAGGTAAACAGCGATTCGAGCGACACGCGGCGGGCGCAAACCCTCGCGGCATCGCTCGACACGATGTAAATGGGCCCTTAAACTTGAGGATGGAATACGTCACTCCCCATCTCCGCCTCGTAACTATACGAAGACTCGGCATACACACACAAAGGGACTCTGGAAGCCTCAGAATTGGTGCCCCACCGATTGAGATGGCGTAGGCCTACCAATAGAGACACTAAAATGACAGTGTCGTCTAGTTGAATTACCAGAAAAGGACATTATAATATCATTTTTAAGAACAAATATTTTTAGGGGTGATGTTTTTATTTCACAGTGTGCATAACAGACACTAAGTAGTTTACATTGAAAAATATCGGAAAAACGTGCGCTGGTTTGCCGGCGCCCCACCCGGCCTGCGCCCGACATGGGCCGGCGCCCGCTCCGGGCCGTCGCGGCGCCCCACCTTGGCCCCCAAGGGGGGGGCTATAGCCCCCTTAGCCCCCCCCTTGGATCCGCCACTGTATTATAACCCTTTTGCATTTAATGTTGATTTGAAACAACACCTACTTTAACCTTACTTCAACTTTACTTTAACCTTTACTGAGGTTAGTATTATAGGCTAAATCTCGTGATTTTGCCCCCGAAACCTAGTGCGGCTTCAAAACTACAGACCACTTTAACCGAGCCTTGCTCGTTGGTTTTTATTTACTTTTGTTTTAGTGTCATGGTAATAAAGCTATTCAATTTCCACCAACAACCAACTATACCTCTTCAGAAATAACAGCTGTTTCCAGCAGACTGTTTAACATTAATGTTAAACATTAAACATTAAAAAATGTAAATTCTTATACAATGTTAATTATTGTCAGAGTAATAAAATATATTATTATTTTTTAAAAATGTTCCTTTATTTTTGTATACCTTACGTTGTTACTTCGTAACCAAAATAGCAACCCATAAGACCAATGTGAAAAATTACGATTTTTAAACTTAATTTAGACCAAATTCTATTTTTATTGGAATTGAGACTGTTTCCAAACTTAGTTTTGGACCAAAACACTCTTAAATGCAAAGTTTAAGTAAAATCAACCCGCTAGATTTCGAGATCGTAGAACACAAATTCCTTCAGACAGTGCTCCTATAGGATTGTATATAGGATTGTTTAAGTTCGTAAAACGGGCACGGCACAGGGTGCAAAAGCTTCCAGTCACATGGGCAAAATTGTATTTAGTTTGTATGGAGAAATTTTATTGTGTTGTAGCAATGTATACCCTACATTATAATAGCCATGTATTATTGCTATATTACTAACCTCAAAATTTTTCAAGTTCACATAGTACGTTTTTTGGATGGTTATCAGTGTATTATAGAAAACAAAAAAAAATATTTGTTTTGAATTATGTTATTTTTTATATCAAATGCTTATCAAACTATTTTTCTGTTGTTCAGAAATACCTAGTAAAATATTGCATCGAAAGTAACTGCGAAAAATATTTCAAGGGGCATTGTATCAATCTCTGAGTTCTCTACAAACATCCAACGTGTTAGGTACTACTGACATTAGTGACACTGGCCAAGTCACAGTCACAGTCACGCTGACTGACACTGCCGTCTTGTCTTGCGACTTGCCTTGAGGTTTAGTTCTGAATACAATTTAGCCATCCGTTGCTGACACCTCAAAAGTATCCTCATTTACTGTAGAATACGATACACGACATACATCCACTTCGTCTGCTTGTTAAATAAATTGTTATTCCTAGTACAAAGTTGAAATGAAAATAAACTACTGTAGCGTTTAAGCATTTTATGAAAAAAAAAGAATTAAAGTAGTGAAATTCGTGGATTTTTTACAGCTTAGGCCTACATATGTAACCTCCACAACATTTGTTGGTACTTGTTTCTTATACAGTTGAATAATTTAGAAATAAGAACAGCCTTGACACCATTCTTGTATACTGAAATGTATATATAATGAATAAAGAAGGTTTGAGTTTGAGTTTGAATTTTTTTACTAAGAAGCAGTCAAGATTAGGTCGACTATCTTTGGCGCTGCACTTCTTTTATTTGTAGCATAATCATGTGTGTCATAACAATCATGTTAAAGTTTTGTTTATCAACAACGGTTTTTTACTTGTGCTTGCTTAAAGTCAGCCATATCATTGATGGTCGCGGCGAACGTGTAAATCCGCCTGCGGCCGCGATGCTGGGTGAGATGTAGATGTCTAGACGGTATAATTTAACTTATCGCTGATTCGTTTTGAGTTAGTGAAAGTATTTCTTACGTATATACAGTAACAGTAACAAAAATAACCTAATCGCCGCAGCGCACTGCAAACTTGGCTGAGTACGTGTAGCAGGCCCGGTGTCGAGGCCGCGAGCGGAGATGCGTTCGCCGCTATCATCGGTGAAATGGCTGACTTTAAGGAAGCAGAACTCAAAATCCGTAAAACTAAAAAACATGAAATTTTTACACTATGCTCATTAAATAGCCTTCTTTCAATTATGTGTTTTTATTAATGATATCAGTTCAAAATGACATAAAAAGTAGCTGGGTTATGTATAACAAACACTCATTTTTTTTGGATAATCGGTTAAATAATCTCCTACTTAACGTAGAATATTCTTGGGCCCTTGGCGGGAAATTTCCCCCGTTTCCCCCCCCCCGTGGATCCGCGCCTGATCCTAATCATTTTATTATTAATAGAAAATTTTTTTATGTACCACTTATTGTGTTATTTATGGAGCTCGGTTATTATTTTTTCGGACTGAATATTTTTAATTAAAACTTACAAAATTTAATTAATTAAGGTCACAGATTTTGAAAATTACTGAAAAAGTTTGTCAAAAAATTTGAAAAGCAAGCAAAATCAAATATTTCCTTTGTTTCAACGTGGTTTCAATACACTGATTAGATAAGAAAACAAAGAATAGAGAGTTCTGTAACTCACATTAAAACTTCCATATTCACTACAAGTAACAGGAAACTGAGAGCTGGGGAATTCCAGGACGGGGACCAAGTCGACATCGATTGTTTTCTTCGGATACTTGTATGAAACTATAATCAGTGTCCAGGCTGGACCGGACTTGCGAACCAGATCAATCTGAAAAAGTTACAAAATTACATTGGAAAATAATACTTACGGTAACAAATATTTAGACGAGCCAATATGATTAATAAGAGTAAAATTTATCTAAATGGTATTATTTCACGATCAACGTTAAAGTAAAGTTTAACATACGACACTCCTTTGGGTTCTTAAAGTTAAATGGTAAAAAATAAGACCATTCAAAGATTTTTTTGATTAAAGAATTTGTTAACTTTTCTTCTCTAAAATATTGTTGATTTTTTTTTATATTATTTAATATTAGACCCTATATTTAAACCAGTTCCAGATTAACTCTTCCTGTTTATAAAGATTTCTCTAAAAACTGCATATTTTCCTGTAATTTTCTACAGTTTGTTCTATGAATGTTGTAACGGGGATGACCAAATAATCAGTCTGTGTCTAAAAGCAAAGTCATGCTGAAGAAATGAACTAATTCATATCTTTGTTTGAAAACCCCCGCATACTTCTAGTGATTCATTTTTTAATTTACAGCAACTTGTTTAGATGCAAAGTAAAAGTTAAAAAAACTCATGTGTATTCAGTATTAAAAGTTTAGCTTTATTTGTAAATAAATGTTTTTCTCTCAATAACCAACTTTATGAAGAGATCAATATAGAACTGATATAACACAAAATGTACTTGCGATAATAAATTAATATGAATTGGAAGTAGTGAGAGTAAAAACTCACTGAAAAGCCTAGCTCACAAGGATTTTAATGTCAAATGCTATAAAGTGAAACAGATCAGCATCAATTGTACTCTTGAATCTTAAACATTCTTTTCTCCTGTTACATACAGTAGTACAACAATTCATTTAGGTGACCTAAAATTTCTTTTGAAACCCTACTAAGAGAAAAAATATATTTAACCCGTGACAACTCACGCTATCGAAAGTCCCGCGGTCACTCGCGCCGTTAGAGCGCTCCTAACATTTGACAGCATCTTACACTTCAAATTAAATATCATATATTTGTTTGGTAGATGAAATAAATAAATCGTTACACATTCCAAATGAAATAATAACATATTTATTGTAATTTAAAACTTTTTTTACTCAAAAAGTAAGACTCGGGCAGTTCCGCGATCACTCGCGCCGTTAGAACTATACTAACAAGGAGAGTCACGCGAACGCTCGCGCAGTTAGGCGGGCGTTAACAAGGGTGGAGGTGCGAGCCTTCTCCCCTCCAAAACTACCTTCCCCACCACACTACCCACCCCAAACTGCTGTAGCGGGTGGACAGAATACTGAGGAAAGCATTCTTAAAAGCGACTGGCAAGAAATCATTATTAAAAAAATTTTCTTCAGAGGAACTAAAAATGTCAGAATCAATCTAATAGCGCGAGTGATCCCGGGTTAAGGGGAATATAAAGGTGGTGGGGGTATTTAAACAAGGAAGTGGGTCTGCAAAGGTGACTTTTTATATGGATATATCTTGAAACAACAAGTAAGAAAACTTACTTCACAGTCCTCAAATAACGGCCCTTCCTTCCTAATCTGAGTCACCGTTCGTTGGACTACACCTTGGAGCCAGTTGCTCACTCGATTTGGATCTATCACACACTTGTCTCCAAGAGGCTTTGTCCATGATTTGTAATGTTTCGGCAAATTGTCATATTTTCCATCACTGCAAGACAAAAAAAATACTAAAATTTTATTTTGAAAATCAATAATTGAATATGGATTAGTATTAGTTTTTGGATAGGGCTAAATGTCTAGGTAGTGAGCCTCTTGAGGTCCGAGATGCCTGAGGAAACCACTTTGGTTGGGGACGTCGATGACGTCGCAGCTCTCATTGCTGCACGCTACGTTGAGCTGGCCCAACTTAAGTTGAACCGACTCATGCGTGTGGTCAACACCTGGATGTCCGATCACGGTCTCTCGCTTGCTCTCAGTAAGAAGGAGATTGTAATCCTCACGAAGAAGAGGATCAACACTGTCGTCCTCTTCTTCTTGCCTCGGGGTTATGGTGGACACCAAGTTAAGCTGGAGGGATCAGGTATTCCGTACGGCGGACAAGGCCGCTAAGGTAGTCACTTACCTTAGTAGGCTGATGGTCAATGTTGGGGGTCCCCGGTCCAGCAGAAGACGTCTGTTGATGTTCGCAGACCAGTCCGTGCTTCTTTATGGAGCAGAGGTGTGGGCAGACGCTCTCGATAAAGAGTTATACAGGTTGCAACTTGCCCGAGTTCAGCGTCAAGCAGCACTCCGGGTGTGTTCCGCCTACCGAACAGTGTTCGAGCCTGCCGTCCTGGTGGTCGCCGGAGTCATTCCTGTTAGGCTCTTAGCAGGAGAGAGGAAGGCGATTTATCAGAGACAAGGCAAGATCGGCCAGGACACGGCCAGAACAGAAGAGCGCTCTCGAACCTTCCAGCAGTGGCAACACAGGTCATTCTTTGACATTCTTGACAGGTCATGGCTATTTTCGGTTGTACCTGAACCGGATGGTCTGCCAAAAGATCTTGGAGGATGAGGGCAACTGGGATTGTTTGTCACGGTTCGTCCGGGGCATCCTTCTGGAAAAGAAAACCGATCTAGACCGCAAAGAGGCCCAGATCCCTTGATCAAATGGCTGGATAAAGAGCGAGCCCCACGGACGTAAGCCAAATTTGGGCCTAACCTGACGTTATCTGATAAACAATTCCAGGTTAGAATCCTAAAGTGTAGAGGAGGTTTTTTAGTGGGTAAAGCAGTTTTTATGGGAGCCCCACACTACAGGCCGGCCACCTGTCTGTGTAATGCATTTTTCCCGCCTCTCCCTCAAAAAAAAAGTCTAGGTAGTAAGGATTATTGTCTATTGTGATGGACAGGATAAGCAAGCTAATCTTAGAAACTGATTGCATCCTTACACACGACTAAACAAAAACTTGAATATTTCAAGCCACTGGCCTCTTTGTCAACACGAAGATGAATGGTCCATTAGGGGAAAGAAGTGAAAGTCTTTCTCATCTCAAGGCAGTGGCCTTACAATATTCAAGTTTTTGTTTAGTTGTGTGTCTATTATGTGTGCTATAAAAGGATGCCTTCACTTTTAGCGAATTTCCCATAGGGAATAAGCTATTACCGTAGGTCTCATGGAAAGACCTAAGCCCGGGACCATGATACTTTTTCGTTTTGAGGTGTCCAGAGACCGAAAATAATAGTCATTAAAATTTTTATATATATATATATGTATATATATATATATGTATATATATATATATGTATGTGTCCCTAGACACGATAACTCTCGTAAAAATGGTCCGATCGACACCAAATTTGGTAGAGATGTGTAATCCTACGTTTATTCGGATGAGTTCGAAAACCAGACATATCGACCTACCGGAAGGGGTAGTTTTGGGGGGTTTTGTACCCCAAAAATGGGTTTTTTGCATTTTTCATATGTAAATTTTAAAAATTTTAAATTTTTATTTTGACCATTGGATTTAGCTAAAAAAAACACACAATTTAGTATTTTGAAGCTTTGCTCTATCTCCATTGGTTACCGAGATATTACAAAGTCTAAAGACAGTACATTGTCTTTTAGGGCTCCAATGTTAATCTTATGGAGAATAAGGATGTGTTAATATTTCACTTATTAACCAATATTTTTGGATGAAACTTAGTATTTAGCTTCATTTGGTTGAGATTCATCCATTTAAGGTAAAAATTCTTGGCTTTTGTACTTATCATGGCAGCAAACCTGCATACTCTTTTGCCATGTTAATCATATGGAGAATAGGCAAACTCTTTTATTTATGGACAGATATTGATGAAACTTACTATATGGCTTTATATGGTCGAAATAAATTTTTTCTATGCTAAAAACCTACTTTTAGTGTCCCCCATGGCAGCATACCTGCATACTCTTTCCCTATATCTCAAGGAGAATAGACATTTATTTCCCTATTTATGAGCACGTGATGAAATTTTGTTTACAAATTTAGCTGGTCAAAATTAATATTACTAATTTGGAAATTCGCTGAGTACGCAGGTCTGCTGCGACAGGGGGTATTTAAGGTAAGCCTGCTTATCCTGTACATCACAATAATCCTTATTACTTATTATGGATTAATTTTTTTCTCATATAGCAGTAAAATAATGGTTCATTAGTTATTGCCAACACACATTATTCATTACTAGTTGATATATTTTTGTGTAGAGGCCGTTTGCATTACAGTAGACTCCCTCTTAACCGGCCACCTTTTAACCGGTCTCCGCTTTAACGGGCCTACTCTGGCACAAACACATCGTCTTTTTAACTGGCCATTTTTTATCTCAACATTGCTTTAACTGGCCATGTTTCGCGGGAATCTTTGTTTTCTTATCTAATGTATCATTCAATTCCACATTATATCATGATGTTCTCAAACCACCTAAAATGTACTGTCCTGGACTAAAGTGTATGCCACTGGAAGTGAATGTGTTTGGACCTGCTATCCAATAAATAATATAGGAAACGAATTATTATTAGTTTTTTTTGGTCACTGATTTCATTGGTGTCGGATGTTAGCTATAAATTATATAGAGTAATATATTTATAGTTGGTTTTTTCAAGCCATAATTGCATTTAGGCCATATGAAATTGTAGGTTGGAATTTTTAAATGTACATCGGTTTAACCGGCCTAATCATTAACCGGCCGAGGCCTGGTCCCGAGATGGCCGGTTAAGAGGGAGTCTACTGTAATTGGTGGGTAAAAAAGCTGTGTTTCCCATTAAGGACTTGCAACATTCAGCATATGACCAGCTGTGGTATTGAGTTGAGTTGAGTGATTGTGCAGCTACTAGTGTGCTCTGTCATTTTTAGCAAAAAATAGTGGTTTTTTTAGGCTGTTTGGATTTTGTTTTACACCGAAGTGTTAAGTTCACAGCTAAGTGCAAAAGTATGTAAGTAGAAGTTAAATCCTCAAGATAGTTTAAAAGAAAAAAAAGGATTTAACATAAAAATTCTTGGAATTACAAGATTATTTCCTGGAGAGATAAGAAGGGACCAGAGATAAGCAGCCCTGCCCTTTGGACTTACAGATAACAGGCCTGTCAGCCTTGTAAATCGGTTGACCATTGAAACCACAAGCAGTTTGTTTACAAACAAATTTGGCTAAATAATCTGGAGCAACAATTTCATATTCAATATCTAAGGTTGTTTACCAGCTGGAGGAAAATATTTGTTTAAGTTCTTCAATCTGTTTATAAACAATTTTCAACATACTGACAATTTGACAAGTTTGTTTTCAATTAAATAAACAAACAATTCTGAATATTGAAAGTCTGACAAGTAGGTTTAAATTAAACCAACAAAAAAAGAGTTTTGACTATTGACAATTGTATATTGGCATTAATTTATTGACAGTTATTTATTTTCCATTAAATAAATAATTATTTGATTTAAACTATTGTTGCTAAAAATGAAGAATAAAAAACAATATCCTTGTGGAGTCTGTGCTAAAAATGTTGGTAAAAGTAAAGCTCTTCTGTGTAAAGGTAAATGTAGTGCATGGCATCACTTCAAGTGTACTGCTTTAAATAGTGAAGAATTTAATGAAATATACCAAGGTCATGTGAAATGGACATGTGATTCTTGCAAATCCTATGATGTTACCATAGGAATTGATCAGGAAACAATTGAATTAAATGCTGACATAAGCCAGGAACTTGAAACTCAAATTGAAATAATAAATACATTGAATGAAGATTTAAAGCATGCTAATGAGGAGATAAGAGAATTGAAGGCTCAAAAAATCCAACTAGAAACTCTGGTCTTAAAAAAAAGAAACTATCATAGTACCGGTACTAGAGAAACAAATCAGTGAGTTAAATATAATAGTTAGGAAACCTGTCTGGAAAGTAGTAAAAAGTAAAAGTAATGACACACGATTTAATCAGAGTTTCCCTTTGTTACATTCTACGCCAAACTCCCTCAATAAAAGTGTAAAGACTAGAGCACATACCCAATCAAAACAAAATATGGTGCACAATGAAATTGAAACTAGTAATCGCTATGAAGCTCTTGCGGTTGTTGACGATTCTATTGTTGAAGAGAAAGGAGAAACTACAAACTACTCGATAGATAACACTGTTACAAAAAGAAAAAATAAGAATAATTACTTATTTACTAAATTACTTCGCGATTTGGCCTGGCACATGAATGCAGTACAGGAAACACACGAGGCAGTAGGTTTTGTAAGACCTGGTGGACTTACAGAACAAATTCTTAATGAAAGAAATATTGACCAAGAAAATCTAAATGAAAGTGATGTTTTATTATTGGTTTGCGGAAGTAATGATGTAGCCAAAAATGAAGCAGAAAAGGTTTTTGAAGCTTTAAAAGAAACCCTGAATCAAGTAAAAAACACAAAGGTTGTATTAGTAGATTTACCGATGAGATATGATCTGGCACATTGGTCATGTGTAAACAAAGAAATAATGAGAACTAATAAGTGCCTCATAGAACTTAGTGAACAGTACCATAATGTCACAGTAATTAAGGCAAGTGAAGCTCACAGACAGTTACATACACATCATGGGTAACATCTTAATCAGAAAGGCAAGAGATGGTTATCTAATTTAATAGCTGAAAAATTGACTCCATCAGTTGGCATAAGAAGATGTATACAGCCGCCTTCAGCAGACCAGCCGCCTCCTCCAGGAACTGAGCCCCGGTCGGGAAACTCCTCCTCTCTGGAGACAACTGCTCCGCTGCATCCTCAACTAGAAACACCGATAGACCCATAGACTCATCTAACTTACACAGCAGCATTAAGTCCTTTACATTAGATAAGTTAAGTAGATGTAGTTCCAGCAGCTCATCAGCTAATTATGTTGTAAATAATAATCCAAATAATTTCAATCAAAGTACCAATTCAAAAAAAAGTTGCAGAAAGACAAGTTTAACGATTTTCCATCAAAATTGTCAAAGTCTGTTCAATAAACTTGGTATTTTAGAAAATGTCACATGAACTGAACCTAGATTTTTTATGCATTACTGAGCACTGGATGAAATGTGAAGAAATCAGTAAATATTCTATTAATGGTTTGAATATAGAATTCAATCCATTATGGAGTATCCATTATGGAGCAGTATGGAGTATTTTGCAAAAATGCTCGGTTCTCTGGTTACTGTCGGACCGACAAAGTCCATGGGGGCACAGCAATTTTCACTAAGCATGATATTGACAATATTAAAGTAATGGACGATATTAATAACTTATCAGTAGTTTTAGATTGTGAAATAGCCTCTATTGAAATTTTGAATGTAAAATTGTTATTAGTATCCATATATCGCAGTCCTAATGGAAATGTTGACAATTTCTTTCACATAATGGAGAAATTGCTAAGTCATATTAACCGGTTGAATAAACAATCCGTTATTTGTGGCGACTTTAATGTGAATTTTTTAAGTCAAGACAAAGGCGCTTTAGACCTGATCAACCTCTTTGGTATGTACGGATTAAAACAGACAGTATTTGAGCCAACTCGAGGTAACAGATGTCTGGATAATATGTTTACTTCTTTAGAAAATAATTACACTGCCACAGTAGTCAACAAACATATAAGTGATCACCTTGCTCAGGTTTTTACATATGTCACTGAGGATAAGTTGGTTAATAATTTTTGTAGAATGGATTTTAAGCCGGTGTTTAAGATAACTGAGTGAGGTATCAGAGAATTTAAATACTTTTTAAAGAAAGAGCGGTGGGAGGATGTATTTTTGATAAATAAATGATATTAATGCAAGCTTTAGTAATTTTGTTGACATTTTTTGGAACATTGTAAGTAACGTAAATAATTTCAAAACTAAAAGTAAGAAAGCCCACAAGTGTCGCTGGTACAACTCAGAGCTACAAAAATTTAAAGAGAGGTTAGACACTCTATACTACTTTTCAAAAGGTACGAATATTGACTGGTACAAGGATGAATACAAACGAATAAAAACCATGTATAGGCATAAAATCAAAGAAGCTAAAAAACAAGCAAATGTTAACTTTATTGAGAATGCTAAAAATAAAACAAAGGCATTATGGAGCATTGTAAATAAAAATAAGAAAGAGAATGTAAACAGTGTAAATAATATAACGCCAGACGAATTTAACGATTTCTATGTAAACATTGCCAAAGATATAACTAGTCCTAGTTTAAATGTAAATAATAATTTTAATCACTATTTAAGTAAAAGAATTTTACCTGATGACTAAGATTTTAGTTTTAACTGTGTAACTGAAAATGATATTGTAGATGTAGTAAGGCAATTAGCTAATAAAAAGAGTATGGATCACTTTGGATTGACAAATGCCCTTGTAAAAAACAGTAACTTTCTTTGTTGCTCCATTAACGGTATTAATTAATAAATGTCTAACTCTAGTATATTTCCTGATGTATTAAAAATTACAAAAGTTCATCCTGTTTTTAAAAAAGGTCAAAGGGGTGAAAAAGGAAACTATAGACCAGTAGCTGTGGTGCCGGTTTTGTCTAAGGTTCTGGAAATAGTTATTGGTAAGCAACTAATGAATTATTTAGAAATGAAAGGTTTACTTTGTAAAAACCAGTTTGGGTTTCGTAAAGGATTAGCTACAACTCATGCTATTATTTCTTTAGTTGATAAGGTTATTGACTGTTACGAAAAGAAGGACTTTGCGGCAATTACCTTCTGCGATCTTAGCAAAGCCTTAGATCGAGTTTCTCATGAAATATTGCTAAAAAAATTACAACATTACAATATTAAAGGTGTGGCTTTATCTTTATTTAGCTCTTATCTGCAAAATAGATCTCAGTATGTAGTATCAGGAAATGAAGTTTCACAATGTAAACCTGTATCCTGTGGAGTCCCTCAAGGCTCGGTACTCGGGCCTTTGTTGTTTTTGGTGGCCATCAATGATTTGAGTGTGAATGTCCCTGCAGATATTGTTTTATACGCAGATGACACTACTGTAATTACTAGAAATACAGATTATAATACACTTTTAGAAGACTGTAAGATAAATAAAAGTTTAGTAGAGGACTGGCTTAATGTAAATAACTTACTTTTAAATGACAATAAGACAAACACTGTTATATTTAGTCTTAGAGAAATTCCTAATATGCCAAAAGAAGACCTTTATCCGAAGTTTTTAGGTCTAACTTTTGATTCCACATTGAACTGGCACCAACATGTCATTGGGGTAAAACATAAACTCAGCTCAAGCATATTTGCAATAAAACGTTTATGTGGTGAATTAGAACAGGAGTCCCTTATACAGGCATATTATGGACTTTTCCATTGCCATTTGAGCTACGGTTTAATTGCTTGGGGTTCATCTTCTTATGCAAATGAAGTATTTATAATGCAAAAGAAGGCCATCAGAGTCTTGGCAGGAGTGGACAAATATCATAGTTGTAGAGAACTTTTTAAGGCTTTCAACATTTTAACTTTATTTTCTTTATTCATTCAGCAATGTTTGCTCTACATCAGAGCCAATCTAGATCAAATAGACTATAGAAAAGATCTGCACAGTCACAACACCAGATCATGTGGAAATATTAATTTGCCTCAGGTTAGACTGTTTAAGACTGATAAAAGCCCTATGTTAATGGCTATTAGGTTATATAATAAGTTACCATTAGATATAAGACTGCTTAGTGATAAAAATTTTAAAACTAAAATTTCTAATTTCCTATGTAAAGAATCGTTTTATTCTGTAGAAGAATATATGAAAAAAAATATGGAATGCAACAGATTTCTAGCTCATAGACTATTTATGTATCAAAGTAATATTGACGTGCCAATGTATTTGTATGAAATATTTTCTGGCTGAATAAAGTTCTCATTCTCATACAAATGCAACATTGAATCATACACGATAGAAACCATCTCTATTAGTTAGCAATATTCCAACACTCGTTAAAAAGATGTACCAAGCCTGCCTGAATATTATAGTTTAAGATTACACACCTAGCTGTAAGTTGGAGTAAAGTAATCTGAGAAACATTACAAGAACTAAAATTTTATTCTACAAAATGATAGAAAATTTGCAAATTTAATTGAACTTTTTTTTGCATCCTCGGTAGGTCGAAGTACATTGGAGGGGGAAGGGAATAATCATTTTAGAGACATCGGTTTTTTAGGTACAGAAAAAAATTTTGCCTCATAATTCACAACTTGCATAAAGAAACACAGTTTAAACAGTAATCATGAGTTTAGGTTTAATCTAGAATTCATTTTCTTGTAAATGAGAATAAAGTGACTACAAATTTATTTGAACTCAAAGCGTTTTGATAGAAAGCTCGTTTTCTGTTATAACGGTAAATTTGTGCGAGGAGATAAAATTTAAGACACCTATTTTAATTTTTTCTAAGATTTTTTGAGCTTCAGAGAGGTAAAACTTGGAGATTCGTCCATTTATAGTAAAAAATCTTGATTTTTGTAGTTATCATGGCCAGCAAACCTGCATGTTAATCATATGGAGAATAGGCAAACTCCTTTATTCATGGAAAGATATTGATGAAGCTTAGTACAAGGCTTCATATGGTCGAAATAAATTTTTTTGGTACTAAAAACCTACTTTTAGTGTTCCTCATGGCAGCATACCTGGATACTCTTTCCCGATGTTAATAATAAGGAGAATAGACATTAATTTCCTGATTTATGACCACGTGATGAAATTTAGTTTACAGGTTCATCTGGTAAAAATTAATATTACTAATTTGGGAATTCGCTGAGTACGCAGGTCTGCTGTAAAGGGGAGGTATTTATAGCTACTCTGTACCTGTAATTATTTTTAATTATTCATGTTTACTTTTTTTTTATAAATAAATATGGGAACTGGATCTTTTAATTTTCTTAAAAAATAGGAACAGGCATTTATAGTTATTGTTTTTTTAATTTTCTGAACATCAATAATGTTTATCTTATTCTTTTACCTGCATGATACTTGTGGAGGGGGGGGGGGTTACCGTGGTTAGTGACTGAGTCATACAGTACATCTGAACTTTTCTGGAATTCAGCTAAAAAATATTATGGCAGACCTACTTCTGACAAAATGCTGAAATATACAGTTTAGTAACTAATTGTCTAATTTTTGTAACAGTTGTGATGAGTAGCCAAGAAAAAGTGAAAAATACAAATACCATGCATAAAACATACCGTACAGAACAGGGCCGACCCGAGGGCGGGGCGACCGGGGCAGTTGCTCCGGGCGCCGCGGCCGAGGGGAAATCCCCGTTTTTTAAAGGTTAAAAGACTTGACAAAAATTTTAAAAACTGCTTCAATAAAGATTTTTGGTACCGTACAAATAGTTTAATAATAATTTTGTTGATTAGTTCAAATAAACATTTAAAACAATTTATTATAGTCGGGGAAAGAGTAGTGACTAATTATTCATTGTAACATTTTTTTACAAAGCAAGTGGAAGTGAATCATGATAGCATCGCTTTTGGCTGCATGTAAGCCTACTACTGGCAAGCTGATCTTACGCACTGCAAAAATGGATTGAGCTCACTTGAGCCCGGCGGTCGCGCAGTTTTGAACTGCGCATACGCCCACCCCATCACTCATTCATAACCTCAACCCCTCATGTAATTTGATGTGGTGTTGGTGTGTACATTCTCTCATATTATTTTTGTTCTGTGTCTTACATTAACGAGCAGCATTACATTACATTACAAAACTATAGGAAGATGTACAAAAGTAGTCCGATGGAAATTTAACAGCTGTGTCCCTGTGTCCACTCACAAACTCTCGCCCTGCAATGTTATCATTTGTGGTTATGTTTATCATGTGTAATACCAGTATAAAATGTGTTTCACAAAAAATTTGCAACAATTTATCGACTCTCATCGGACTATTTTCGTGAATCTATCTTCTTATTTCTATAAGGGTTTCGTCTGTTGTTACGTCCCTTTTTCTCTCAACCTACTAAACCGATTTTTAAGATTGAGGTTCCATTTTAAAGCTTAGTATATAACGCAGTGATGAACCGCAATTAAAAAGGTCATATTGTTTCGGGCTTCGCCCCCCTCGCCTTTATTTCTAGAGGGCGCTTTAAAATGTTGAACTTTTATTGCAAGTTCTTTAATGTGAATTGTAATTTAACAGCTGATTACCTTCAGATGAATTTTAAAAGCCAGATATTAGTAAACAAAAATAGATCTATGTCACTTCATAATCAACATTTACGTACTGTAGGTGAGTTTCACTCATACAGAATCATAAAATGCGCAGTTTGCGCACGGGCCATCTCGTCCTACTATAACAACACTGAAAAATTAGCCATGCACCTAATTTAGTGCTTAGAATTGTAATGTAACATTACAGTTTACAAGATATGCCAATTATTTAGTTTAGGGGGCGCTGGTCAAAACCTTGCCCCGGGCGCCTATTGCCCTCGGGGCGGCCCTGATACAGAATTATATTTTAATACCATTGGCTTAGTTGGATTGTATTCTACTGATAGGTTCAGCATTGACCAGAAACTATGAAATTTAAAAAAATGTTAGTTTATTAGATTGTTAGATTTGGTTTATTTTAAGCCATCCACACACCCTTTTCCAGATTTTTTAGATTCTGTCTATCACACACAGGTTTTCAATACAACTTTAAACTATTTTTTGGCAAGACAATAATAGAAGTGCCATCAAATGAAAACATAACTTAAATTTTTTGTAACGTTATATAACAATGTAACTAGATTAGCATTTAAAAAAAACCTAAACACATGCTGTATAAAGAGAAAAATATCATCCATACTTACACAAAGACAGAAATAAACCCGGCGGGGCATCCCCCCTAAAAAGTTAACAGGATGTTTAGTATTTTATAGTGTTATGATTTAAAGCTTGACTCCTATTAACAAGTATCCAACTTAAACCTGTGCAGCGCAATGCGTTGCATATTTCAGAGTGCTTGGTGATCAAACCTTGCTCCATAGTAATTTACTTTGTTATTTTGAAAAAATTTAAATCATACTGTCAATTAATCAGATTTAATGAGATCTTGTCAATCTTTGATCATCACTATTTTTTCAACTTCTTACTCTAACTGTGATATAGTGATGAAATTTTGTGGTTGTCCTTTTTGGTCCAAATTAGCTAGGATCAGATGGTTCTTTTGCTGATCTGTCTAAGAGCCTCAGCCTAACAACTCAAATAATAACTGGAATATACACAGCACAGGTGCTGGATCTAGATGGTTTATCATTGTACATGACCGCAGAGAAAAGTAAGACAACTACCTGATCCTGTGTGTAATGTTATGGGTGTTGCTATAGGTACTCATTATGACGGTTTTTGTGGAAGTGTGAATGGAAAAGTAGTTGTTGGCATAGTGAATGAGCTCATACTAATACTATTTATAACAATTCAAATCCTTTTCAACTTAACTTTCCATGGCAAAAGAGAATTTAAATAAAGGATCACAAAACTGAAGAGAATCAATGACCTTGTTGATGTGGTAAAATGATTGATATTTTAATTAAAATTATCTTCATAAAAACATATTTGTAAGATTATTATATATACTAAAGGTAAAAAAAGCATGTGCCGATTTTTAAAACTTTTAATAGGTACTCTAATATGTGCAAAATGGTGCAACAAATTTCTATTCACTTTTGTTGTATTATAACAAAAAAACAAATTGTTAAATTTTTCACCAACAACCAACTATCCCTTTTCCTAGTTCACAGCTGTTTGAAAACTCATGCTTTACTATGCTTTACTCATGCTGCAACTCATGCTCATGAAGTTGTGTTGACATTCAGATGATTTCATCTATTTATCTTTTAATATGTTGTCTGCTTTACTATCAACAGCTGTTTTATTTAGAAATCCAATGAAAATTACTCCCCTATGTTAATCTTATGGACAAAAAAAATTAAGGACTTGCTGTACCCTTCAGAATAAAAATACCAAAAATATAAAATCTTATTGCAAAACTAAAATCTTAGACAAATTTATTGGCACTTTAAACGTTAAATTTGGCCCAGAAATAAGAGAAAAGTTGTGTTTCCAAAAAACTGCTTCACATATTATATATATACCTAGATAGATAGATTTAAAGTTGAAGCAGCCGGGTAATAAATGAAGATGATTGTTTACCATCAACTGGTAAGCAAAATAGAAATTAAATTTTATAGATATGATTGCAATAATCAATATCTATAGATAATGCATTAGGCCTACTAAACAATTAAATACAATAAACTTATTAACAAATAATAAATAAATTCACACTAAATAGTACAAACATGAAGTTCCACACTCTTCCATCCTTTTCTTTTTTGTTCTAGACAATGGATACAGAACCAAATAAGTAAGGACATCCCATGTTTAAAATTTTAGTTTTGCCCTCGAAAACCAGAGGAAAATAAAGCGCTGATGCTAGGATTACTTCTTTTCATTGTCACAGAAAGCGCTCTTTCTACCTATGAGCATACTTGTTTGCAAAAAATAAAAAAATTATAAACTTTGCAAAATTATTCTAGTCATCTGTTGTCATTCAACTAATCATCATAATCCTTAGATAAAAATTACATCTTGGTGGTACTATCTTTGTTTTAAGGGCGACGTATTTTATAAGGATGTCACTACTTATTTGATTCTGCATACATTGGTTCTAGATATGCACTTAAGAGATCCAAACTGCAAAGAAAATTATGAAGAGCGAGACCAAAGACGTGAAAGGAGACACAGAAGGGTTAGAGGAAGAAGAGTAGAAAAAAAGAAGCGGTAGGCCTTTAACAAATTTAAGATAAAAATATAATCATGAAGAAAGAATAAAAAGAAAGAAGAAGCAAGAAATAAAGAAAAGAGAAGAAGGGAGAAATAAAAAAGTAGGGAAACAATTATAAGATGATAAAAGGACTGGACAAAGATACGAGTGAGAAAATGGAAATTGACTTATTAAAAAATCCAGAAATTTGAACTTGCCAAAAGTAAAAATTGTAAAATTAAAAAATCCTGATATGTAAATCTCCAGACGTTGTAAAACATTGTCAACGGGATATTAATAAATCATATAAATTGGCATTTTCATGCATGACAGTTCTGTCTATAAAAAATACTAATTTATCATACATTTATTTCTTTTTTGGCCAAGCAATTTAAATGTTCATTAATTTTCAGTGATAAGCAGTTTATCATTTAAATATTACAGCTCAATGATGGATACTGTTAAAAGTTTTTCTGGTGTGTCGGTAATGCAAACTATAATCTCCTGACATCAGTAAAAGCTACTACTCAACACTAGTTAAAAATATTTTATCTGTTTTTATGAGATAACATGAAACATGTAAATGCAAGAAGACTATCAAGATTAAATTATCAATTTATAAAGTCATCTTAAATCAATTTCATTCAAGTCTGGAGCAAGGAAAATTTCTTTGTTTAAAGTTCATGTTGATGATGGTGAGTTTATGTTATTAAGTAGTAAATTACTGCGGACATTTCCCATCACTGATCACTATAAAAACAAATTCATGACGTTTCGGGTTCTGGAATCTGATTCCGACTTTATGTGAAAGAAATACCTAGACATAACAAAGTTAGTAACAAACACACCAGGTGAACCCAGAGAAGTCTAGGTATTTCTTCCACCTAAAGACGGGATCAGATTCCAGATTCTGAAACATCGTTAATTTGCTTTTCCTAATCAGTTAACTTATACAGGGTGTCTTTAAAGTCCATCACCAAACTTCATAATATGACTAATTGGGTCAAAATAAGCAAAAAAGTTCCTATAACAGTATGTCCTAAAATGCATATTTACCCAGATATCCGCCATTTTGTTTTTTCCACTTAATAATTTTTATTTCGGTGACGGATTGATCTAGGAACTTCATATTTGGCATGGATCTTTATAATACTAATGTCCATTTCCACAATAAAAATTATTTTTTTTCCAATGCATATTTTCAAAATGGCGGCCATTTTAAATTTTTAAACTCAAATATCTCAAAAACGGTAAAGTTTATAAAAATGTTAGAAGATACAAAAAAGTTGACAAATTAAATTATCTAAACAGTGATACCAAGTTTGTAAGGATCCAACATCAAGTAACGGAGTTATTGTGGTTTATCTGCAGAGAAACACTGATTTTGCACTATGATAATTGCCAATTTAGGTTATTTTAAGAGAAAAATCTCAATAACTCCGTTATTTGTTGGCGGATCCTTACAAACTTGGTTTTGTTATTTAGATAATTTAATTTTACAACTTTTGTGTCCCTTGTAATATTTTTATAAAATTTATCGTTTTTGAGATATTTGAGTTTAAAAATTTAAAATGGCCGCCATTTTGAAAATATGCATTGGAAAAAAATAATTTTTATTGTGGAAATGGACATTAGTATTATAAAGATCCATGCCAAATATGAAGTTCCTAGATCAATCCGTCACCGAAATAAAAATTATTAAGTGGAAAAAACAAAATGGCGGATATCTGGGTAAATATGCATTTTAGGACATACCTTCATAGGAACTTTTTTGCTTATATTGACCCAATTAGTCATATTTTGAAGTTTGGTGATGGACTTTAAAGACACCCTGTATAAAATGTCCGCAATAATTTACTTAACATAATAACAAAGAGAATTTCATTAAATGTTTAAAGGCCCCAAAAAATTTTCTAGAATAAAAATAAAAATAACTGCTGCTTAATATAAAAAATGTAGATAAAGAAATATAAATGTGTAGCTTTTGTAAAAGTTTATAGTTTTTTTTTTTTTATGTTTAATAACTATTGGAAAAGGTTATTGGAAAGGTATTGGTAAAGGGAAAAAATACTGAAATCTTCAGATGAAATAGAAAACTAGCTACTGTATTTTTATAACTTCAGCTGAATAGCAGTGGTAATACCAATCACCGATTGCAGAACAATCAGGTACAGGCGGAGGTCCACTGTATTAATAACGGACAGTTGGATCTTTTATCTACACAAAATCATGTATGGTGGCCAATTTGGAAAACTGTTCATCCTACTTGTAGTATACTTTACCAATTCTGTGAAATTTATATTCTCTGAATGATTCCATTAGAAAATTATGAAATAAATAATTGTAAACTTTGTACAGGTACTATGTACCTTACCTTTGCTGGCTTGAACTTCAACTTAGGCTTCAATATCAAATTTAAATCGAACTCCGTTGCTTCACCAACTCGCACACCATCAAAATAGCTGCCGGTATAACCGATGCGATTAAAGATCTGGCTAAAAAGGGGGTCCACTTCTTTCATTTTCTTGATGAACATGTCTACAAACTGAAAAACAGATTTATAAAAATATAATAATTATTATGTATTAGCCTAAATTTTGTGAAAATAAAATCTATCAATTATATATCTTTATTCATTGCATACCTTTTTTTACATGAATGGTATCATTTTTTTACAAGGTAACATTGCACATAAGGCATCTTTAATAACGCCAACTTGCAGAAGAGTCCAATGTGCCTTTTCTTACTCTCAGCATTGATAGGACTATAGTGATATCAGTGGGAATATAAATCCCACTTATAAGATCTCTTCCCCGGCCTAGGTGAACGTTTTAATAAAAGCTGAGTGTGCTTTTAATAAAAAGTGCACTTGAAGATGATATACATAATGACCTGTTTGAAATAGAAATTTTTCAGTTTTTTTATATAGGCCCTACTATAACTAGGCACCTTACAAAAATGTTAAATTACAAAAAAAAAATTATTTTTTTAGTAAATGTGGTTTTGTGGTATATCATTTAGCAAAATAACTCATTTAAAGTTGACTTCTAGAGCACCATAGAACATATAGCAGCAAAGTAAATCATATTATTGCTTTTTTAAATAGGTCAATTGATATTTCTTAGAAGTAATATAATAATAATATCATATGGCTTTTAGTGGAGGGAGATCAGCAATTAATTGATAGTTCTCCTCCCCTGAAATGCCTGCACTTTTTTGTTTTCTATGCAGGTGGACCAACGGCTTAACGTGACTTCCGAACCACGGGAGCGGCCTAACTTCTTAGAAGTATCACACCCGAAACATATTACATTACATATATTCCACATTCCGTAAAAGACAAGTAAAGAAATTTTAATCAGACTTACAATGTTATTTATTGATAATTACTTAAAAAAACTACTAAATTTAACAAATATTATAAATATTAATTTTTTACAAGGGCTTGAGATGGGTGCCATATTTTACCTTTTCACTCTGTAATTATCATCCACAATAACAAGAACCCTAAAATAATATTTTTTTAAAATTCCCATAGCAAAATAACAATAATAAATAATAACCAATCATGGAGCTAGATCTTTAGTTTATTTGAGTTAAATCCCCTTCCGGTATTTTTTAAAATTTTATTATGTACAGCCAAAACCCAAGTAGGCTATTAAAAATCAACCCGATTACAACAAATAGACTGTTTTCCACTGACTACCTTAACTACTCACAATAATTAATGCACTAAAAACAAAGCCATAATTGAGACTGAAAGAAAACGAAGTCTACTTATCACCAGACTATACAAAACCGAAGAATCTACTACCCTAGGGGAATAGCAGCTAGCTTTTATTCACACCAAATTGAAGTAAGTACTACCGTCTCTTGAAAAAAATTAAGTAAATACTACAGTCTGACTTTTTAATCACTCAAAACGGAGTAAGTACTTCAAAATCGAGGAAAAAGGAGTACGGTATTTACTACTTTTTATTCACTTCACTCCCTATGATCATTTGAAATTTACAATCAGTAATTCGAACCTGTGACCCCCCGTTTTCAGGACACTGTTTATACAGCATTAAAAATATTTTAAAATTATCCTTGGGGTTAATTTAGTGGGAAATAGTTTTATTTCAAGATTGTAGGTCAAACTGTTGATCCTTAATCAATTTGAGTGACAATACGCGAGACACCCGATATATAAACAGCACATGGTTATCATTTTCAAATCAAACAAAGACACATGTTACCAGTATATTGTAAAATACCCCGTTGCAGCAAACCAGCAAACTCAGCGAATTCCAATATAATTTGGTATTTTTTATTATTCCCATTTTCACCATGAGAATGAGGATGAAGGTTTGCTGCCATAAGGGTGTTGTAAGCAAATAGACGATAATTCCTTCAGAGTGCAGGTACATGTTAAATTGTATCCAATTCTGGTATTTAGTATTTTCCCCAAAAAAACCATGGGGGTGAGTATGTAGGTTTGCCGCCACATGGGTGTTGTAAGCAAATATAAGTTACACTCTACCTAGTGGATGTACATACCAAATTGTATCAAGTTATGTCAATAAATAAGTGAGATAGAGGGATTTGTTGATTTCCCTTAAGAAACACACGGAAAACGTATTTTTGGATTTTCTCCGTTATCTAAAAACTCTGTTAAGCTAGGTTAAAAACTCAAAATGCTAAATTGTTTTTTTCTTAGCTCTTTCAAATGGTTTGAGTTAAAATTGTTGAATTCTAAAAATTGTGGTCAAAAAGTGCCAAAAACCCATTTTAAATTTGACCCTTATGGACCCTTATGGGGATAAAACCCTGTTCTCATAGTCCGATCATTCTGGTTTTCGAAATTAACTTGATGAGCGCTGCTCTACACCTCTATATCAAATTTCATCCAAATCGAAGCTTCCGTTTAAGAGTTAACGTTATAACGGACACATATAATATATAAATACTAGGGGGCCCGTACAGAGCAATGCGCTGCATTTATTAGAGTACCTGGTGATCAAACCTTGCTCCTTGGTAATGAACAGAGTTACTTTGAATAAAAATTAAAGTATACAGAAAATCAGATAAAACAATATTGGTGTTACATCAATTGATATTCAGTACGGTACTAATTCTACAACTTGCCAATGTGATACTCTTGAGATTTGGTGGTTGTTCTTTGAAATCCAAATTAGCTAAGATTACGTAGTTGTTCTTAAATGCCGATTTGTCTTAGGGCCACTGTGTAAAAACTCCTATAAAATATAGAATAAATTCATAGATGTTTGATCTACACAGTTCATCAAACATAAAACGTAAATGACAACAGAATAAAAATCAACATTTCATTACAACTCCCCGGTCCTAGATGAGTTATGCAACTAACTGTTTTAGTAGTAAGTTAATGAATTATGAGGTAGTCGTCGACATAGTGAATGAGTCCAAATTACTATTTATAAAGAACTAAATAAATCCTCTTTAACTTTCAAATAAAGAAACCACAAAAATTAAGAGAATCTACATCTTTGTTAGTTGGTATGGTCCATTTTGGTTATATGTAGCATTTATATTTTGGTTAAGATTGCTCTTTATATGAAAACCATTTTTATAATAAGCTTGTTTTCTATACTGAAGGTAAAAAACTTTTGAATGTTGTCTCTTTTAAACAGGTGTTTGTAGCATTCTGCAAAATATTTTTTTATTGTATTAGTAACCAAATAGGTTACACCTACAACCAACTATCCCTTTTCCTTATAGTTCACAGCAGTTTGAAAACCCATGCACACAAATTTCGTGTTCTATTTTAATATTTGTTACCTTTCATTATTGTTTCAATACCAATCAGATCACCCATAAGACTTATGTCAAAAATTTAAATTTCCAAACTTGTTTCCACAAAGAGAAATTATTTTTTCTAGCATTAATTTACCAAACTTATTTTTGAGCCAAAATGCACGTAAATAAAACGTTTCAGCAAAATCTACCCGCAACATTTTGAGAAAAGGTTAAAACATCACAATAAACACTCCTTGTATTAAGCCGCGTTTACACCGGGGTTGGAGACCGGAGTTGCAGACTTTTATCGGCAATCTCGATTGCAGACGCACTAAAACAACTGCAACTCGCGTTGCCGACCGGAGTTGCAAACCGAATTTTCGAGTCGGAGACCGAATTTTGGTTTTCCGACCGGAGTCGGTAAAGATCAAAGGCGGTTGCCAACCCCGGTCGGCAACCCGAGTTGCAGCGCCTATTTGATCTGCAACTTGAGTCTGCAACTAACCCCGCCACCCCTCCCGCCCATCGGCTACATCGCTACGTCACTTCCTTTTCCACCAATTGGCATTATACACACTGACTGATGGCTCGGTTGCAGGTTGCGGTTGCAGAAGCAAACTGTGTACAGTTGCAAGCACAAGTTGCAAACTTCTGTCTGCAACTAGCGTCTGCAATTGAGATTGCCAATAAAAGTCTACAACTCCGGTGTAAACGCGGCTTTAAAGTATGAAATTGTGTTGATATTTCAGAACCATTGGTTCAATTGCTTCTATTCAGCTTTAAACATATGTTTGTCTGTTTTACAATCAACAGCTCTTTTATTTTGCATTCAATATAAATTGTTCCCCATGTTAATCTTAATGGACAAAAATCTAACTTTAAGCTAAGTGCTTCCCGTGGCTTCAGAATTACAATATCAAAAATCTAAAAACTTATTGCAAAACTACGAACGGAGACCATTCTTTTGAAACCTCAAATGTTAAAATTGGTCCAGAAATAAGGGAGGAGTAGTGTTTACAAAAAACGGCTTCACGTATTATATATAGGCCTATGGATAGATAGATAGATATACATACAGATATATAAAAATTTAAACGAATGTTGTTTTTGGCTTTTAGGGACCTCAAAACAAAAAGTAACTTATCATGGTCCTGGACTTAGATCTTACAGTGACTACTACCGTAATAATGTATTCCCTATAAGGAAATTCGCTAAAAGCTGATGTTTTCTGAATTTTCATGGTTTTTGTATGGAAGATCAAATCATATAATAATAATAATAATAATAATAATAATAATAATAATAATAATAATGATTTAATCTCAAAAGTAAATACATAATACAGAGAAGTACAAAAATATACAATTGAGGGCCCCCGCATAGGCTAAAAACCTGTGCGCGGGGACCGAGTTCAAAGTTCCAGTCCCTCACTAAAACTAAAAAAACACCAATCACTTTCCTTATGGAAAACTTATATGTAGGCCTATGAATAAGAAAAAAAACTACAAAAATTGCCTAGAACAGAAAAGTTGCTTTTTTTTTTTTTTGAGTATAGAAGAATAATACTGTACACTTAACTAGAACTAAAAAATAAACAGTTTACATTGAATTTTTGCTGAGTGGAATCAAGGAGTGTGATAATGTTTGATATATAACACTTGGAGAGAGAGAAAAAAAAAGAAATACTGTATACCTGACCGGCCAGAACCACGATCCAGCTCAGCCAGCATAGACTGAAGTAATCATGGCGGCAGTGGCAGCTCTTCCGTCAACTAACCAATTGACAATTTTTTTCTTAAACGAGTTAAAACTACACTGTCGAAGATTGCGAATTTCATTTGGAATATTTTGGTAGAGTATATGTGCTATATAGAGAGAATTGGTTGCGTTGACGGATTTCGAGATTCTAGGATTTACTGTTCCAACACGCGTCCTGTACCGCGTGTTGTACGTATGATCGGATCTATCTAGCATGCAAAAATTTCTTTTGAAACAGAAAGAGAGCAAAGACTTGATATACAGCTGTCTAATATCTAACACTGAAAATTCGTTAAAAATATCATCCGTTGAGTATTGAATAGGTTTATTTAAAGCTGCTTTCATTATAGATTTTTGCGTGATTTCCAACGGCCGAATGGATGCGGAATTACAACCCCCCCAAACAATAATACCATATAGTAGAATAGATTGCACATAAGCATAGTAAACAGTTTTGAGTTGGTTCAAATCTAACACCCGATTCAAATGCCTAAACATATAAATGCATTTCCGCAGCTTGCTATTTATGTACTTGATGTGTTCAGACCATGAGAGTCTGTTATCAAAAACAACACCCAAATATTTGAACTTTTCCACTTTTTGAAGAATTTCGCAGCTGCAACCCGGGAGCCCGCCACACGTATGCAATTTGAGCCGCTGGTCTACAGGATCCCCAGCAGCTCGCAGTGACACCGCCATGCACTTCGTCTTGCCAACATTAACCGTCAAGCGATTCTGGTCGAACCATTGTTTGACAGTGAGCAGTCCCCGTTCAGCAAGCTGGTAAACCTCCACCCACGTAGAGCCTTCAAACACCAGCGCCGTGTCGTCTGCATATAAATAAATTTTTCCCCCGGCCAATTGAATTTTCCCCAAGTTATTAACATAGATTAAGTAGAGAAGCGGCCCAAGGGTACTTCCTTGGATTATCCCATAGTTAATTTCTCTCAAATCTCCTTCGATCCCATTTATAGCAACCAATTGACGTCTATCTGATAAATAACTTTGAAACCAGTTAAACGCTATCCCCGAAATAGGCTACCCAAATGTTTTAATTTTGCAAGCAATAAATTACGGTCTAACGAGTCAAATGCTTTGGCCAAATCTATGAAAATTATTAAGGACCGTTTGTTTTTATTGATGAGCTGATGGAGATGATCGGTAATTTTGAAAAACGCATCCTCAGCAGTGATGTCACTTCTAAATCCAAACTGATTTTCAAAAATGAGATTATTATTGAAAAGATATTTAGCCAATTGTTTTTTTACACATTTCTCAAGAATTTTAGACACAACGCTAAGCAAAGAAATTGGTCTGAAATTGCAAAATTCCCCTTTTTCCCCACCTTTAAAAATTGGAATCACTTTTGCAACTTTAAAAACTTGTGGAAAAATGCCCTGGACCAAACTCGAATTTATAATATGAATAAGAGGCTGCAACAACCCAACTAAATTATTTTGAAACATCTTAACCGTAATGCCATCCAATCCCGGTGCTGAACCTCCCCTCAGTTCCCCAATACAGTCGACCAGCTGCTGTTCGGTGACAGGTTCCAGATGAAACTGCGTCAGCGCCTTGTACTGAGCGTCGTCCACGACACAACCGGCCGTGGGGACCTGGCTCGCCAATTCCGGCCCGACCCCTACGTAGTAATCATTAATTTCATTTGCGACATTTTTAATTTCGGAAACATCATCTGCGTCTTTTGTGAAATTATGAACCGGAAACGCATCTCTTTGTTTATTTCTGCCCGCCAATTCGCCTATGTGTCGCCATAGGGATCTCGGATTGCCCGCTGACTCTTGAATTTTCGTTTTATAGTAATTAACCTTAGCCAGCCTTAAAGTAGAATTGAGCGTGTTTCTGTAAATTTTGTACCGATTTAAGAGCTCTAAATTGAAAGGCTGTCGTTTAACTCTATTGCTCAATCGGTCCCTTACCCGAATGGAATTGATCAAACCACCAGTGATCCATGGTTTTAATCTAGTAGTTTTGTGAGATCATTCAAAAACTGTTTTTGTAGCTAAATTTACGATTTCTTTTAAACTTGAAACAAAATTTTCTGCAGACGTGTTAGGATCAAAGCATTGAGTCACGTGACTCCAGTCTTGAGACGTTATAAATTGCTTAAACAAGTTCTGGTCGACAGCAGTGCGTGATTTTTTTAGGGCAGTATTTGAAGTTTCAGATAAAGAAAGTCCCCATTCCGATGCAATGATGTAATGGTCTGTAACTGATGATTTTACAACAAAAGATTTTATATTGCCGGTAGATTTTAAGTCAGCAAAAAAGTGATCGATGCAACTTTTAGAGTTATGTGTTACACGCGTCGGTTTATCAACGCAAGTGACAAACCCAGCTGTACACAAAACATCTAAATATCGCTCCGCTAATAAAGTCCTATTTTCGTCCAAAATGCAACAATTAAAATCGCCCACTATGAAATGCGGCCGGTCCCGCTGCCGGCGGTCGCAGTATCGCTCAAGGTCACTGATAAACAGTTCAAGGTCCCCATCACCTGGACTTCGATAGCCCGCCAGGACCGTGAACCGCTCACTGCCAAACTTAATGTCTAATTTTAAGCAGGTCGCACCATTCAATTGGACATCATTACAAATTACACTGAAATTATTACGAATGTAACATATAACACCATCATTTTGATTTCTTTTTCGTTTATTAGAATAAGTATCAAAACCCTGAAGCTGTATTAAATCACACTCCCCTTCCTCCAACCAAGTTTCTGTCAAAATGATGATATCGAAGTTAATTTTACTACTATCTAAAACTACTAATAACTCATCAAAATTCTTCCTATAACTACGAATATTTAAATGTAAAAACTTAACACTCTTTCGAATCAACTCTACAATTTCACACACATCATCTACCTCCACACAACTTACACTTCTATACTCCATAACATCATTAATCACAAAATCTTCCACTTTCAGACTCTTATCCTACCCCTAACCCGTCCCTGGCAATCTACATCAGCTTGACATCGTGCATGAAAAGCTACATTTTTACATATAGCTTACATATACATTTTTACATATTCATTTTTTATATGCACGAAGTATTTTTAAACCAATAACCTTTACCTAATTAATAGGGCCATCAAAGAAAAACCGATTTAGAAAAAAAAATTAGCCTAAGTGCACCTTTTTAAACACTCACCCTCTGGAATCTCTCTACGAGTATATGCTTTTCTTCCCGATCCATTTTGATACATTTGTTATGAAGATCTTCAACAATAGGATCAAGGATGTCATATTTCTTGTTCTTTAAGATGTCCAATGAGGCCATAATTTTAAATGCTGCAATAAGACTCAATAAGACTTTGCCATTAGATACATTTTGTAGAATAGGCTCATCATACAATAATTACTGATACTAAAATAAATACAAAACACAAGCCATGCATGTTTGGAATGCAAGCATATGCACTAACAATGAGAAAAAAAACATTTCCATGACATAAAAATTAGCTCCATGTTATTCTAATGGGAAAAAACAAAACTTCCACCGCTATCATCTCCCAAACTGTTAGGATTAACCTACGGGTATACATTATTAATCGTAAAGTATTCTTCAAATTACGGTATGTCTAGAATCCAAAAATACAATAAAAAGTGGTGGTTTCCTTTTTAAAATGTATGACTCCCAGTCTGGATAGGTTACTTCTCTTACTTTTTTTAAGACGTTTTAAGATTTTGTGTTGTGTGTAAAATCAGTATTATGTTTTTGTAATTACTGACGCATTCTATCCAGCAATTGCTGGTCAACAAATAAGAAAACAAGTATCAAGTATCAAGTAAGTACACCCTGTACATTGAAATTTTCATCAATGGATAGACCGCAACCGGTTAACCTATAATGGCACAATTTATTTTTGTAAACAATTAATTGTACGGTATGGATTTTAAATGGGGTGTAACTTAATCCCAGTAAAGTCAATGCTTATTTCTAATAACAGATCTTACTTATAGATGAAGTTTTGGAGAGAAATTTTTTGACACACAAATGATTATAAAACCAGAATAAACAGTGATATTAACATGCCAAAAATAGGTGTCCCAGATATGCAGTTTATTGTTGTGACTGGGAAAAAATAACTCCCTAATATATTTTCATCATAAGCTAGCGAAAATTTTCATTATTCATTGAAGTTTTGTTTCTATTCAATCCATTTTACTACTAAGTAGATACTATAGAATACAAAGTCAATAGTTATAACTCACTTAGTAACAACTATAAATGGTTGTTTGGTTTCACCTACCATAAATTCTTGTCACTTAAGGCACGACACGACTTTACTGACTTTGAGATAAAAAGCGAGAACTAGACTTGCGTTGTGGGCGTTCACGATAGAGAGAAACTCAAGTCAACCGTCAACCAGATCCAGCGACCAGCATCCCACTGGCCACTACTTATCCCCTCCACCACTGCTTATTTACTTTTAGACAAAAAATTTGATTTCAGAGATGTTGATGTTGTGTTGGTTGTTCATTTGTTTATTTGCTATGTGAGGGACAGGGAGGAGGGAGGCTCCAAGTAACATCAGCTGTGCTGTAAAAGCAAGACATCTGACAGTTACTGACAACAGTGACAACAGTCAGCAGACGACAAATACTTGAGCTAGCAGACTCATTGAGTGAAGATGACGTTATGCGTTGGAGACTGTATACTTTACTTTTACCACGTCGTCTAGATTGATTATCTTCTGGCATGAGACCTGTCATGTTTCCTATATATCTATATCTTGGTCATTCTAGACTCAGAAGTTTGTCCAGTGTAGGTGAGGGCCGCGGAAAAAGGTTAGGCAATTAGGCAGCTGGTTAAAACATTGTTCCAAAAGAAATATTTTAAGCTCTTTCTTAATTTTTTCCTGTCACTGTCGTCACTGATTTGAACCTGTTCTACCGGAAGTTGAGAAAGAAGCTTGAGGCCGATGCATTCAGGTTTTTGCTCGAACAATTTTAACCTGTGAAATGTGGAAGGGTTAAAATTTAAGTTTCTTGTATTGCACGAATGTTCATGAGCATGTTTACAAGGTGTCTTTCTTTGATAAAAGAGATTACCTCAAACATATATATAAATAAATGATACTGTTAAAATTCCAAGATTTTTGAAATGCATTTGACAAGATTCTGTTGGTTTGAGCTTAAAAATACATCTTATGGCTCTTTTTTGAAGTAGTAAAAATATCCTATTTAAGTTTGAGTAGCTAGACAAATCCAAGAGTATGATGGATTGCCTAATCAAGCTCTCAATCAGTCAAAAATAGACTAGTTTTGACAGTGAAATATTTAAAGAAGAATATATTTAGTACAAAAATATTTTAAGAGATCTGTTTTATCAATAACAGTGTCATTTAGAGCTACTACTGTGGGGAGAGTTTCTCCTGTCCTAATTAATCTAACCCTTTTCTGGTTTGTCATGAAGTGTATGTACTGAGTTTTATCTGAGGGTCTATTTGAAGATTAATACTAGAAAAATACTGAGAAAGTCTATTGAGATTAATGAAAGTTTCTTCTTCCAGTTTCCCAAGATCCTTATGGGCTTATTTACCTTGTATGTTGCCTTTTGTTCTTGCAGATGATTAAATAGCTGAAAAAAAATGAATTTCAATGAATGAAAATGACAAATGAAAAAATGAAAATTTCCAAAAAATGCATGAAATGATAGCTATTGCTGATATTTAGTTGCTATAATACCTATTGCTAGAAGAACTGGATGTGAGACGCAATCAAACTCCTTGGACAGGTCGATGAAAAAGGCAACATACAAGGTAAATAATACAATAAATGTTCTTGTAACTGGGTAGAATAAATAATCCTTATGGGCTGTTAAAACGGAAGTGTCGTCTGCAAAAATAAATAGAAGATTTCCTGGGAGGTTGTCGGAAAAATCATTGATGTAAATGAGAAAAAGGGCAGGGCCCAAAATTGAGCTCTGTGGAACTCCGAAGTTGCTCTGTTTTGGATTTGAGTATGAAGATGTTCTAACTTTATTTTGGTCGAGGAAATCTATTTTTGTTATTTGCGATCTATTTGAGAGATACGACTGTAACCAGTTGAAAGCCTTTCCTCTAATAGCTATTGCTGATATTTAGTTGCTATAATACCTATTGCTAGAAGAACTGGATGTGAGACGCAATCAAACTCCTTGGACAGGTCGATGAAACAGTCAATGGCCGTTCCACGCCCATCCAAAGCAACGATGCAAGAATTTATGAAGTTGACCAAAGCAAGCTTACAATATTTCAGTTTTTGATAACCAAATCGGTTAGCAAAGAGTGTTCCATTATTACAAAGATAGTTCACCAATGAATTACACACCACCTTTTCAAATATCTTCGATATGGGGGGTAGTAGTGTTGGTAGTACTCTCATAACGTAAAACGTACATATAAACAAGAACACATTTTATTTTACATTCCAACGGCAAAACCGTTTCAAAATCATACAATATATTACAGGTGATTGTTCACACTCCAACACTACAACAATAAACATATGTACAAATGCAGAATATCAATTTGATACTAAAGCTAATATGAACAATGTCCAAGATAAATACATGCAATACAAAGAGAGATAAAGTTAGACATGCTCGGAACTGCAAAGGTTAATACAAGCAACAAAGTGAAAAATAAATAGTGCATACCACAGTGATTTCTCCATGCTACAATATACACAACTACTTCTTTAATACAGCAAATGTGAATAAATAAACATGCAATAATAAGTTATGCCTATACTATGCTTATGTATGAATATGGTAGCAAATAGAAACATAAATTAATTGACAATAATTACTAATACATGACAACGAGACAAGGGAAAAAAACTGTCATTACAAGATTTAAATTTACAAAAGAGAATTCTCAAAAAATACTTGGTTGCATAGATGAGATGATACGATGCCGCACAGTTTTGGCACTATCGTGGAAGACATCGAAGACATCGCCCAAGGTGTTGCTTAACCTCATCATCCTGGCCAGGGGGTTGTTGAAATCGTAGTTTTTTGAGTACTGTCTTCTAAGGAATAGTTCTCTTGACCGAGTTCTAGTAGGTGTACGGAAATCCACTTGTGATAACAGTTCAGGGCAGTCGATCAAACCATTTACAAGTTTGTACAAAAACATGACATCGTTGGCACAGCGTCTAGCCTGAAGATCGGGAAGGAACAACTCAGCCTGGATTCCTGTGACTGGAACTTCTCTGTACCTGAACCCCTGCCGCAGAATGTAAACAGAATGTAAACAAACACTTGGATCGCTAACTGAGATTGTGCTAAAAACGAGTTGGCTCCATAAATATAAACCAGAACATCTGGATCGCTAACTGAGATGGCGCAATAGCGCTAAAAACGAGCCGGCTTCCCCCACCACTAGTAGGGATAACGGCCGCCGCCACGCCGCGCCTTAGGCCTATGTCAGCTGGTATCGTTGTTATTGGTGCGTATGGTTTGTTTACATTCTTTTATTTAAGATTAAACAGTTTATTGGTGGGTCCACTCAATACCTCCTAGAATAATAAGAGATTAGGAATTTATGATCAAATGAATTTATGATAATGAATTTAGGATCAAAGAAGAAATACATATATATTTGAATTCCCAGGACAAAAATTCACAAATCCTGAATATTATGCAAATACAAAAGGCTAATCCAATATATGAAAAAATCAAATATATAAGGAATAAAAATTCAAGAAAGAAAACCAACTCGACCCAATAAGCAAAAATAATTTTAAAAAGTTAATTAACATATTATGTAATCAACTAGTTAAGTTTTATTTGTTTACATATTTTATCTGGTACTGTGACCATGGCCTAAGAGCCGAAATACGTATCAGTAGATAATTATGAATAAAAAATGAAAAATAGGGTACTCTGGTTTTATATTACTTTATATATATATATATATATATATATATATATATATATATATATAAATTTTAATGACTATTATTTTTGGTCTCTGGGCACCTAAAAACAAAAAAGTAACATGGTCCCGGGCTTAGGTCTTGCCATGAGACCTACGGTAATAGCTTATTCCCTATGGGAAATTCGCTAATAAATCAATGACATTCTACCAATCCAATATTGTGAATATCAGTGATGACCAGCTGTACGTTAACAGATGTTTAAAATGCTCAAACAAATCTCAATGTTATTCTAATGGGAAATTTGCAAATTTATTTTTGGATAGCGCCTTTATTTTAAGTCAGATTCTCATCAATTTTTTGCGGAAACAACTAAAGAGCAAGCCGTATCCAACGACGCAAAAAACTAGAAAATCGGTTGAGAATTTTAGGAGGAGTTCTCAACACGAAAAACCCCCCTTAGCGTATTAAATAAGTACTAGAGATCGCCTCCTGATCGAAATTCGATCGAAATTTCAGTTGTTCTGGACCCAAGAGGCTTAAAACAAGGCCAACTACATGTTGGCCTTGCTTAAAACCATTTTAGAACTAAAAAATCTGTTCTTCATTTTCTAGGAATTGTTTTTACAACAGCTGTCTAATGATTCATTCAATTCTCCTTCCTCCATAAGATTAACATTGGAACTTTGAAAGCCTGTGCGGCGTAGCCCTATAGTCCGCTGTGAATTAGAATGGGATTATGCTCACCTATAGGACTATACCTTTCTAACGGTATGTGCGGATTTATCCTACGATGCACACGAGCTGAGAAAAAAGGAGGAAATGAAACATGCTGCGTATTATAGAAGACTATAGAGATCGCCTCCTGATCGAAATTCGATCAAAATTTCAGTTGATTTGGACCCAAGAAGTTTAAAACATTTAATAACTGAAACATCTGTTCTTCCTCTTTTTCCTAGCAGTTGTTTTACAACAGCTGTCTAATGATTCAACCAATTCTCCTTCCTCCATAAGGATAACATTGGAACTTTGAAAGCCTGTGGGGTGTAGCCCTTTAGTTCGTTGTGAATTAGAATATTATTCTGCTCATCTACAAAACTATACCTTTCTAAAGGTGTGCGCAGATTTCTCCTACAATGCACACGAGCTGAGAAAAAAGGAGGAAACGAAACATGATTGCCTATTAATATTATAGATAGATTTATCTGTGTTACTATCAACAGCTGTTTAGTTTTGCAATTCAATAAAAATTTCTCGTCATTCTTGTGGACTACTCCTGACCTACAGAATAGAAATATCAAAAATCTAAAACCATTGCAAAACTAAAAACTGAGACGAATCTTATGATACCTCAAACGTCAAAATTGGTCCAGTAATAAGGGAGGAGTACTAGCACTAGTATTCACAAACAACGGCTAGGTATTATATAGGACTATCTATAAGTTAGAGTACTGTAGATAGATAGATAGGTAGATTTAAAACTTAATGGTTTACTTTGATCAACGGTACCGTAGTATTATAAATTAACGAGTTCTTTAAACTTTCAAGGTTTATTTTGAAAATTTGGGAAGTTTTCCATTATCATTAATTTTGTCTATCTGTCCACCATATTGTAAAACGAGTGTATTGATGCGTAAATAATAATATTCACTAGTGAAATGTTCATAATACTTTATTTTAAGATATTTCCATTCTTGAGTATTTTTTATGTTACTGGGATGGTTTCGGAGATACAGGCAATAAAAATTTGCCCAGCAATATTATTCTTACCGTGTGTTCTAAGAATGATATTCAATTGTCCCTAGCTCTCTAATTATAAGGTCTGGAGAACAATTTCAAAGAACAAAAAACTCTTTTAATTATGCATGCAATCTAAAATTGACATAAAAATGAGGGGAGGGTTTGTTCCTGTTAACACAATTTCCCACTTACCCCTAAACACAGGAATTTTGTGCTAGAGGTATTAAAATTTTGACACATAAAAAGTTTCCGCTTTTGGTCACTAAGACATCTCCAGAACATAATCTCGTTGTATGAAGATTATGATTTATCTCAATTATCTGAATTATCTCATTAGTCTGAACACATCTATCTCTCTCCATTGAAATTCCGACTTTAAAAACAATTTCGCTGCTAATCTTATATACATAACTGACGTACACTTAAGACGTGGACCTAGGGGGAGAGGTGGGTATAACCGGGTGGTTGGGTACAAACCGGGTGGTCGGGTTTTGACCAAGTAAGTGCTGGTAGCTGGCGAAAAATGCCGAAATTAACATGTAGTTGGAGAGGAAAAGTGGCGGACATTGCACCGTTAGTCTCTGAGCAGAACTATGGCTGTTATGAGTGTTTCTTTGTTTTTGATATTTCGTTTCCCAATGTTACGGACAGCTTGATCGCCTACTATGGAAAAACTACATGAGTTTCAGTGAGGGTGACTACACTATTGTGTAGTCTATGTCTTTGTCTTTACACTGATATAAGCAATATCTCAAATTAGTTTTAAGCACTCTGAATATTTTAAGTTTTTGGTAGTTACTACCTGTGGGGTGAAACCGGGTATGACGCGCGGGGTAAAACCGGATGGTATTTAGGCTATACATGTTATATGATCTAAATATTTAAAATTTGATTTTTCGCTCATACATTAACTGAATATGTTATCTTTGATACTATTTTTGACTTAATTTTGTGTACTTAGTAATAAAATTTTAGGCCTATTAAAAATTTTGTTTTTTTTCTATTTCCCATATACTTAACGTGTGTACCCGGTATCACCCTGCTAGTGGGGTGAATCCGGGTACTTGCACTTATTTTACAAAAAAAATCACAGAAAAAACTATAAGACTTATCAAGTTTTTAAAAGAAGCAATTCAAAAACAAATAAACACAAGATAAACTGAGACATTATTTACAAATTTCTGTATAAAAACATGGCATCTACAGGTCACTAAAGCTTAGCCACCCGGTTATACCCCACTTTCCCTATATCTTTTCGTTACCCTATAAAACAATCCCTTTACATGCAAAATTGTTTCCGTCCTAATATTTTTGAATTTTTAAAGATATTCTTTTATCGGGGGCGGGGGTTCATCTAAGAGGAATCCATTGACGGGTGACATCCAGTTTCCGTCTAATAACCCACCAATGTTCCCATTTTATCATTTTGGATTTTTGCAGATACTAGAATTTAACTAAAATCAGGGCAATGAATCAACATGTTACATTTTCAATCTGTGGTTCAACAAATTTACAACACCCTTTGGCCTGACTCGATGTCTCGTCGAGTCAGCGGAGCCTGCAAAAATAAAGGGGGTGAGTGAGCGGAGCGAACGAGCTCGTCTTGATAAAATAAGATACTTTAGATACTGTATTTGGGTTCGGAAATTCAGCGTATCAGACTAGAGAGGAGCTAATATAATGTTTTATAATTTTACAAGTTCACCGAACAAATGCTCGGCCCCCCCCGTAATACATTTTAAACATGGAAACATATTTCCTAGGTATTAAAACTAGTTAAAATCATCATTTAAACTATAGGTCTAATCGCAGTTTGAATTCCTAAAATGATGAACTCTCCACAAATGACGAGCAATCTTCCACCTTGTTGGAACTAATGGGCCTGATTATCGAGTATATTACATTTATTACCAGCTCGCTGAGCGGTCGACCGGTCGACCCCGACAGCGTCATAAAGCACGGGCCGAGCCTGACGAGACGACGAGCCCGCCAGCGCTATCTGTTGGGCTCGTAAAGAAGCTTTTACGTTATCTGAGTGGCGCGGACGCCGAGTTTAACACAATTACCCACAGATAGCACTGCCGTCGTTGTCTGACTCATACTCGGAGACTGTTGGACAAAAATGGGAGGTAAACACCAAGGTCTGTAGACGAAAAAGCATAACTTCTTCCTAGGTCAGCTGAATTGCTATTTTTTGTTTTCCGGATATGAAGCGTCAAAACTAAAACGGAAGTCAAGTTACGTTATAATATTTACCATTACACAGCTGATTGAAAAAGAGAATGAAGCAGTCTTGCTATGGGTAGAGGAGGGTGGGCCACAGTGGAACGTGGCCACAGTGGAACAATTAATTATATTTTTTTTGGATTTGGCTAGTCTGTCAACTGCTGCACTCTGTGAGTGAACTCCAAAACTATTTGTCTACCCATAGTTCATTGGTGCAAATGGGTGCCTTCCTGTAAGGAAGAAAAATAATTCATGTTTTGCTTTTTACCGCCAAAAGTTAGTTTCCTCAGGTTATTTCGTCACCAATTTATCTTCTGTTTGCAGTGGTTCGAGGTAAGTGTCACACGCCAGTATAAAGAACAAATCTTTCTAAAACTTTTAGACTATTTAGCATATTTGTAAAAAGTTCTGGAGTGGAATTAGGGTTAGTTTTTTTGATTAAACAGACATGGGCCACAATGAAACACTTGATGTTGGGCCACAGTGGAACTGTTCCATTGTGGCCCAACATAAAGTATCTCAATGGAACAAAAAATATTAAATATTATATGTTTTTAATTTTATAGTTTGAAACCTAATTATATATTTTTTCATTGAATTATCTTTTTGGAAATTTATGGAAAAGCCAAAGTCTTGAACTGGCTGTTCTTTTTACAGATCAGTATGTCAAGAGGAAGGAAGAGGAAAAAAGAAGAAAGGATAAGAAAGAAGACGAGAAACATTTGAAACTGTTAAATCTTTACATGGATAACATTTGAGTTTAATAAACATGATTTATTACAGTATTTTTGCGTTTTAATTCGTTGTTCCATTGTGGCCCGTATCATGTTCCACTGTGCCCCTATATTGGGCCACAGTGGAACACATTCATAGGTTTTGGAAAACAGTACATAAAAATTAGTTTTTATTTCATAATCAATTTTAAAATATATATAATGTATGTGGGTAAGGTTTTTCTCTAAGTACATTTATCTTCTGAAGCTGTTAAGCAAATAGGTAAAAAAACAAAATTTGTTTTGTAATTTTTGTTCCATTGTGGCCCACCCTCCCCTACGATATTCATCGTAACGACACCATATTACTCTATTTTATACATTTGGATTATTAGTTAATAACAAACCATTAGATAATTACCAAATTAACAATTATCACTCAAGGTAAAACTAAAACCATAAATTCTACCCTATAGTTTGCTTTGAAATTCCTTATTTTAGTAATTGTTGAGACAAAAAATTCCAACGCGTTTGCAACACTTGCAGGTAACAAAGAGTAAAATGTTGGTTTTTTAACACTTTTTTAACCAACAAAAACTCTGTGGCGACATCCACGGATGTTGCAGAAACTGACACCATTGCTCTTATGGGATGTAGCTCACCTGGCACTTCAGTCATCTTGGGTAAACACTTAGTTTGTTCAAGCATTTGACAACAATTGGATATCTTTTAAAGCACTGGCATGCTTATGTTTATATTTTTTTACGACAACATACTTTTGTAATTGAATGCAATTGCACATCTTTGATTTCCTTAGTTGTGGTATCCTTTTGAATTAGGTACTTATTTGTATAAACATTGATAATCACTAGCTTAAAATATGATTAAAAATAAATTGTTTTATCATATCATTTTGTAATTCAGTAACTAGTTACAATTGAAGCCCACATGTTTATACTGGACCATGTGGTTCGTGCATTGACAGTTGAGTCACTTGTCTCATTGTTTTTTTTTTTTAACTCCATACGACCAACGATAAAATTTTAGGGTTTCAGTTCACGACTATGACGAAGATCCTATTAGGTGATCCTCCTGACGAAGATTTTTCGTAGGATAGAGATATTTGAGTAATTTATTTTTATCTCAGAACTAAGCTATTTGTAAAATTTGAAGAAAATCGTTCGAGCCGATTTGTGCATACATACATACAAATATAACATACCTTACGGTACTTATATTAGAGTATAGGATTTTATAAACTGAATATGGGTTTTGAATGTTGGATGTAACACAAGTAGTTTAAGCACTCCCAGAAGTAATACATCCACAACCATATACAAGAGTGAAAACTCTAGGAAAATTTACAATATCCTCCCAATCTCCGTAGGGCTCTGTCCTACACGTTTTCAAAGTTAGGTACCATAAAATTCTTATGGAAGCAACATTTAAGTGATTAACACATGATCCAACATATTCTATATCTTTATAAAAACGAATGTATGAATCTTTCATCTAAATACACTACATGTATAATCTTATAGTAAGAAGCACGAAAATAGTCCGATGGAAATTTAAACAGCTGTGTCCCCCTCACCCCCTCTCGCCAGTATAAAATGTGTTTCAGAATAAATTTGTCAACAATGTATCGACTCTCATCGGACTATTTTCGTGAATCCTACTATCTTTTAATCTCTGTGGGTCTTGAATATGTACAAAAACTAATGTTCCGATTGACCTGAAATTTTGTAAAACTATACTCATTTACCTAGGACAAATATAGGCCTGTTCCCGTTCTTCATACTAGGAATACGCTCAAATGTCCGTCCCGTACGAGAATTTTCACTCACTTTTTAAGTTACTAGGTGACGCTTTTTATGATTTTTTTTTAGGGAAAGGTGAGAAAAATGCATTACGCACACAGGTGGCAAGCCTGTAGTGTAGATCTCCCCTAAAAACGGGTTTACCCACTAAAAAACCTCCTCTACTCTTTAGGATTCTAAATTGGAATTGTTTATCACATTACGTCAGGCTAGGCCTAAATTTGGCTAACGCCGGTGGGGATCATTTCTTATCCAGCCACTCGATCAAGGGATCTGGGGCACTTCGCGGTCCAGATCGGGTTTCTTTTCCAGGAGGATGCCCCGGACGAACTGTGATAAACAATCCCAGTTGCCCTCATCCTCCAAGATCTTTTGGCAGACCGAGTCCACCGAAAATGCACCAAAAATTTGTGTGGCCTTCAGGTGAGACCCTTCCCAACGCGGGCAGCGGAAGAATGTGTGTTCCTCATCGTCGGGAACGCCCGGGCAATAAATGCAGTCCGGTGAACCGGTCTTGCCCAATCGGTTCAGGTACGACCGAAAATAGCCGTGAATTTTCAAGAATTGGCCGCCGTACCACCCATGGTTTGACGTGCTTGATAAGTCGCGCAGTCCATCGTCCTCGGGTGTCGTGCTCCCAGCTGTGTTGCCACTGCTGGAAGGTTCGGGAGCGCTCTTCTGTTCTTGCCGTGTCCTTGACAATCTCGCCTTGTCTCTGATAAATTGCCTTCCTCTCTCCTGCCAAGAGCTTGACAGGGATAACTCCGTCGACCACCAGGACGGCAGGATCGGACACTGTCCGGTAGGCGGAACACACCCCGAGCGCCGCTCGAGCGAACTCGGGCGAGTCGCAACCTGTACTACTCTTGTCATTTTGGCAACTGGGGCAAAGGTTTCATTGTAATCAAAACCCTTTTCTTGTAGAAATCCCTTGGCTACTAATCGGGCTTTATACCTTGGAGCTTTTTTGCCTTGATCTTTGATTCTAAAAACCCATTTACAGTCTAATACTTTCCGGTTATCTGGACGTGGAACTAATTCCCACGTGTTATTCTTTTTTAATGACTTCATTTCTTCATCCATTGCTTGTTCCCATTTACTTTTATCTGAGCTTTTCAAAATACTTTGATAATCTGTTGGCAGATTATCGACAAAGCTGCTCGCATTTAATGCAAGGCAAGACATGTCAAAGTCTTCGGTCCATTTTGGTGGTTTTCTCTGTCGTACTGGTCGTTCTTCAGTTTCATCATTTGTCGTTAGTTCTTGGTCTTCTTCTGCTTGTATTTCATCTTCCGTTGGTGTTTCATCTTCAGAGTAAGGTTCATCCCAAAATCCCCGGACGAACTGTGATAAACAATCCCAGTTGCCCTCATCCTCCAAGATCTTTTGGCAGACCGAGTCCACCGAAAATGCACCAAAAATTTGTGTGGCCTTCAGGTGAGACCCTTCCCAACGCGGGCAGCGGAAGAATGTGTGTTCCTCATCGTCGGGAACGCCCGGGCAATAAATGCAGTCCGGTGAACCGGTCTTGCGCAATCGGTTCAGGTACGACCGAAAATAGCCGTGAATTGTCAAGAATTGGCCGCCGTACCACCCATGGTTTGACGTGCTTGATAAGTCGCGCAGTCCATCGTCCTCGGGTGTCGTGCTCCCAGCTGTGTTGCCACTACTGGAAGGTTCGGGAGCGCTCTTCTGTTCTTGCCGTGTCCTTGCCAATCTCGCCTTGTCTCTGATAAATTGCCTTCCTCTCTCCTGCCAAGAGCTTGACAGGGATAACTCCGTCGACCACCAGGACGGCAGGATCGGACACTGTCCGGTAGGCGGAACACACCCCGAGCGCCGCTCGACGTTGAACTCGGGCGAGTCGCAACCTGTACTACTCTTTATTGAGAGCGTCTGCCCACACCTCTGCTCCATAAAGAAGCACGAACTGAACCGCGGACATCAACAGACGTCTTCTGCTGGATCGTGGAACCCCGACATTGGCCATCAGCCTACTAAGGTAAGTGACTACCTTAGGGGCCTTGTCCGCCGTATGGAAGATCTGATCCCTCCAGCTTAACTTGGTGTCCACCATAATCCCGAAGCACTTAGCAGCACGAGTTGATTGGATCACCTCCCTTCCCACTCTGAACAGAACGACGGTGTCTATCCTTTTCTTCGTAAGGATCACAATCTCCGTCTTACGGAGAGCAAGTGAGAGACCGTGATCGGACATCCATGTGTTGACCACACGCATGACTCGGTTCAACTTTAGTTGGGCCAGCTCAACGTTGCGTGCGACAATGAGAGCTGCGACATCATCGGCGTACCCAACCAAAGTGGTTTCCTCAGGCATCTCCGACCTCAGGAGGCTGTCATAGGCAACGTTCCAGAGACCCTGGCCGAGTATTGAATCTTGCGCGGCACCAGAAGTGACTTCCATCGTCCACTTTCTGTCCCTTGTGTCGTAAATAAGGCTTTGAGAGCGGAGATAATCCTCGATGAGTCGCAACAGATATGCAGGAACGCGAAAGGTGTTGCGAAGCGCATCCAACATATCGACCCACCTCGCCGAGTTAAAGGCATTCTTGACATAAGCGTAACAAGAAACACTACTCAGCGAGGGAAATGGTTGTGGCTCTCGGCTCTCTTCACAGCTCTCCATGGACTTCGGTGATAGCGTCAATCGTTGACCGTCCCTTTCTGAAGCCATACTGACGGGGGCATGAGTCCCCGGCAGCTTCCACGGCAGAGGTCAGGCGGGAACGGATCAGCTTCTCGAACAGCTTCCCAGCCGTGTCCAACGTGTAGAAAGGCCTGTGGGACGACGACAGCTCGGGATCACCTTTGCCCTTGTTGATCAGTACAAGTCTTGCGGTTTTCCATAGGGAGCCGGAAACACCCCTTCTACCAAACAGGCGTTGTACATTCTCAACAACAAGTCAGCATTAATTGAAAATACTTTCTTTAAAGCCTTGCTGGGAATACCGTCCGGGTCAGGAGCCTTGTTGCTCTTTAAGGAGAGAACGGAGGTTTCCATCTCCTCGAATGTGAAAAGTGGAACGTCATCTAACCGTCCAAAGTCAACCGGCGTACATCCTAGGCCTAGCCTACAAATAAATACATACAAAGAATGATTTTAGCTAAGACCTCAAGCAAGTAACTTAATAATAATTATGCTTACAGGTAAATAGATTGTAGAGCGAAAAAACAATACAATTTAAAATCCATGATTGCAAATTAATAAAAATCAAGTAATGTAAGTATTGTAGAATTACGCTTACTTAACACTTAATGCATATTTTGTTACCTGAGACATAGGCTACAATGGCACAACACATTCTAATTAGTTGTTCAATTTAAACATTTCTCCCAAATAGATATTAGTTGTATCTCACAAATTAGTTAATCGCATAATTCCGTACGACAGCAATTCATTCCACATCAACATGCCTATCTAATGGTATAATTTATAACTTCAACAAGTAAACATCAGTGTTGATCTATTTAATTTAACAAATAGGTCTGTCAAAATATCAATTAAATTTTATTTAAAAACGTAACATAACGGTGAGCAGATATAAGCAAGAAAAGGTTAGGCCTATGTTGTTTTCAGCATACACAGCGACAACTCAGCTGCGATGGGGGAATATAAACTGATCATAGCAACTACATTAGTCAAATCATGTAGCCTAAACAACTAAAGTTCTGTCACAAATTCCGGAAAATAATCTTTATTAATACTTGAAAATAATTGCTCGATTATAGTTTATTACCTAGTTTAAAATACTTGAAATCTAACCTGAGAATTTCATTGAAATCAAATTAGTAATAAAAAAGCCTTTTGGGGGTCTAAAATTTGCCTAAGTGAAATTTAAACTCGATCGTAGGTCTATAGAATTTTATACTCTATGTTCCATAGAGTAAAAATTCAATTATAATTAAGGGCTCTGCCCAGTGCCCTTGCAAGTTCCAAGCAATGTTATTCTTATCTTATGGACAATATATTTTTTTTAGAATTGTACATAGTCAGATGTATTAAAATTTTCTCATAAATAGAGATCGTATTCCTTGTATACAGTACATATTCAATGCCAAGTGGAGGATACATTGCTTGCACCAAGTTGGCATTTTTCTTATCCTGAGCGCAGGTAAAAATTAATAAATATAAAAAATAATAAAATAAAAATGAAAGTTATATCTTTATCAATTTCACTTCGATATGGTTTCAAGTTAGGAACTAGCTTTTGTAAATATGTTTAAACAAACAAATAAATTACAGCGATAAAACACACAGGTGTGAGTTTGCCATATTGCTGCATCTAACACATCACTAGCTGACTTCACTCTGTGTAGGCCTACTTCAAGATGGGTACATCTACATTCTTATTTACGTTTATCCTATGCATTTTGGTAAGTTTCTTGACACCTCCTTTCTTTTTAGCTCATTTTGAAATGGGATAGTAAAATCGTATAGTATCATATTGACTTCTTTCTAAATATATCTAAGCTATACTTAAACAATAAAGGAGTAAAAAATTAAATTTAAATTTTTTCAGAGAACTATTAATTTTTGATAACTTTTAATTGATACTGTATTGTTTAAATAAAACAGAAATCATCTATTAGCCCTAGTATAGCATAGTTTTGGTATGCTCATAAAGTTTTGCACCATAGTAAACCCATATATATATATATATATATATATATATATATATATATATATATCGTATGGCATTAATAGCCAGCCACCAACTTCAGAAAAATATAAAACATTCTCTGAGGTGCTTAGTGTCGTGATATAATAATATATCCCACATTAATTGTGAAAAATAATTTTAATATTCCAAAAAGAGTACATTTCTTTAACATAACAAACATGCAACTAACTTACTATAATAGTAAAAATACAATCAGCTGATATTTAATTCTAAAACTTCTAGAATAATTGACATTCAGTTCACAATATTAAACCAGTTGAATAATAATATTGATTTCTAACATTCCCCCTCAATATCATTATTCAACGCACTCCTTATCAAACAAGTTTATATTCTTTTAAACAATCTCAAGTCCCAACATAAGCTTAAACTTAACTCAGTTCTTATCAGTCCTTCGATGCGAGCGGACGCTCCTTATCTGTGCTCCACTACGTAGTGACCAACCTGAACGGGCTTGCACTCGGCGCGATCCATCCGGATTGTTTTACATAAAACAACTGTCTAGTTTTTTATTTTTATTCTATTCTTGTTAACTTTTTAATATGGATAAGTGTGGAAAGTGTGTGACGGACATAGTGACCTCTAAAGACGGCTTCAAAATTGTGGATTGCTCTTCAAGTTTCCACGTAGCGTGTTCGACGGAATCTGCTAAAAAGTATGGAACCAGGAACAAATCTAATTGGAAATGTGATGCGTGTATTGCTGAAAATTTGTCTTCGAGCAGTCGGACCTCCGACGAAAGTGGACAGGCGGCCGTTCTGAAAGCTATCGCTGCTTTTCGTCAGGAAGTGAACGATAAATGGACCCCCAAACTGAATAAGTTGCAAGAAGATCTAAATAATGTTACATTGGATATCGGGCACCTGAGGAAACAGTTGGAGACTACTGTTGAAGAAGGTAGGAAAACTAGTACCAAGGTAGAAGAGCTAAGGGTAGAAAATACACGACTCAATTGCACTGTGTCAAAACTACGGTCTGAGGTCGATGACCTGCAGCAACACACTAGGAAAAGTAACATAATTATATCAGGAGTACCGTACTCTAGACAGGAAAACCTTTCAATCGTACTAGATAATATCGCCAAATTAATCAACGTTAAACTACACTGGTACGATATTTCGGCAGCTCATCGACTCCAGCAGCGGGAAAGCGGAGGTAGACCCCCAGCAATTGTAGTGTCATTTGTCTCAAGGAAAATAAAAAATGAGTGGATCTCTGCCAGGAAATCGACAACAACCCTGACTGCCAAAAATCTGAATGACAGATATCCTGAGGATACTATCTACTTTAATGAACATCTAACAGCCCAAAACCAGGAAATCTTTAAAAAAGGAAGAGAATTTGTCAAACAAAATAAATTGGCTTTCGTCTGGGTCAACGACGGGCGTATTCTTGTAAAAAAGACGAGGATGGGAAAGACGTCGAGAGTACGTAGTTTGGAGGACCTGCAGCTGATCGCCAACAGACCGCCCCCGACATCGGAGATCAACGCCGCTCCCGACCCTGCCACCGCCGCCGCCTCCACCCCAGCAGCAGGGCCGCCGGGGACATCGCCGTCATGATTTGGATTTGGTTCGTCAAAGACAATGTCACTTCTGTCCCAAGTAACTTAGATTAGTTTACATATTATTGGGATTATTGAATATTGTCCTTTGAAAAACTTAGAATTAAAGTAATTTTCTCGTTTTATTAAATCCACAAGCTATGGTAATTAAAAATAAAATATACTACCGGATATAATCATGCCAGCCATTTTGTGTGTGTTAATTTAAATGAATATTCTATAATCCAACACAAACCTGCAGTAGTTAAAGTATGGTAAGTTTCTTACTTTTTTAATACAATAATTAACACAATAGTCAATTTAAAGTTTATATTCAATGTGTCATAATTACAGATAAAGTTAATCATTACTACAAATCATAATTTAATATCCTGCACCAACACTATCACTTAGATTAATAAAATTTGATTGGCTTATCTCATGTTCAAAGAGCAGTTATTTCTTTTTAATGTTTACCTTTTTTATCAGTATTTGGTTGGAGACAAATTTAAAAGCTTTATCCATATAGATACATTTTATTTGTTATTAAAAAGTTAAAGAAAACGGCAAGGCCTATAATGATTTTTACAATTATTTACCAAAATAAAAGATTGTGTGTCTTTTTTTAAGAACTAATAAGACAAAAATAAACAATTCTAATAATATTAAAAAGTAAAGTAAAAAAATTCCAGTAGTATTTTTTTATCTATTTTGTTTTAATATTATTTTGGTTTTAATGTATATATTTTTAACATAAACTGCTAAGCTAGATTATTAGTTCCCTATAATCCGTGACTTTGAATAGTTGTCATGTTGTCAAGGATGCTTAAATGAGTACTATAGTTTATTATCATTTATTATTTATTTATTTATTTTTTTTTTTAGATAGGATAATCTCAAATTCCTGGATTGTTTAGTTCTTTTTATTCAGTAAAATTTGTTATTTCATTATTTTAGGCTTAAGAATCTAATAACCTGAATATTTTTTATGTTTATACATATTTTTTGTCTAGAGATCAAAATGAATTAATTATTTTTAGTTTCCAATGGCTACCGGTACGTTAGTTCTCTGTTATTGATGTGTCAAATAATTTCAAAGTAATTGATTTGTTTTCCTGTTTAGTATGCTTTCCCCTATTTTTTTGTAGGCTAAAGGTTGTTGTCATTCGTAAAATAACATAAGTTTATCATTATTTTTAAATTTTTACATTATTGAATAAAAGGGTGGCGTTCTGAAAAATTTTTAGTGAGCCTTATATTTCATATCAGAAACAAAATAACGATTAAGCAATAAATAGAAATACTGAATGACTATTAATTAGTAGATCCTACTCAGTAGTAAGATACCAAGTGAAGAGGAATTTATTAGTTTTGTTCTTATAGATAGCAATCCCTATTTGCATTCTCAAATGCAATGCCATTTTCAAGAGATAATTTATGGATTTTGTACAAATTAAAATCTTAAAGTTGCATATAAAACTGCAAATTAATTTTCCTGAACATATGTTTAATTGGTAATTTATTTCATCATTAACGTTTACAATACTAAATCTTGGCCAATTCATCATTTATTAAGTTACAGTATAATTAGCCTGTAAGAACGCCAACTGTTTTCAAAGCTTTTATTGTATTTCTGGTAATATTACTTTCTATTTATGTGCCGAGTGCAAACCTGTTAACTTATGTTAATTATATTGGAAGAAGAAGATATTATTCTAAATAAATGCTATGAAAGTTCAAGTGATAACTTACAAAACATTTTTTGTTCTATTAAGGATCAAGGTATATTACAATTTAGGATTATTCAGCAAAATATTCGAAGCCACAGGAAAAACTTTGATGAATTTTTAGTTTTTTTAGAAAGCACAAATATAAAATTTCACTGCATTATACTAACGGAAGCATGGTTAACCGATGATTATATTCCTGCGAATATTAACGGATACAATACTTTTAAATCTATCAACAGTTTAAACCAGTGCGACGGCATCGTTGTCTATGTTGATAACGCTTTATCAGTGTCCTGCAATCAGCTGCTCCTGGGCGGAGTGGCCACGGCACTTGCATTGAACTTTTCCTGGGCCGGTGTGTCATGCCATCTTTTGGCGATATACAGAAGTCCTAACTCCAACATTATTCCATTTACTGAAGGGTTACAAAATTATCTTAGAACTAATATTAATTATTCGAATGTGTTTATTTTGGCGGGTGATGTTAATTGCAACATTTTAAATGTGGCGAATAACTCCCCTGAAGAGCGGTACCTAGATTTGTTGTATGACGTAGGACTCATTCAATGTATTGACAAAGTCACCCGTCCGTCGAGCAATAGCTGCATTGACCATATTTTTATACGTCCAAAAAACCGTATAGAAATACTATCATCTGTTGTCCAAGTTAATGTTACTGACCATTTTGCTACAGCTCTCCAAATGATTTTAAAAGGAAATAATTACAATAGTCAAAACAAAAATTCATTTACTATTACCAACTGGGCTAAAGTACGGGAAAGTCTCGCTGCACATAATTGGGGAAATGTTTTGCACAATGATAATTTAAATTCAAGTGTTGAAAACTTTATCGAAACTATTCAAGATTTAATTACAATTAACACCGAGAAAAAATTATACAGTTCGAAACATTTCAAAATAAAACCTTGGATCACTCAAGGATTAATTGTATCATTAAGAAGACGCGACAAATTAAGTAAACAGCTGAAACGTGATCCTTTTAATAATATTCTACGAAATCGGTTTATCCGTTACCGTAATTTCTTACACGCCCTTATCAAACGTGCTAAATATAACTTCTACAGTAATAAACTGAACGATGCAGCAGGGGACAACAAAAAATTCTGGAGAGTGGTCAACGAAGTGGCAGGCCGGCCTAGTACCAAGGTTGAATTTCCTGTGGGGGCTTTCCACCAAGGGAACGACGCTGCCACCCCAGCTGAGGTTAAAGAAATTGCACAAAATTTTAACAACTTTTTTTCTATGGTTGGCTCAAACCTTGCCAACAACATTCACACCAGTGGTGCTCCGGAGGTTGAGGACGCCGACCACTCTGTGGATTCCGTGTTCGAAATGCAGCCAGTTAGTCATCAACAGCTAATAGATGTAGTTAATAGTATAAGGGGGGGTTCTGCGCCTGGGGATGACAACATACCTTCGAGGTTCATAAAGGAAAATATAGATATTTTGTTCACCCCATTAACGCACATTGTCAACCTCAGTATTAGCACGGGACAATTCCCCGACAAATTAAAAACTGCTAAAGTTATTCCAATTTTTAAATCCGGCCAAAATAATCTTATGACAAACTTTAGACCTATCTCACTTTTAACTTGCATCGATAAAATTCTTGAGAAATGTATCAAAATTCAGCTAACATCGTACCTTGAACAAGCGTCAATTTTATCCAATGCTCAATACGGTTTTAGAAGTGGCAAAAACACATCAGATGCACTGTTTGATCTAACGACCTTGATTTCAAATAAAATTGGAATAAGGGAAAATGTAATGATTACTTTTTTGGATTTAGCCAAAGCATTCGACTCTGTCGACCGTCAAAAATTATTCATAAAACTGGAGGCTTGTGGGATTAAAAATTTATCATTGAGCTGGTTTACTAGCTATTTTGACCAACGCAAACAATTTGTGTCTTTAAATGGAACCTATAGTGATACTGTCGGAGTGGACTATGGGGTTGTTCAGGGCAGCACCCTAGGTCCTTTGTTATTCCTTATTTACATAAATAATATATCTAAAATCACTCTATCAGGTAAACTATTCCTCTTTGCTGATGACACTGCGCTTGTTTCTACGGGCTGCTCGTGGGATAGGGTGTTTGGCGAGGCTTCCTCGGACCTGTCGAAGTTGAAGACCTGGTTCGATCACAATACTTTAACTGTAAATATTGATAAAACTAAATACATGCCCATTATCCTAAGACCTGATCATGAACCAGGTCCGAGGGAGCTGCGGCTGCACTCCTGCGGCGACCCGCGGGCGGCTGTCTGTGGCTGTGGAATTATTGAACGTGTGGAGCAATATAAGTATCTAGGTGTAATTATAGATAAAAGACTGAGTTGGTCTCCACACGTTCAGTATCTGAAACAAAGATTGAGGAAACTCATCTATGCATTTAGACAGCTCAGACAGGTCCTGCCCGTGGACCGCTGTAGGACTGCATACTTCGCCTACGTGCAGTCTGTGCTTGGATATGGGATCCTGGGGTGGGGAGCGGCCTCCTCCACCACACTTGAACCATTAAACATCACTCAGAGAACCATAATTAAAGCTATTTTGAATAAAAATTTGCGATATCCTACAGAACTTTTGTTTAATGAATTTCCCGTCTTAAATCCGAGGCAGTTATATATTAAATTTCTTCTTGTATATATTAAAAATAACAAAAATAATATTTTTACTGAATTAAATCATGACTATCCGACCAGAAACAGACAAAATACAGGCTACCAAGTCCCAAGGTTACTTCACAGAATTTTCCTATCAACGTCATTTTACGTATCCCACATTCTCTACCGTAACATTCCACGTGAAATTGCCGCGGCTGAGGGTGACAGCTCTGCAGTGTACAAGAGGAAGGTGACCGATTGGCTTACTCGTCTGGGGGCGGAGGGGGCAGAGGCACTGATAAGATCGCAGTATTTTTAATTTTACTCCTACTTTCATCGTTTATTCAGTTTAAAGTAAAAAATTGACCTTTTCTAACTTTTTCCGAAGTTGGCAAAGAATATTTTATTTATTTTATTTCTGTCACTTGATCACCCTGTATGTAAATTCAAACTGTAATTTTGTTAATCGTATAGAACTTTAGTTAAGTTTGTACAATATTTCTACATTAAAAAATTATTTTTATTTTTTTTTATATTTTAATATGTATTTTTTTTTTTTTTTTTTTTTTTTTTTTTTGAGGGAGAGGCGGAAAAATGCATTACGCACACAGGTGGCCAGCCTGTAGTGTGGGGCTCCCCTAAAAACGGGTTTACCCACTAAAAAACCTCCTCTACTCTTTAGGAATCTAACCTGGAATTGTTTGTCACATTACGTCAGGCTAGGCCTAAATTTGGCTTACGCCCGTGGGGCTCGCTCCTTATCCAGCCGCTCGATCAAGGGATCTGGGCCACTTCGCGGTCCAGATCGGTTTTCTTTTCCAGGAGGATGCCCCGGACGAACTGTGACAAACAATCCCAGTTGCCCTCATCCTCCAAAATCTTTTGGCAGACCGAGTCCACCGAAAATGCACCAAAGATTTGTGTGGCCTCCAGGCGGGGCCCTTCCCAACGGGGACAGCGGAAGAATGTGTGTTCCGCATCGTCGGGAACACCCGGGCAATAAATGCAGTCCGGTGAACCGGTCTTTCCCATCCGGTTCAGGTACGACCGAAAATAGCCGTGACCTGTCAAAAATTGGGTCAGGTAGTAGTCCACCTCCCCATGACGCCGTTCCACCCATGGTTGGACCTGCTTGATAAGTCGCGCAGTCCATCGTCCTCGGGTGTCGTGCTCCCAGCTGTGATATTTTAATATGTATTAGCGTTTTAAATATTTCTAATTTTGTTGATTAATCATCTATTCCATATGTATCTACAACTATGTTTTAAACATGTAACACCAGTGAAGAGACTGATTGAACGCATTTCCACGCACAGACGAATAGTCTTTGTGGAAATTAATTCCTTTTTATATGTATGTTACATTGTATCTGAAAATTTTGTGGAATAAACATATTTGAATTTGAATTTGAAATTTGAATTTGAAACTTATTAAACTTCCACTTAGGTAAACTTTTAGTAAACAGATCAGCAGGTTGATTTTCCGTTTCGATATACTAAACTGAAATAGTTCCATCATTCACTTTTTCTCTTACAAAGTGGTGTCTTATATCAATGTGCTTCGTTCTTTTATGATCTTCAGGATTCTTTGCAATAAACATTGCTCCACGATTGTCTTCATGAATAGTTATTGCCTCTTTCATCTCGACCCCCATATTAAAAAGAACTTGTTTCAACCACACTGCTTCTGAGCAAGCACTGCTCAAAGCCATGTACTCAGCCTCTGTTGATGAGAGATCTACAGTAGTTTGTTTTCTTGTACACCAGGAAACAACATTACCATACACTTTAAAAACAAATCCCGTGTTTGACTTTCTATCTTCTTCGTCATTTGCCCAGTCTGAGTCTGCAAATCCTTCAATTATTGGTGATTCATTATTCTTACGATAGACGAGCTTCACATTTAATGTACCTTTAATATATCTTAGTACTCTTTTTAAGTTTCTCCAAATTTCTGAATTACCTTTATCTTGGTATCTGCTGAGGTAACTGATAGATGCACTCAAATCAGGCCTAGATCCTAACATTGCATACATTTAACAACCAATCAACTGCTTGCAAGGCTTATCAAAGTTTTCCTCTCGGTCCATATTTTGAATTCTAAAATTTGGTTCCATCGGGGTAGCAACAGATTTACAGTCTTCCATATTAAAGCGAGTTAATACCTTCTTTAAGTAACTCTCTTGACCAATTGTCATTGTGTTTTCTTTGAAATTTCTTTCAATTTATAGACCTAAGAAATTTTTCATTTCGCCTAAATCTTCCATTTCAAATTCTTTAGACAATTGCTTCTTGAGTTCATTAATATCATTTAAATTTTTACTTGCGATGATTATGTCATCTACATATACAAGTATGTAATTCTTTGTCAATCCTGTTGATTTCACATACAAACAGTGATCCGTTTCAGCTCTCTGAAAACCAAGTCCTAAAATAAAAGTGTTAAATCGCTCATTTCAACATCTGGGTGATTGTTTTAAGCCGTACAATGACCTTTTCAACTTACAAACTTTATTTTTATCTTTGAAAAATCCATCAGGTTGTTCCATGAAAAACTCTTCTTCCAAAGTCCCATTTAGAAATGCTGTTTTCACATCCATTTGATGTAGGTATAGTGATTCATTGACTGCCACAGACAGAAGAGTTCGCAACGTTGTCATTTTGGCAACTGGGGCAAAGGTTTCATTGTAATCAAAACCCTTTTCTTGTAGAAATCCCTTGGCTACTAATCGGGCTTTATACCTTGGAGCTTTTTTGCCTTGATCTTTGATTCTAAAAACCCATTTACAGTCTAATACTTTCCGGTTATCTGGACGTGGAACTAATTCCCACGTGTTATTCTTTTTTAATGACTTCATTTCTTCATCCATTGCTTGTTCCCATTTACTTTTATCTGAGCTTTTCAAAACACTTTGATAATCTGTTGGCAGATTATCGACAAAGCTGCTCGCATTTAATGCAAGGCAAGACATGTCAAAGTCTTCGGTCCATTTTGGTGGTTTTCTCTGTCGTACTGGTCGTTCTTCAGTTTCATCATTTGTCGTTAGTTCTTCGTCTTCTTCTGCTTGTATTTCATCTTCCGTTGGTGTTTCATCTTCAGAGTAAGGTTCATCCCAAAATCCATTTTTTATTTCTGACTGCTGGTTGGTGAATTCATTTTCGTAAAACTTAACGTCTCTTGCTATGACTATCTTTCTGGTTTCAGGATCCCAAAGTCGATATCCATTTGGCGCATAGCCCATCATGTACATTTTCTTTGATTTAGAATCAAACTTCGATCGATTTTCTTTTGCTATATGGATATAGCATACACAACCAAATACTCTTAAATTACTGATGTTGGGTTTAATACCGTACCATGCTTCAGCAGGAGTTTTATTTCTGAGACATACTGTAGGACTCCGGTTTATGAGTTAAACACTGGTTAATACAGCTTTCCACCACATTTCTTTTGAAAGCCATGTCCGTATCAGCATTGCTCTTGCACGATCAACAATTATTCTGTTCATCCTCTCAGCCTTACCATTTTGCTGTGGTGTCCGAGTAACTGTGTACTCCACACTGATGCCTTTCTTCTCGCAAAATTGCTTAAATTCATTTGAAATATATATATTCGCCTCCATTGTCGCATTTAAGTCGAGAGATCTTTAAATTAAACTTGGCTGTTACCTGAGCTTCATACTTTTGAAAACATTCAAACACCTCATTCTTATTCTTAATTAAATACACTTGAGTAAAATGTGTAAAGTCATCAATAAAGCTTACAAAGTACTTACTTCCATTCCATCCTTGTGCTTCTTGTTACGCTTGATGTCAAGAATGCCTTCAACTCGGCAAGGTGGGTCGATATGTTGGATGCGCTTCGCAACACCTTTCGTATTCCTGCATACCTGTTGCGGCTCATCGAGGATTATCTACGCTCTCGAAGCCTGATTTATGACACGAGGGACGGAACGCGGACGATGGAAGTCACTTCTGGTGCCGCACAAGGTTCAATACTCGGCCCGGATCTCTGGAACGTTGCCTATGACAGCCTCCTGAGGTCCGAGATGCCTGAGGAAACCACTTTGGTTGGGTACGCCGATGACGTTGCAGCTCTCATTGCTGCACGCAACGTTGAGCTGGCCCAACTGAAGTTGAACCGAGTTATGCGGGTGGTCAACAACTGGATGTCCGATCACGGTCTCTCGCTTGCTCTCAGTAAGACGGAGATTGTGATCCTCACGAAGAAGAGGATCGACACCGTCGTCCCACTCCGAGTGGGAAGGGAGGTGGTCACATCAACTCGTGCCGCCAAATACCTCGGGGTTATGGTGGACACCAAGTTAAGCTGGAGGGATCAGATCTTTCGTACGGCGGACAAGGCCGCTAAGGTAGTCACTTACCTTAGTAGGCTGATGGCCAATGTCGGGGGTCCCCGATCCAGCAGAAGACGTCTGTTGATGTCCGCGGTCCAGTCCGTGCTCCTTTACGGGGCAGAGGTGTGGGCAGGCGCTCTAGATAAGGAGTGCTACAGGTTGCGACTCGCCCGGGTTCAGCGTCAAGCTGCGCTCCGGGTGTGTTCCGCCTACCGGACAGTGTCCGAGCCTGCCGTCCTGGTGGTCGCCGGAGTCATCCCGGTCAAGCTCTTGGCAGGGGAGAGGAAAGCGATTTACCAGAGACAAGGCGAGATCGGCAAGGACACGGCAAGAACAGAAGAGCGCTCCCGAACCTTCCAGCAGTGGCAACACAGCTGGGAGCACGACACCCGAGGACGATGGACTGCGCGACTCATCGAGCAGGTCCAACCATGGGTGGAAAGGCGGCATGGCGAGGTGGACTACTACCTCACGCAGTTCCTGACAGGTCACGGCTACTTCAAGTCGTACCTGAACCGGATGGGCAAGACCGGTTCACCGGATTGCATCTACTGCCCGGGCGTTCCCGATGACGCGGAACACACCTTCTTCCGCTGTTCGCGTTGGGAAAGGCCCCGCCTGGAGGCCACAAGAAAACTCGGTGTTTTTTCGGTGGACACGGTCTGCCAAAAGATTATGGAGGATGAGGGCAACTGGGATTGTTTGTCACAGTTCGTCCGGGGTATCCTCCTGGAAAAGAAAACCGATTTGGACCACGAAGTGGCCCAGATCCCTTGACCGAACAGCTGGATAAGGAGCGAGCCCCATGGGCGTAAGCCAAATTTAGGCCTAGCCTGACGTAATGTGATAAACAATTCCAGGTTAGAATCCTAAAGAGTAGAGGAGGTTTTTTAGTGGGTAAACCCGTTTTTTAGGGGAGTCCCACACTACAGGCTGGCCACCTGTGTGCGTAATGCATTTTCCCTGCCTCTCCCTCAAAAAAAAAAAAAAAAAAAAAAAAAAAAAAACTTCCATTCCATCCTTGAGGGGAGACTGGTCCACAAACATCGCTGTGTATCAACTCTAATGGTCTCGTAGTTGATATAGAAAAACGTTTAAAGGGAGGTTTGGTTTGCTTACCTTGTAAACATGGTTCACACTTCTGAGAGTTTACTTCAACATTAGGAGGATTTTCTACCATACTGTTATTAATTAACTTCCTAAATGAAGTTTCACCAATGTGACCTAATCTGTCATGCCACAAAGTGTACTCGTCAGGTTTGGTTAATAGGCTAGTTTTTCTCTTTAGTACTACTTCAAGTTCATACAGCTCATTTACTCTTTTGCCTATTCCAACAATACGTTCCCCTTTAAGAATTTGACATAAATTGTTTTGGAAAACGATTACTGTATTTAATTGTACTACTTTACTGACAGAAAATAAGTTTGCTTCAAGATTTGGAACAAACAAAACATCACTAAAATCATAATCTACCTTCTCGTTATTTACATAAGCATAACCTTTAACATTTCCAATCTTTGTTGCAAACAAATGTTCTCCAGATTTTGCTACGGATACTTTATATGTGTTGTGGCTCCAGAGTCTATGTACCATTTCATTTCGTTTGTGCTTTCTGACTTAAAAGCTACTGAATACTCTTCACTCACCTCTGAATTAATATTGAAGGATACCTCACAATTGCCTTCCTTTGCAGTATTAGCTTGTTGCTTTTGTTCCCCCTTCTTCCATCGACTCCGGTTCCAAGGTTTTCCAGTCTTCGATGATTGACTGATACTTCCTTCCTGATTTGTATTTTGGTTTGTTTTCAGATATAGTCTGCAGTCTGAACGCTTGTGTCCATATTTTCCACAGTGATGGCATTGAATTTTTAATGGGTTTCCCAGAAAATGCTGCATTGTTATCTCTTGATGAGTCATCCTTCTTATTTAATTCATTATTACTTTTTGTTTCTTCATCAAGGAGCTTTAATTTAACAAAATTAACTGTCAGGCGATCATCTGCTACAGTTTCCAAAGCAGTAATTATTGCTTCGTGCCTTTTCGGCAATGTTAAGAATAAATGACAAATAATGTCTTTTTTTTCCATCCGTACATCAGCTCCACGAAGTTCTCTTATTAATTTATCAAAATTCAGGAAATGAGATTCAAGGGACTCATTATCCTTTATCTTCATTTGTAGTAATTTCTTCCTGAGATAAATCTGCGTTGCAATTCCTCTTCTTTGGAAATTAGTAGTTAAAATTTCCCATATTTCATTTGGTGTCTTAGCGTCTTTAATATACTCTAAATGACTGTCCACTATTCTTTGAACTATCAAAGACTTGCATTTTCTTTGTTTCTTTAGTAAGCCTTCTATCTTTTTCTCTTTTTCCTTTTTAACTTTCTCATCATCATCATCTTGGATTACAATTTTTTTAACCAAGTCATCTTCAATAAATTCCAGTAAATCCTTTTCTTCCAAAAGAACTTCCATCCTGTATTTCCAGTTACTAAAATTGTTTCCATCAAATAATGGTATCTTATACTTGTCATCCTCATCCATTTTCACTTATTTAAAACATATACAACATTAAGGGCAAAAACTTCTTTACTTCTCATTATTTAAAAGCATTTAATTTTTCTGGGGCCCATGACCATGTCGTGATATAATAATATATCCCACATTAATTGTGAAAAATAATTTTAATATTCCAAGAAGAGTACATTTCTTTAACATAACAAACATGCAACTAACTTACTATAATAGTAAAAATACAATCAGCTGATATTTACAAAACTTCTAGAATAATTGACATTCAGTTCACAATATTAAACCAGTTGAATAATAATATTGATTTCTAACACTTAGCACCTGCGTCAAAACATTTAAAAACTAAACTAAAAACATTAAGTTATGATCTTTCTTTATAAAGCTAAATCCAGGGCGCTAAGCCATTGCAGCCCAGCTTCACTTGCACAATGCAGCCCAATCAATCCTTCGGGGAAAGCACTCAAAGGGCACTCATTGACTATATGAGTCATAGTCTGGAACTTCGCTCCACAGCGGCATGACTGGTCTTCTGTCATTCCCCATTTGTATTTCCAATAATTTCATCTTCCTAAACCAGTGCGGAATCGATTGAGAACAGTCCACTGCTTCCGAGGAAGATCCATACCACTTACTGCTAAGGTTGGGTCAGCAATTAAAAATTGATTCCGGAATTGGAAAGAGTCCTAGGAGGAAGTCCAGTCGGTATGGATGGAAAAGTTTGTCTCCGTCAACTGGGATGCTGTCCGCAGTGGTGGTCTTCGGGACCTCAATCTGCCCATCTCCTGGGGTAGGTAATCATGGATGGGTAGCTGTGGAGCGGATATGATCTTATTATATTCCATAGTAAGTGCCTCCCTTCGTCTTATTTCAGGTGGAGCGATATATCATAGCACTGGGAGCCAGGGTACAGGTGTTGCCATGAGTGTACCACTTATGGCTCTCATAGTCCTGTTCAGTTGGACGTCGATCTCTCTGACATGCACACTGTTCAGCCACACGGGAGCACAGTACTCTGCGGTTGAGTAAACCAGGGACAAAGCAGTGGTTCGCAGAGCTTGTGCATTATCTCCCCATGTGGAGCCAGCAAGGTGATGGACAATGTTAGTCCTAGCTCTCACCTTGGCTGCTGTCTTTTGTAGGTGGCTTTTGAATGTGAGAGACCGATCTAAAGTGACTCCCAGGTACTGTGGGTGATCATTGTGCTTTAGCTCAACACCTTCAAATACGATTTTAAGCTTTTGGTGGGCTAGTCTATTGTTCAAGTGAAAGCAAGATACCTCAGTTTTAGTTGGGTTTGGATTTAGCTTCCAGGCCTTAAAGTATTCACCAAGGGTCTTGAGGTCATTTGTTAGTACTTCCTCAGCATGTCGGAATTCCTGGTGCTGATAAGCCAGTGCAATGTCATCCGCATAGGCAAACTTTAAGGAGTAGGTGTCAGGCATGTCGGCAGTATACACATTAAACAGCAGTGGGGCAAGCACTGACCCCTGTGGCAGGCCATCTTTTAGTTGCCTAAAACTACTACCCTTGCGTCCCAAATATACTTTAATCATCCTATTGGAGAGCATCGAGTTGAGGAGACGCAACAGAAAAGGGCAAGGAATCAGATTATAAAATTTAATGAGAAGGCCTTTTCTCCAGACAGTGTCATAAGCTGCAGTAAGATCTAAGAAAGCAACAGAGGTTTTCAGTTTTCGCTCAAACCCATTCTCGATGAAGGAAGTAAGAGCTAGAACCTGGTCACAACAGATGCGCCCAAATCAGCTTGTTCAACGGGGATGCTGGAATCCAGAACAGGGAGGCTTCTGATGTATATCAACCTCTCGAGCAGCTTATAACAGGCACTAAGAAGAGCTATGGGTCGGTAACTTTCTGGCAGTTGTGGATCTTTATTTTGCTTCAAAACAGCTATTATTTTCGATCTTCTAAATATACCAGGCAAGTCGCCGGTTTCCCTTATGGAATTAAAAACTGCAAGAAGCCACTGTCTAGCCTTTTTACCCAAGTGTTTTATGAACTCCGGGAAGATTTCATCCATACCTGCTGCTTTGCCAATTGGCATAGCATCAATCGCCACATCCAGCTCATCTACTGTGAAAGGTCTTAAGACTTCCAATGGCGCTTGCCGACTTGCCTTAATTTCATTAAGCTTAAAATTTATTTTCCTATCTGCGGATGTACGCACCGGTTTAGATAGACAGGAGAGGCGTTTTGTAATAACACAAGGGTGAGGTTGCGAGGTTGCGTGTTTTTCATTTGGCTTACCAGTGGAGAGCTTCCTGAGTAGAGACCAAGCTTTCCGACTACTGCGGGTGAAGTTCAGATTTTCAACAGTTTTCACCCATTTCTATCTCCTGGAGTTGTCGAGAGAGTTAAGGAGTTGGTCCGCTACATCTCTGTCGGTAGTGTCAGTAAACTCACTGTATAGGTCTTCGCACTCTTGACTCCATCCTGGTATGTAATCTTTCCTAAAACCTCCTGGGATAGACGCTTTAGCGCAAGACAGAACAAGTCGTGTGAACCGATCATAGTTTTTTATTTTAGGAGGGATGAACCTGATGCCTTTGTCAAGCCTGGAAGAGAAGGCCTCCCACTCAGCTTTGTTGAAGTTCCACCTAGGCCGAGGAAAAGATCTAACGAGAGGAATTTGAATTCCCACTGATATCAGAACAGGCCTATGCCGAGAGTGAGGAAAAGCATCTAGGACCCTCCTGCAAGTTGGTATGGGTGTTGCTGACCAGTCACGAGAACAAAAGTCTGGGGAGTACCCACGACGCCATCGGGCAGAATGGAAAGTGTGTGGGTCCTTGGCATTAAATACCAAGAAAAGGTTGTTATTTTCAGCCCAGCTTGTAAGACGAGTGCCATTTTCATCATCGGACGAGTATCCCCACTGTGTGTGATGACTGTTAAAGTCACCTACATATAGTACAGGATGTTCAAAAGTTGGGAGAGCTGTATCTGGCCACTGGATGTTCCGTGGTTTGTAGACATTGACAATGGTAGTCTCAGATACCTTAACAGCAATAGTAAATATGCTGTTCACACAACTTTTGTGGGAGACTGATACGTCGGCTATGTCTTGCCTAACGTAAGTCGCCACGCCATAGACCCTGTGTCCTATTTCCTCCGCAAGCCTATATCCTGTGATGTTTCCCCTCGCACTGTTCTCTAAGTCTTCTACATGTGTTTCTTGTAGTGCGAGGACATCGACATTATTTTCTCGCAGCACCTTGCTGAGGCAGTCACTTTTTGATTTGCTCAGACCCTCTACGTTCAGATGACATATATTTAAAACGGAGCCTACATTTCTAAAATGGCCCTGGAAAGGGCCGTTTGAATTTGGTCTGGCAGCTGGCATAGCTGAGAGATCACGGATCACTCCCGTGATAGTTCAGCTGCCAAAAAGTTGTTGTTCGTTTAGCACCACCCAGGAAGAGTACGTGCAGCTTTAATGTAATGCTGCCGACGCTAACAACTTCACTCCCCAAATAAACTTGGCTGTCCAACGACCTGGTAGGCCTATATGTGAGAAACTTTGAAAAATCAGAGGGAATAAAAATAATTTGGGAAATTTTGTAAAAATATACCGCACCTGAAAAATAAGGACAATTTACTTGGACCTGATCCAGCTTATGAAGAAAGTTTTTGCGATTTCCAATATCAATCATTTTAAAATGAAAAATGTCTTCTTTAGTGGCAGACACCTAAAATCCAATGTAAAGTCAGTTTTAGATTTGTTTTGTATTTTCTTTTTTTTAATCCTCATACTTGAGGTTGCGTTTGCAGGGTTTCCTCATGCGTGTAGTTAAAAATACTCCTCGTCGCAGCAGACCTGCGTACCGTACTCATCGAATTTCCGATTATTAATATTTACGTGTTGCTCGAAATCGAGCAATTAAGTACAATACAAATATTACTTTTAGCTCTAAATCAATGACATTCAACCAATCCACTATTGTGACTATCTTTAATCATCAAAACTACACTTATTTAAAGCTGATTATTAACAGATGTTTAAAATGCTTTATTCAATCCCAATGTTATTGAAATGAGAAATTTTTGGATTTCAATGGTGTATAGCACCTTTATTTTCAGTCCGATTCTCATCAGTTTTTGGCGGAAACAACTAAAGACCAAGCCCTATCCAACGACACACCAAAAACTTGAAAATCGGTTGAAAATTGTAGAAGGAGTTCTAAAAAAAGCCTATTAAATAAGTATAGATTTTGACCAGATGAAACTGTAAACAAAATTTTATCAAGTCCTCATAAATATAGGGAAATAAATATCAATATTAACGGATACATCGTATGTCTTTAATTTAAAACTAATTGTAACTTTTGGTATTATATCAAAATAAATTGCTCGTTTTCGAGCAACAAGTAAACTTGTGTACATTAAAATGATAACCCCTCGTGTTCTACATATCAATCCTACTATAACTAGGAATACGCTCCGATGTCCGTCCCGTACAAGAATTTTTTACTCACTTTTTGAGTTATTAGGTGACGCTTTTTATGTTTTTTTTTTTTTTTTTTTTTTTTTTTTTTTTTTTTTTAGGGAGAGGTGAGAAAAATGCATTACGCACACAGGTGGCCTGTAGTGTGTGGGGCTCCCCTAAAAACGGGTTTACCCACTAAAAAACCTCGCCTCTACTCTTTAGGATTCTAACCTGGAGTTGTTTATCACATTACATCAGGCTAGGCCTAAATTTGGCTTATGCCCGTGGGGCTCACTCCTTATCCAGCCACTCGATCAAGGGATCTGCGCCACTTCACGGTCCAGATCATGTTTCTTTTCCAGGAGGATGCCCCGGACGAACTGTGATAAACAATCCCAGTTGCCCTCATCCTCCAAGATCTTTTGGCAGACCGAGTCCACCGAAAATGCACCAAAAAATTTGTGTGGCCTTCAGGCGGGGCCCTTCCCAACGGGGGTAGCGGAAGAATGTGTGTTCCACATCGTCGGGAACGCCCGAGCAATAAATGCAGTCCGGTGAACCGGTCTTGCCCATCCGGTTCAGGTACGACCGAGATAGCCGTGAATTGTCAAGAATTGGCCGCCGTTCCACCCATGGTTGGACGGGCTTGATAAGTCGCGCAGTCCATCGTCCTCGGGGTTTGCCACTTTCACTAAAGTTTCCAAATTAAAGATAAAAAATACCCCCGTTTCAGCAGACCTGCGTACTCAGCGAATTTCCAGAAAAATTTGAGATTTTGTACTTTCCCCATGAACACCATAGGAATATGTAGGTTTATTGTCATGGGATGTTGTTAAAAAATCTTAGATGTTAGGAAAAGTAAAGGTTGGGTAAGGTAAAAATCGAATTGTATCAATATTGGGCACTTTTTAATATTCCCCATGAACCCCATGGGGGTGAGTATATAGGTTTTCCGACAAACGGGTTTTGTAAGCAAATATAAGTTAAACCCTACCTATTGAATTTAAATACCTAATTTTACCAAGTTATGTCCATAGATAAGCGAGTACAGGGTTTTTTAAATTTCCCATAAGATTAACATAGGAAACCTGTTTTTAACTTTTCTCAGGAATCAGTCAAGGTAAGTTTAAAATTCAAAATACTTAATTGTTTGTTTTTAAGCTCTTTTAAATGGTTTTAGTTAAAATTCTTCAGTTTTAAAAATTGAGGTTCAAAAATTCCAAAAACATATTTTTGACCCCTTCGAAACCCCATAAAACCCCGTTCCCATAACCCGATAATGCTGGTTAGCGAACTCATGAAAGTAGACCTGGTCTTACACCTTCATGCCAAATTTCATCAAAATCGGAGGTCTCTTTCAAAAGTTATCAGCACCACGGACACATAGATATATGGTCTACATATATGAAAATGAACGAATAGTGTTTTTGGCTTCTGGGGACTTCAAAATGAAAAAGTAAAGTGGTTCCGGGCTTAGGTCTTACCATGGCTACTACGTTAATAGCTGATAATATGCTCTCCCTAACCAATATTTTTTTATGAAACTTTGTATTTAGCTTAATTTGGTTGAGATTCATCCATTTATAGTAAAAATCTTGGTTTTTGTACTTATCATGGCAGCAAACCTGCAAACTCTCTTCCCTTGTTAATCATTTTATGGAGAATAGGCAAACTCCTTTATTCATGGACCATTATTGATGAAATATTGATGAAAATTAATGTATGGCTTTATATGGTAGAAATAATTTTTTTTTTCTAAAACTACCGACTTAGGCCTACAGTGCTCCCCATGACAGCATACCTGCATACTCTTTCCCACGATAAATATGGGGAAGATAAAAAATACCAAATTTAATTGTAAATTCGCTGAGTACGCAGTTCTGCTGGGACAGGGGTAGCCTATGTATTTTAATTTTATAGAAGCACGGCCAAATTAATCAACTGATTTTGTTGTGCACTTTGCAGTTTCGTACTAAGTTATTGATAGCTTTTTTAAAACTTAACTCTCCACTAGAATATCATCGTCTTATATTTGATTCAATATAGCGAAAAATGTCGGATTGATGAAAACTATCAAAATCTTGCAATTCCCAACTTGCAGGCCATGAACCTCGACGTGAAGCGTTGCCAGTTCGAAGGTCGTTTCTCTCAACGCGTCTATGATTTTATTAAAGTAAAACCCTTAATAAAGGGTACTGGAAAGTAACATCCGGTCAAATATTGCATTCACATACTCCCAAAATGTTTGAAAATAGAATGTAATATTTTGGCTTTTTACAAAACTCTCAATAAATAAAAGTAATGTAATTCTATAAAATGGAATGAATGCCAACCATCGCATCAGGTGTTACACAGAAAATACTGTAGGTAAATCAATATAAATTATTCATGTTCAAAGTATTACGTCACTTTCTAGACATTTATTAATTACTTTGTTTTTCATAACAGGTGAAACGAGCAATTGCTTTTTGTATCCGTCGCTATGTGTACTGTGTTACTTTAAACAAAATAACGGCGCAGAATGCGCTGACTTAAAAAACAAATACGATAACTGCGAATTCACAGAACCATCCATACATTAGTCCTCTTTACTTGACAGATAGTAATTAATTAATCGTAATTACGTAGTAGTAATTAATCGTAATTACGTAGTAGTAATTAATCGTCATGGCTCCGCGATGGGTATTGCTTTTTTTGAGTCAGTAGAACTCAAGTATCCACCATAAATCTGGTTGTTTTACTTTTATTGAGGGTAGATCGTAAAAGTGTTTTTAATAAGTTAAAAGCCTATACGTTGGTTATTGGATATTTTTTAACATATTTGGCCTTATTTATTATTTTGTCTCTAACAAGCTCGAAAAACTTGTTCGTGACACTATTTATTTCAATGCAATCTTCACACTTGTTGGTCGTGTGTTCTGCTTTGAATAAACTAGCCCTACCAGGTGCTTCGCAACGGAAGTTTAAGCCACAAAAATATTAAAATTATTTCAATTAGGACGAGCTTGTTCGCACTAACCCCCATGGGTTGGTCTAAATAAACGCATTAAAAATAAATGTAAACTGTAAAACAGTAAAAACTTAATGTATTTAATAATGGTTATTATTATTTTAAAAATCCCTTATGCATTCTGTTGCATAATTGTTTAACAGAATAACACAATAACAAATATTCTTTATTAAAATAAGTCTAATAAATCCTTTGTACTGTGAATAACATGGGAAATTCTACGCTACCGGGGTTTTGCGGACACCTGATGGGGGCCTACTTTTGAAATTTTAATATGCCTATAAAGTGTGGACGAGATTCCCATCTGTTGCTACCTCCATCCCTAGTCGTCACAACAGCCAAACAGTCACATTTCAGCGCAATTTGTGCAGTAGTTAGAGTGTAATTGCACCACAAAACAAACAAACAAATAAGCAAATAAACAAATTTATAAACAGCAACTTTCAAACTAATATATATAATAGTACCGGGTTACCAAGCCTAGCTTTAGTAGTAGGCCACTTTATTAATTTTGCATAAGAATAAAAAATATAGTGTCATCCTATTAGCCTAAGCTTTGTTAGTATTCAATAAATCTATATTTATCACTATTTCGGATCAGTTTACATTGTAAATCCTTATCAAAACCCCCCGATAAAAATAAATATAGGCTATATAAATTCCCGAATACAAATGAATGCTGCTGTACGGTATAAGACAGTTGTTGTAATAACAAATGCTAGCTTATCAGGAAGAACATATGATCAAGATCTCTAGTTCATTGTAGTGTGATGAAAAATATCGTTCGTATTACGGCGGAAAATGTTTTCCTGCTCTCGACTTCGTCTCGAACTTGAAACACGATCTCTAGGCCGGCAAAACCCCATTTTCGGCCCTTGTAACGAAATATACTATATTAAAATCTAGTGTCTGGAGTAGTGTGAAATTGGGGATGCTGGGCCAGTTCAAGGTCACCTGAGGGATGACGTCATCGAGGTCAATGACCTCACCGATGACGTCATCGATGACGTCATCGATGACGCAATCGATGACGTCATCACCAATGACGTCACTTCCATGATGTCACACCCATGACGTCACAGAAATGACGTGCTGATGACGTCACCACCCTTACGTCACCAATATGACGTCATCGACGCCACTAAGGTCAAGGTCACGCCGAAACTTAAAATTTTTTGGCACTTGCCGTTTCTCGCACTACGCTCCGAGTTTCAGTCAGAGTCCCCGTGACCTTGACGACTTGGAGCGAATTTGCGATGAGAAACGGCAAAAGTGCCAAGCTAAACTCGAGTTTGCGACAAGACCTTGCCTATATGGCCAACCGGCAATCCCCCAGGTGACCTTGAACCAGCACAACACCCGCAATTTCATAATACTGTGACCTTGAAAACTTAACAACGGAGCGCCGACACCGATGCGCACCCCACGACAGTCACCGAGCGACTGACTGTCAGGCCCTGTGTACTCTAGGTATATCGGCTTGAGAGACTAAGACTCTTAACTGTCAGGAATGGGAGTAACTAACTGAATTATGCAAGGAAAAGTCATTTCATCCAATATTCCAAACAAATCTTCATCAGTAAAACTTACATTAGTCTGTTTGGTATAAAACTTAGGGTGTCCGCGCAACAGTCTTCGCCACTTAGCTAAAGTTGAAACCCGCTTGACTTTGAGTGGTGGACAGTGAGCAACTAATAAAGTCTTAACACGGCTAAGTTTCTTACCCAAAGTGTCCCGCGACATGGCTTCCCCTCACAAAAGTCTGCACAATACTGAGAGACTGTTGGTAGCACATGAGTCAAGGGAAAAGTGGTGGGGGAAACAGCAGGAGTGGGGGAAGGTCACAGTGGTGGGGGAAGGTGAGGTTGAACGCTGGAGTATCGCATCACTTCACCATGAGCTGTCCTACAGTCAACACACTGTTCTCGCGGCCCGAGTTGGCGCTAGAAGAAACCCTACTGTACAGTTTAGGCTGTGAGGGGCAAGGAAGAAAAGTTAAGGTGGAAGTTATGGTAAACTCTAAGGTGAAGAGCCGTCTAAATAAAGTGATTGTAATTTTTCAATCCCCAATAACCTTAGAGAAATACCAATTTATAAAGCGACATCTCACTCTTAGGCAAAACGAATTGGAAATAGAAAAGATCACAGTAAAATTAATCTGACCTAAAACTCGGACTGGACACTCATGGCGATACCACGTGGCGTGCAAACGCCACCCTAAACATTACAAGTTAGGTTATTGAGCATCTCTGGTACGATAACCGACGTGCCAGAGTTAAAGTGTGATGACCTTGAGTCAAAACACTGAAATACTACAAGTCGATATCGTCCCAGAGTTAAAGTGTAGTGACCTAGATTCAAAACTTGTAAAATTACTTACATATAGAGAGTTAGAGAACAGCGAGACGCACCGCATGGAAGCCGGAGACATACTGGCGGAGCGGTGTTGTGCAGCCTAGGGACCCAGTTGTGGTGGGGGTATAGCCAACACAGAGTAGAAGTGTTGTGGGTGATCTTGACCCACTTAACCTACTTGACCCCCCCCCCCCCGACAAAAAGTGCGAGCCCCCCCCGAACTTTTTCTTCGAAAAATTTTTTGACCTTGACCAAAAAGTTTTTTGCTCCGGACGAAAAGTGCCCCCCCCCCCGAACTTTTATTCGAAAAATTTTTTGACCTTGACCAAAAAGTTTTTTGCTCCGGACGAGAAGTGCCCCCCCCCCCCGACAAAAAGTGACCCCCCCCCTCCCCAACCCACACCCCCTCCCCCACCCCTGATATCCTGGGCGTGACAGCCCCGGTGTTGATATAAGGTGGCCCGGCCACAGCCGGCTCGCAGTCCGCTCCCGCGCGTTGAACGTGAACGGTCGGGACGGACCGCCATAGGCCTCACTAAACACTGAATGGCGCCTTCACTGTTTAGCGAAGTCTACTCTAACTTTAAGACTTGTATTATTTCTAAGATATTGCGCTTGCGTTTGGGTATTGGGAATTGTTTTATATGAGAGTGTTTCACTTGTACCCTATGTCTCCTGTGTGTCTTGCTTGTCTTTTATCTTGTGTCTTGTTTGTCATATGTGTTTAATGTGCTTGTTCCAGCATTTACCATGTTGAGCTCAATTGTGTGTTGTAAGTGTGTTATATTTATCTAAAGTGTATACGCTTGTTTTAGCATTTCCCCTTAAGCGTTTTTCACAGCTCAAAGTAAATTGTAACGATAGGGAACGGGAGTAGGCCCCCGTGTAAAGCCACTTTTCATAATTGTTAGGCTCCTCTCAGGCATGCAACAGGTTGCGGCTGGGGTTTGGGAACATGTCCGTTTGTACGCTGGCAAGCAAAAGGTTGTGGCGGCCTCTGCACTCGGACCGAGGACGTAAGCCACTAGGGTGTCCTCAGTTTGTTTCCCTTCTGGAAACTCAAAATTATGTAAATGAATCTTTGTTAGCTATTTATGTTTTTAGTCCCCAAGGCCCCCGAACATTCGTGGTTAGCCATGGATGTACGGGGGCCGAAATTTTTTAATGTTCGTGTGGCCTTGACCCACAAAGGACTTGTAAAAATTTACTGCATTGCTAAATTAAAAATATTAAAGATAGGGTACGGGAGTAGGCCCCCGTGTAAAGCCACTTTGAAGTATTGTTAGGCTCCTCTCAGGCATGCAACAGGTTGCGGCTGGGGTTTGGGAGTATGTCCGTTTGTACGCTGGCATCCAAAAGGTTGCGGCGGCCTCTGCACTCGGACCGAGGACGTAAGCCATTAGGGTGTCCTCAGTTTGTTTCCTCATGGAAACTCAAAATTATGTAAATGAATCTTTGTTAGCTATTGAAAAGACAATGCAGTAAATGTTTACAAGTCTTGCGTGGTAAAGGTTAGACAACATTGGATGTTGCCTGTTGTCATAGTTGGGTCTCTTCGGAGGCTACAGCGATGACAACCCAAGTGCCCCACACCCCCATAGGAGGGTGTGGGGCTTAATTTTTTTAAAGTTTTTTGTGACCTTGACCTAAATATATAAAGTTTTCAAAACCTTTAACAGTCATGTTTTTTAACACAGTAAATATATTAAAGTACTTTGTAAACATTAATGGGTAGGTATTACTAACACAAGTTTGGAGTTGTCCATAGTTGTGTCTTTTTGGAGACTACAGCGATGGCAACATAAGAATGCCATGGGGCGTAATTTCTTTAAAAGCCCCCCCCCGAATTTTTTTTTCGAAAAATTTTTTTACCTTGACCAAAAAGTTTTTTGCTCCGGACGAAAAGTGGCCCCCCCGGATTTTTTTTCGAAAATTTTTTTGACCTTGACCAAAAAGTTTTTTGCTCCGGACGAGAAGTGCCCCCCCCCGGATTTTTTTTCGAAAAATTTTTTTACCTTGACCAAAAAGTTTTTTGCTCCAGACGAGAAGTGACCCCCCCCCCCCCGACAAAAAGTGCGACCCCCCCTGATATCCTGGGCGTGGCAGCCCCGGTGGGGATATAAGGCGGCCGGGTCGCACGCACTTCTCATTCCAGTCCAAGCTCCCATACCGACTGGTTCTCTCTTGCTCTTGAGATTTTTATAATTACTTCACTTCTTTATTCACATCTACTCTTTTCATTTATTCCATTCATTAAAATGGGTAAAATGGGTCTCAAGCTGAAGAACTATCCGCCAGCTTCAACCTCGACCGACACGTCTCAACCCTCATCATCCTCCACTTCGATCCTGGAATATCTGATAACTGCAAACATCCTGAGCTGCCTGACGATGCCACCGCCGCCGCCGCCGCCACAGCCCGCCTCAATGCCCAGCCTGTCACCATTGCCGCCGACAGTGGAAGAGGCTGGTGCACCTCCACCATCGTCAGGAAAACTCAGCGGTCGAATCCTGGTAGCCTCTCCAGCACTCTCGCTGCTATCGGACTCAGGATCGGAGTCTGCGGTGTTTGAAGAGACGTCCAGGTCGAGGATAACCCCCTACAGCTGCACAAAGAAAATCCTATCCTACACCAAATCCCAATGTCCCTTACCCATATCCCCCATGCCAGCCACACCAACCAAACCACCCCGTAAATCCATCTTTTCCCCCGAATTTCCCACCATTGACCTAACACGTTCACCTACCCCACCCAAAATTGTTTGCTCCCTTCCTCTTGACCAATGTATGCCTTCGCCCTCCACCCCCATTCCTTCTAGCCAGCCTAATTTGGAGAAGCTCCAAGACACTCCAGTAAAGCGTCCAACACAGAAACGTAAGCGCGTTAAAGCCCCTGCTGGCAAGGGTAAGAAATGCGATTACGCTTGGTTTTCAAGTGTGTTTGGGGTTCTGTGTTGCCAGAAACTTGCCTGTTCAGGAGGAGATCGCTGCCAACGACACCTCAATAAAACAGTCAAATTTCGGCAATTCAAACCCTACACTCTTTATATAAGGCCTAAAATGTCCAAATTCAGACATCCCCACAGCCCGCAACCGCGTGATATTAGAAGACTGAAGGTTGATGAAAAATATTATTTTATTGGTCAATCTTATGAAGCAGGTAATTCCAAAGTAGAAATCGTTGTAAAAGGTGAAGGCCACCTTTGTACAATGCAAGTACCACCTCGGATGGTACAAAGAGAATTTTTCATCCCTAAAGCCTATCTAATACGAAGGAAAGGATGCAAAACTGTGTGGGAAATGGACTACGATATGGGCCCACTAAAAAAAATTAAAATTGTAAGGTTGTGTTGGACAATATTAAAACAATTCTTTTTCCAAATTATTTTTCCAAATTTAGTCTTAACCCTCTTAAAGTAAGGGAGAGGGGTATTACACAAGTCAACTAAGAAAAAAATACTTGACTTGTATAATACTTTAACCTGGCGGTGATGTAAAGTCACTGGGACAATCTCAAACCTTGTCCTTGAGGGTGAAGACTAAGTTACCAAAATCTTTAACAAATAAAAACTTACCTCCAAACACTTGTGGCTTGCTACAAGTGTTTGGAGGTAAAAATTTTTCAAAATTTGAATGAGCTTGACACATATATAGCAGTCTTAATTCTTATCAAAAAACCTCCAAACACTTGCGGCTTGCCACAAGTGTTTGGAGGTAAAAATTTTTCAAAGTTTGAATGACCTTGACCTATATAAACTACTGTTTAAAGTAAAGTGCTAACCTTACAACCAATGTTGTGTATCACGTGATACCCCCACTCTAACGCTTTACTAAGCTTGTATGAGCCGTTCATTTGCTTCAGTCTGTTCCTGTGCTTTGTGGTAAACATGTCACGGTACAATTACAAAGGTGGTGACTTCTTGATAGATCAACACAATGCTTGGGAAGTGCTAAACAGGCATAGAATGGAAGTTGAGTATTGTATAAGACGAGATGGGTCTACATTTTATCTATGTATTATAAACAACCAAACTCATAAGTATGAACACTGGACAAAAATTAATTATAACAATATAGATGAGCTGTTTGCTTGGGTTTTTGAGGTGTGTAAAGTTATTGAAGAAACCAAAATAATGGGTGTGCTAAAGGTATGTAAAACTGATGACCGCGAAGACTAAGCGAAATTTAGCAGAAGTCCTTGTGTTACCCCCCCCCCCTCCCACCACCACTAAAATAGGGTATATATAGGAGTGGTGATCAACTGTCCTCTCATTCTGCTTTACACTGTTAAGCCGAACACCACTATGTCGTCCATGAACGTTACAGCCTCTACCTCTGGCCCGGCCGCCTCCAACTCTAGCCCAAGCACTGGACCGATCCGATCGGGGCCTTCGTCAAGCAGTCGTGTCCGATTGCTTTGGCCCTGTCAGGAAGGAGTTGTGCAGCAGCCGAGCCTCCAGACCAGAGTCTTCTCTGGAGAACTTGTATGAAGAGCTCCAGCAGGTAGTGCCAGGTGTAGTGGTTGGTGCATCATCAGAGGAAGACACTCTTAGAGCTGCTACAAGATATATAAAAAGTTTTAACGAAATGATAGAGGAAAAGAACAGGTTGTTAGAGTGTGCACGTGGTGAGGTACTTTTGATCCGGAGTAAATGGGAGAAACTAATTAGGAAGTGTGAAAGCCTGTTATAGGACAGTGATGATAGTGAGGATGAGAGTGGATAGGTGTGTGGGTAAAGACTTGGACTGGGACTTGTGTGTTTGTATGAATGTGTGTGTGAATGCGGAATACAGAGCGGGGGATAGATCACTCTGTGGCAATGGACTAACATGCCACTTAGTGATCTACCCCCCGTTCTGGTAATGTTCCTGGATGACCTTGACCCACTTTACCAAGGTTAGCTAGTACCCCCACCACTGATAAGTGTATATATACGGGTATTGATGTGCAGTTTGGTTATTCTGCTTTGTACCGCTTAGCTGAATACCGCACTTTAACATGGCTTCCAACTCCAAAAATTCTCGGGCTTCCTCTTCTTCAAGAAGGCGTGCTGCCAACGTCCTGCCTGCTATTCGTGGACCTGTTCGACCATTCCATAGCATAACTGTTGCTCGAGCAAACGCCTGCAAAGCTCCGATGCTACGGACCTTGCTGGAGGTGAGTCAAGACGGGCAAGGCTTGCTCAGTCCTGGTCAACGGCAGGAGCAAGAGATGCGTATGGCGTACTTCAGGCTGCAGGGTGTAGTTCCCAGCTTGAAGTTAGGCGATCCAAGAGTAGCAAGCGTCACCGAGTCTGCGGACTACATATCACACCTTCACAGTGTTTTGGAAGTAAAGGACCAACAAATTGAAAACTTAAAAGAACAGTTGAAACAATTTAACTTTAACCCGATGGAGTTTGTGGAAGCACTGATGAGTGATAGTGATGATGAAGGAACTGAATATATATTGGGTATGTAATAGAGGACTTGAACAGAGACATGTGTGTGTGTGTGTGGAATACAGAGCGGGGGATAGACTACTTTGCGGCAATGGACTAACATGCTGCTTAGTGGTCTATCCCCCGCTCAAAGGGTAGCATTAGATGACCTTGACCCACTTTAAAGCAAGGACAACCGGTTAACTGGTATAAAAGAGGGGGTCTGTACATCTCGACTTCATTCTGCTTTGGACTTTCCAGTGGAACGCTAGAAAATGAGTGGATCGCTTTTTGGTGCTGACGTGGACAGGTATTCTGTGATGGTGCATTATGAGAACTGTAGAGACATGTTGACGGTTGTGTATGAGTGTTTGGTGAGAAGGATCTTTCAAGAAAACTGCGAATTTATGTTAGCGTGGAGGAGAAATTTGTTTGTTAATGATCATGCTACAATGCAAAACATGAACCACCTCGATGTGTTAAAAGTAGGACACCATAATTTGGACGAACTGAACGATATGTTTAGGGACCTGGAGTGTTGGATACATCAAAATCGTAAGCCTTGTGAAATTGAAATTTTTAAATTGGATTTGGAATTGGAATAAAATGTGTTAAACAGGACTCGAACTTGAACTTGATTGAGGTTTTGTAGAACAGAGCGGGGGATAGATCACTTTGCGGCAATGGACTAGCATGCTGCTTAGTGGTCTATCCCCCGCTCAAAGGGTATCTTTACGTGACCTTGACCCACATAAAATGTATAGTTGGTGGGGGTATAAAAAGGGCAAACCAATTGGATAGATACACCACTTTCATACCATGGCTCCACTTGACAACACCGTGTTCCATCGCGACAGAATTCTTTCAATTCTGGAGGTAATACCTGTAGAAGTTATAGAAGCAGAGGACCAACTACCTGCAGTTGACCAGGAAGAGGAGGAGGAAGAAATAATGGACATTGAAACGGACTCTGACGAAGCTGGTTCAATGGACAATGAAGTGGACTTGCACGCCTACGAAACATTAGAGTCATCATCTGAGTCGGAAATGGAATTCCAATTGGAAATTGAAGAAGAAGAACAAGACACTCCTCATCGTCCAATGGATAGGATGTTAGTTGCCAGAAGAATTATGTACTGTCATCGCTGCCTATTTCGTGATGAGAATGATTCCGACTCTGATGGTGATGTTTCACCTTTGTAAGAATTTTAAACAGGAAGTAAAAAAAATGTGAGCGGGGGATAGAGCACTTTGTAGTAAATGATACTGCTAAGTGCTCTATCCCCCGCTCAAAATAATAATTCCAAATGACCTTGACCTACATAAACTTGCTCAAACAGACGTCTTTGAAAAAACTCGTACAAATTATTGAATCTAGACCAAATATCATCGATTTATCAAGCCTGCTGATAAATGTATTACAAACGGATGTGTAAAGGCTAAATTTAGCACATGATCGATTACCTGGACCTATATGACGTCACTGTCCCCCACCCATCTGCCTTAGATATAAAGGGACCCGTTTGAGCGCGCTGCTCATTATTGCGTGGACATTCACAGAGTGTACATTTAAAGCCAAACTGTTTGAAATGGCTCTTTGCGACATTTGTGGGGAAATCTTTCAAGACGAAGATATTTTCGCCCTACACAGAGAATTACATGAAGAAGAAGATGGAAAAGAAGATATTATCATCGATGAAGAAGACTTGGACTCAATTGACCGGTTTTTAAAAGAGCACCAGAAGCAGATGGACAACTGGGACAGCTATCTACAGCAAATGCAGAGAAGAAGACCTAGTGTGATCCAATTTGCTGGTGCTGGATTATCCACTACTGGTAGACCTATTGAAGAAGAGGAAATGGAAGAAGAGGACATAGAAGAAGAAGACAGGGAAGATGAACTGGAAGATGTGAGACAACTGCGCACCACGGCCTTGCCAGGACGAGTTGTAACACATTTCAAAATTAATAACGTTCAATTGGAACTGGAAACATTCATAACCCAGGCTAAGGAGCTTGTTGGTCAAACTTTGAGGGAAGAACTACAAAGGCTAAATTTTTTAAATTTGGAATGGTGTTAGAGGCTATGTTTAACAATACAGATGGTGAAACAGCATTGAGAGCGTTCATTACCAAAAACCGAACCCTTACCTTCACCTCCAACATTGATGATATTATTAAAGAATGCTTGGAAGAACTTATAACAAAACTTCAAGAACATGAAGGAAGAGGATCTGGATGGACTTTGTCATCAATTGAAGGTATGGATGTAAGGGTTCATAAGCATGGATAAGGTTTAAGAGGTAGTAGTTTTATCCCTCTACCAAAGAAAATCCAAAGCACTAACTCGTGTAGAAATGTTCAAAACGAGGGTAATGAATGCTTTAAATATGCAATGTTAACCAAGTATGTTAAAGATCATCCTTGTAGAGTTGGTAGAGAATATTACGAGAACGAACACCGCTACAACTTTCAAGGTCTCACCTACCCAGTTACCTTGAAAGACATTGACAAATTTGAAAAGAAAAATCCTGGCGTTTCAGTCAATGTTTTTGGTCTGGATGATTCGAACAACGTTTATCCTTTGCGGGTAGTAAAAGATGAGCAAAGAAACCACACGGATTTGCTATTGATAACGAAGGGCGAAATTTCCCATCATGTATGGATAAAGGACTTTGTAGCCTTGGTATGGAATCAATTATCAAAACATAAAAGTAGGTTAACAGTGTGTAAAAGATGTTTCTGCTTCACATATAAAGAACTAAGACGTGGAGGATCAGAATGGTTGATTGAACACAAAAGACTTTGTAACGAAAATTATGAAGTGAAGATTAGTCTGCCACCACCATCTCGAGCGTTTATCCGATTCAACAAAACAGTTCACCAATATCGGATTCCAGTAGCATCTACGCAGATTTTGAATCTACGTTAGTACCACAGGAGCTGCCGGACGGTGAAGTGACTAGAAGAACGAAATATCAGTTGCATCAACCCAACAGTTTCTGTCTACTAGTGAAATCAACTTTGTCTGAAAACCAATTGCAAGACTATGGTTTAACATCCACTCCAATACTTTACCGTGGTGAAGAAGCCGCTAAGTATTTTGTAGACCAATTGTATGATATTGCTGGAAAGGTTCAACGCTTGTTTGAAAAATTGTACCTATGAAACCTTTGAACCCAAATCAACAAGAAGAATACAATTCGGCATCAAGATGTTATTTATGCAAGAAGAGCTTCAGTGAAGAAAATCCAAAAGTAAGAGACCACGATCACCTGACAGGGTTATACAGAGGAGCTGCTTGTAATTCATGCAATATAAATTACAAACTGCCATACTTTATTCCTGTCGTTTTACACAATCTTAGCGGCTACGACTCCCATTTTATTATCCCAGAGTTAGGAAGAGATGACGGTAGAATTGATGTTCTTGCTACAACATTGGAAAAGTACATCAGCTTTTCAAAAACAGTAGGTAAAATTAAACTTCGCTTCGTAGACTCTTATAGATTTATGGCATCTAGTTTGAGCAAATTGTCTGAGAACCTAAGAAGAGACCTAAAAGAAACCAGCAAAATTGTACCTGAAGATAAATTAGACTTAGTATTACGAAAAGGAGTTTTCCCCTATGATTACATAACTTCTACAGAAAAATTCGAAGAAACCAGTCTGCCACCGATTGAAGCCTTCTACAGAAAATTAAACGAAAGTGAAATCTCCGTTGAAGACTAAAATCATGCTTGTAATGTTTGGAACCAACTAAACATTCAAACCTAAGGGGAATATTCTGACTTTTATATAAAATTTTACGTAACTATGCTGTGCGATGTGATGAAAGAATTTCGAAACACCTGCTTCTCCGCCTATGGACTGGACCCTCTACACACGTACACATCTCCAGGATTAGCATGGCAAGCTATGCTAAAGTCAACCAACTGTCGATTGGAACTTCTAACAGATATAGATATGGTGCTCATGATGGAATCTGGTGTACGGGGCGGTTTGACACAAGCTGTAACACGTCATGTCAAAGCCAACAACAAGTACATCCCCGGCTTCGACGAGCAACAACCATCGGTCTACCTTGGCTACTTTGACGCAAACAACCTTTATGGTTGGGCAATGTCAAATCCTCTTCCCTACGCTGACTTCAAATGGATCGACCCGGCCACCATCGGTGACATCTCACAGATTCCAAAAAAATTTTCCAAAAGGCTACATTTTGGACTGCGATTTCGAATATCCGGAGCACCTTCATGACCATCACTACGACTTGCCTATCCTAGCCAAGACTGAAGTTTCACCGACAGGAAGATGGCCAAAATTGATGATGACCTTGGAGAATAAAGATCTGTATGTGGCTCACTACTGGGTAGTTCAACAGGCTCTTGAATTGGGTCTACGTATAATGAGAATTCATAGAGCAATTGAATTCACCCAGTCTTGTTGGTTGAAACCATATATTGATTCCAACACTACAAGAAGAGCTGCAGCGACAACAGCATTTGAAAAGGACATCTATAAATTAATGAACAACGCCATCTTTGGGAAGACCTTGGAGAACAAGAGAAAACACAAAAATGTAAAATTAGTGAGTGATCCTAGGAAATTGGAAAAATTAGTTCAAAAACCAAATTTTGGAACATCCATGATTATAAACGAAAATCTAGTTGCTGTCAGTATGAAGAAAACAACAATAGTAATGGATCGTCCGTTATACATCGGTATGTCGATTTTGGACATAAGTAAAACCCTGATGTATGATTTCCATTATAACAAAATGGTTAAACACTACGGAAGGGAAAACATTGGAGTCGCATACATGGATACTGACGCATTTATCTACTGGATAAAGACTTTGGACATGTATGAAGACCTGAGGACTTTTTCATACAAAGAAGATTTTGACGTTTCTGACTATCCGAAGAACCATCCAAATTATAATGAAAAAAATAAAAAAGTAATTGGACATGGTATAAAACATTCATTGTTGTACAACACGTCGTGCTACAAACATGGTTAACCAAGAAAAATTAGTAAAAGAAATAAAATCACTTAGTGATTCTATTCGGGCTAAAAACAGAGCATTAAAACTAGGTATTAGCGAGAGGGAGAAATTCCTTGAATCTACTTTTAAACCTATTACTGAACCCTTGAAACAATTAAACAAAAAATTCGCTAAACCTGTATTGGAAGGAGATGCGATTGCACCTATCACAAAGTTTGAAAGAGAAAGTGTAAATATGAAGGTTTTATTGATGAAGACCCGGAATCCTCTACATATAGTGGCTTTACCGGTGCAGAATCTGAAAGAGAGCTAGAATCACCAGGATATAGTGAAAGGGTACCAACTGCTAGTGAAGAGGAAAAAAGAGAAGAGGCAAGAGAAGGACCGTCAAACATAAGCTTGTTGGGTGAAAACATTCATAACAAAGGACCTTTAGGAAGGAAATACATGGTAAAAATGTTACTCGGAACAATTCCTAATAAGAATTACCATAGTTATGGAGCGAGATTAACAGAAGATAGTTTAATGATAGGTAATAGCCCGTTAAACGTTGATGAACATGATAATATTGTTGTTGGTGATCAAAGATATAAGGGCACAAAAGGATTATTTGAATTATTATTTGAAAATAAGCCTTCAGTATCGTTCGTGAAAGAAAAAGACATGGAAGCATATAAAAAGATTTTGGAACAGACAAATGCATATTAGGAGAAAATATTTACCTGACCAGCTTCCTTTTAGATCTAAGTCTTTAAAATATAGAGAATTTGTATCCAAGTTAATACCAACTAGAAGACAAACAATGCCGTTAACACAAAGAAAACCTGTAAAACGAAGATTTATGGCATCCACTTTGGATGTAAGTGCTCAGGAACGAAGAAAAAGAAGTAAGTCTGTTACGGATACAGGTTTAATGAAGAAACTATATAACACAAATGTAATTTATTACAATAATATCAATAAATTGGTGGATAGAATGAAACTAATACATGAAGCTAAAGAAGCGGGTCATACTGGATTGGAAAACGAATGGGTGGCTTTAGTGGATGAACTCCGAAACCGTGGGGTAATCTCATAAAAATGCGTTACTCCCTAGATTACTATTCAGATGCACCATGAGTGTCGACAAGTTCGGACGTTACTCCTCGGATGGGTTATATTATGCAAATAGTTTAAAAAGAAGTGCTGGTTTACCACAAACACCTGATGGAGATTATGATATTACTAATAAGAGGTTAAAAACATAAAAGATCCCACGGATGAGAATGATGCAATAAATTTAAAAATATTGAAGGAAAAGATATCACCAACACAATAACTACACAATAACAAATATGACGCAGAAAATCATAGAATTATCAACGTTGGTAAACCAAATCAAAACGGTGATGCAATAAACAGAGGTTATTTGTCATCTGAACTAAAAATACGTTAAAATTCAATGGAAAAACGTATAGTGCCAACAATAAACGTATATCCAACGTAGATGACCCTAAAGATGAAAAAGACAGCGTAAATAGACGTTATTTACATTCTATAATACCTGAAAAGACAAAAGATGGCTTTTCATTTTATAAATTTGTTATTAACGATATAGGTTATCCAAAAAATGAAAACGATGCTGTAAATCTCAAATATATAAAAGATCATTGTGTCACACGTGATGTAGGAGTTATCGATTGTCTTGGTAATTGTTTGGCGAATGTAAAAGATGGTTCAGCACCATCAGATGGTGCAACAGTTGGTCAAATGATGGAAACCTTAAAACAGGAAACAACCTCTTTTGTAAAACGAGATGAAGTATTATCGAAGCAAGGGGATGACTTTATTCAAGGTAATGAAAAATTTCATTTATTGAAATACAAAAACGCTTATTGGGATTGCATGTATGGGAGGTTATCAAATGTGTCATGGGGTCATGCAGATAGAGACGCAGCTACCTTAGGACAAACAGTACATCTAGATCCAAATAATTACAATGCGTTTTTTACATGTAACAATCACAAAATAACAAACATGGCACAAGGAAGAGAAGCAAAGGATGCTGCAACTGTAGGACAGGCTATCACGTTATCACAAATGGATAGTAAAGTGTATACTTGTAATAATAAACGTATAACAGACCTTACAGACCCTGAACATGTGGATAATGCCGTCACTGTTAATTTTCTTGTAAAAGTTTTAGGAAATGCATTATTTGATGTATACAATCTTATTGGTATTCGTTCAGGTCGTACTCCTTTGTTGGAATCCGAGAGAGGTACTTGGATTAAACGGGAAATTGTTAATAAATATTTTACCAACCCTAATACACAAAAGTTTAGATCATCGGATTGGGGTGATTTTGATATATAGTATAAGAACGCAATAAACGACCTCATTTATGCTCAACTCGTCATAGAGTTAACACATAAGTTGTACATTTCCATTATAAAAGGACAATAATGACATTCCAGTTCATCAGTCCATATCGAGACACTGTAAGGAAAGGAGGTGGGATTACGTCCACAGCGGTTTCTCTGTTAAGTAAAGCTTTAAAACGACTTCCAGTAGGATCCATCGTAAATAGAGCAATAGACGCATTACCATACGAATTTCATATACCGGGAGGTTATCAGTATTGCGGACCAGGAACTAAATTGAAAAAACGACTGGAAAGAGGCGATCCTGGCATAAATAAGCTAGATCAGGCTTGTAAAGAACACGATATCGCATATTCCACGTTTGCCAATTCCAAAAATATATCGATAGCAGACAGAAAGCTTGCGGACATAGCTTGGCAACGAGTAAAATCAAGTGACGCTAGCATAGCAGAAAAAGCGGCAGCTTTAGCAGTAACAGCAGGTATGAAGGCTAAAACAGCAGTAGGAGGTGGAAGAAGGAGGAGAAGAAGGGTAAAAAGGAGGTCAACCACAAGAAAACACGGAGGAAATATAAGAAGACGACGATCTAGCAGAAAAGGCAGGAAGAAGCCCACCGTGTGGTCTATGGTAAAAAAACGAGGCAGGTCTTTACCTAAGACCTTATCGTGCATATTAAATGAAAGAAATCAATTGGTTATACCACATAAAGCGTTAACCAATGTTGAATTATTTAAATATATTTCCTGTTTAAAAATACCATTTTTCCGCGGTGTATTCATGAAAGACAGTTTACCAAAGAAAATGTGGCAAAATGAGACTGGAATTGTAAATTTGGATAATACTGAAGGGCCGGGCACCCATTGGGTGTGTTATAAGAAACTAAATAGCAATGTATATTATTTTGATAGTTTTGGAAATTTGCCACCACCTAAAGAACTTGAGCATTACTTTAAATCTGCTAAAAACATATATTATAACTATAAAAGAGAACAACCTGATAATACTTCAATATGCGGCCATTTATGTTTGGAATTCCAAGCTAAAAGTATCAGTCATTATTGAGATGTCTTCCTATACGGTATCATTAACAGGAAAATCGTCCACTTTACGAAGTATCCTTTTTCCAGCGTTACGCTTGCAAAAAGGAAGATTTTGGGAGGCGGCACTATTGGATTTTACAACTTACAACTCTATTCCCAATGTTACGGAAGGTAAAAATAACGTATTGCATTATTATAAGGGAAAAGATGCCAATGGGAAATTTACAGACTTACAAGAGTGCAGCTTACCCGCAGGTTCTTATGAAATTGATCATATAAATGAATTTTTGCAAACTAAAATGGGAAAAGACAATATAACATTAAAAGGTAATAATAATACGATGAAAGCTGAAATTACTTCTAAATATTATATAGATTTTACTCAACCAAACTCAATTGGTGATTTATTAGGATTTTCCAACGATGAGCCAATTTTAGAACCATATGTAACACATTCCGGTAAGAAAACAGTAACAATATTAAAAGTCAATAGTATAGACATAACTTGTAACATTATACAAGGAGCTTACAGGGATGGGGCTAACACCCATATAATACATACTTTTTACCCAAGTGTACCACCTGGATTTAAAATTGTTGAAAAGCCACAAAACCTGGTATATCCACCGTTGAACACCACTTTCATTTCAGACATCGTGTTGAGCGTATTGGATCAAGACGGTAACTTGGTAGACTTCAGAGAAGAGCCTATTACGGTTAGATTACATTTAAAATCGACACTTTAATACAAAATCATGGGTTTAACATTTAAAAGCGAACAACCTACGGGAAACCGCATTAGTAGCTCTTCAGCTGTGGAGGAGTTAACACGCGAGAACATTCGTTTCTTAGAGAGAATTGAATTAAAATTAACCGATTATGGATATACTGAATATAGCGCAGGGTCCAACATTCGACGAAACCCTATGGGAAAAAGAATATCACACCCACAACCCTTACACTTCATCGAAATTAAACAATAACGATGAAATTCGTATGACCATACAAAATCAAGACATTTACACACTACCATGTGAAAGTTTTTTGTATATTGAAGGAAAAGTTACTAAAAAGGATGGTAAGACTACTGGTACAAAAGTTCCATTTATAAATAATCCAATGGCTTTCCTGTTTGATGAAATTAGATACGAAATATCAGGTGTAATAGTTGATTCCACTAAAAAAGTAGGTATTGCAACAACTTTAAAGGGGTTAACATCTATATCACCTAATGAAACAAACTTACTACAACCTGCAGGATGGGTTTTACCTACAAATGACACAATCAGTCCAGATGCAAAGGGATATTTTGATTTTCATATTCCATTACGTTTGTTGCTTGGTTTTGCTGAAGACTATAGAAAAATAATATTAAATGTTAAACAAGAATTAGTTTTGTTGAGATCTTCAAACGATAAAGACATTATTAAAGCTGCAGACGGTACAACGGATGCAGACTTAGAATGGAAATTAACATTAGACAAAATTGTATGGAGAGTTCCACATGTTAAATTAGCTGACGAGCATAGGATGCTGCTATTAAGAAAGTTAAAGGCCGATCGTGATATTGTAATTCCTTTTAGAAGTTGGGAATTCCATGAACATCCCAGCTTGCCAACTACGGATCGTCACACTTGGACTGTTAAAACATCTAATTATGTGGAACGAGCCAGGTATATTATATTTGGTTTACAAACAGGCAGAAGGGACACCATCACCAAACATGCAGGTCAATTTGATCATTGTGGTTTAAAAAATATTAAAGTCTATTTAAATTCACAATTTTTCCCATACGACAATTTAAATGTGTCATTCGCTAATAAAAAGTACAGCATATTGTACGATATGTATGCAAGATTCCAAAGTTCATATTACGGTAAAACAAATGCACCTTTACTATCACCAGAAAAATACTTAGATGGTTACCCTATAGTTGTAATCTATTGTTCTAAACAAAATGAATCGGTAAAATCATAAAGTGTGGATATAAAAATAGAAATGGAATTTAACACGGCTATACCGGCTAATACAACTGCATACTGTTTAATTCTACATGATAAAATCGTAACATACACACCTTTAACTGGAATTGTTAAAAATGTATCGTAAAAACCGGTTTTGTTACATTTCAATGCATTCCGCGAGTATAAAAGCAGAGCGTACAGACCGCTCCTCATCAGTTTGTTGCCTACTGTTGTATGGGTAGCATCATATTCAATATGGCTTCTCCTAGTGGTACACCTGAAAATGTGGTAGATATTGAGAAGGAGATATCTGAGTTTTTAGATTTCCAAGGTCACCAGGAAGGAGGTGAACAAAACGTTTGCGGACAACTTCATGCCAGTGATGATGTTGAGGAAAAAGGTAAAAGAAAAAGGAATGCACAAAAAAGGAAAAGGGATATTGAAGATAATATTTCTCCTAACATATTAAGTGAGGTATTCTTGCGAATATTTTACCCAATCTCATCCAGTTTGGACAAAAGTGTTTTAATCGGTGTTATGAAATCGACAGATTATTCCCCTACTGTGATTTTAACTCATGGACCTAAAATGATTTTGTTTACGGACAGTGCTTGGGAATCGTTTATGAAACACTTGCATCTGCTAGAATGCTATTTAAGTAGTAACATGTTTGGAAGAAAGACAAGAGTAGGACTTTTGGATTCAAATGTGGAAATCGATATTATTAAACATCGTGGTGATCATCAGCTGCGGTTTAGAGACACAACAAGACATGATAACAAAATTCAACTTAATCGAGAGGAGTTTTTATTTTAACTTGTGCGACTGAACCTATAACAAGATACTTGAGACAACTGGTGTTTTCAAGTTCGATTATTAAAGATTATCTGGAAGACACTTTGGACAAACAACCGGACGCACCTATATTATACGGACCTGTGGATACTTCTATATTTAATAGAGTTCCTCATGAAGTACAGATGTGGAGACAATTGGAAAAGTACGCTCAACTACATAAGAAATCAGTAAAACAGGAACAAGAGGAAGATGGAGGAGAAGAATCAAGTGTTAGTGATGAAAACGAAAACAAGGAAAATATAAAGATGGAAACTTAAATGACAATGGTTAGTTTCTAAAACAATAACCAACATTTTGTGGGGTTAGGCCTATTGGGGACGGTGCCCACGTTAAATATACACCAACGCGCCAACAACTGTACGGCCTGGTATAAAAGTAGTACCTACCGTGGTGTGGAAATCAGTTGACCTCCTGACTTCATAATGAGCAGACGTGTTACCTTCAAAATGGACAAGGGAGAAGAAGAACAAGTAAAGTCCAAGCCTGGTATTATTGAGTTTCAAGCGTTTCGTGGTAATGATGATAGGTTTATTATAAAAGAACTTGTGTTTTTGGACATGAATACTAGTGTTCCTTATTCGTTTTTATTTAAACCACCATGTTCTTATTCATCTCTTATTAGCGGCTTATTCATGTTCTTTATTACTAGTAAAGCCGCTACCACAAACAGATGGATTTCAAAACATTTCCATCATAAGGATTGGTATGATGGTTTTACAAGTTACACGGACTTGTATCACATTATGCATCACTTTTCAGACAAGTTTACCAATATTTACACAAAGGGGCTGGAAAAGAAAAGATGGATCGAAGGATTTACTCATGTTCCGGTTAATGATGTGGAATTGGATAAAAATTACCAATACATGCTAGAAACCATATGTATTTGTACAAAAAGCCCAGAACATGATAAAGATAGACATTGCGCTTTGAAAAATGCCTATAAACTCGCCTCTTACCTTCAAAGTGGGGAAGTGGGGAGTGGTGGGGGTAACGGAGGTTATATAAGTGAGGAGCAGACTGGGACCTGGCATGAGTATTACTCGAGATTCCGAGACGACAACATCTCCGAGCAAGAAGACGATCTGTAACCTGACCATGGCATCTCACCAGTTCCTTCAGACTTTGGTCGAGCAGTTCAATGCTCACTCCAAGTCAACAATATCACCTGTGAAGAAGTGCTCTGAACTAAAAGATGAGAAGCACTACATAATCCATGCTATGAAGAAGATGGAGACTACAGTTGGGGAGGCCATCTGCTGCAGTCTCAGCGAAGCACCGTTTACTCCGGGGGATGAACCAAAGTTCCAGGTGTACCTGCCTAAGAGATTCGTCCATCTTCTACAAAACGAGGACCTTCGCTCTATTCAACCCGGCTGGGGTCTATACCTGGTGTCCCACGGCTGCACGGGTAGCAACTCTACAGAGTTGACCATCCACATCGCCGACAAGCAGCAGTGTTAGATTTAATCTTTAATGTTGTGCATGTTATTGTAATGTTTTATAAATAAATCATAAAAGGCAAAAAAAAAACAAAAAAATGCAACATATCAATATGTGAAGTTTATCACATATTGATATGTTGCATTTTTTTTAAACTTTCCGGGTGACCTTGACCTTTGCATTTCACAATTACCCCCACTACCGCACTAGAATTCAAACCTGCTTGGATGCGAAAAACGGTCAGTCTGTTGCCAACTAGCAAACCATGAGCACCTTGTACGAGCTTTGCTTACAACAAGTTATAACTCACGCGTCTTTATTCCAGACGGCTTTACAAGATAATATCCCTATAACAATAAAGCAGGATATCAAAGAGTACAAGAGAGAAAATAGAGGGTATTTGGAATACTCCTGGTATAAGTTCCACGATGGGGAAAAGTTTTGTAGGCCTTGTGGCGATGCTGTCGTCGGAGACCTTCGACGATTCGTACAGGATGGCGGTATAAGACAGTTCGGATTTCTAGCACCGGTGTTTAGATTTGAAAACTACAAGGACACCTGCGCTATTTGTTCCATTCCATTGTATCGATGGAAAAAGTTTAGAACTGTTTAATTGGATCTTCCATACCCCCACCACTATTACCCCCATTACTATTACCCCCACCACTTTTTCATGTACCTACAAGCGCTGTGCCTCGGCTTCATTTCATCTCCAACAGCCAACCTAACAACATCAGGATGTCTCTGAACGTCAGTTGCGCAAGTTACGAGGAGGTGAGCATCAAGACTCAGCAGGAGCTAAACGACTTGTACAAGGAGTTGCAGCTGATGGTGGCACGAGGCTACCGTATAAACGTGCAAGTTTACGCGTGCAATATACGGAACACCCGGCAGCAAAAGGAAGAGTCTGGACACTCCTCGACGGCTTCCTCACCGGCGTCCATGAAGACCGAGCCGGACAACGTGGATTACTTCAGCTGACTAGCAGTTGTATTTCTTGTTCTAACCATTGTCGAATATGTTTATTTTTTCGTTACATTAAAGAAGTAAAAGAGCAAAAACACCTATCTTGTTACTGACATATGAGCTCAGTAACAAGATAGGTTTTTTTAAAACACAGTTTGAATGACCTTGAAACTTCCCCCTCCACTGCTTTGCTACCCCCACCACTTGACTATTGGTGTACATGGCACATCGCAATTGCAAACCTCATTCCATCTTCAACAGCCAAACCGACAACATCAACAATGGCAAACCTACCAACAGATGAAAGATGTCCTCACGAATGCTGTGACTTCGTCCACGAGTTGGAGAAGAGGATGCAGGAGAGGGCGATAAGAAGAAAGCAGATCCACTCAGAAAATATCATGATAGTGAACGGCTATCTTTTATTGTTTGGACTTATTATGGTTGTACTGTTCATCCTGTACGGCATAGTTACATGTGTCGGCAAGGTTGCGGAAGAAAACGCCCGCCACCATCAGTTGGAAAGTTTCAATGTTACTTTGTAGGTTATCCTTTTTTTTTTTAAACTCCATTTGGATGACCTTGAAACTTCCCCCACTACTCCACCAAACCTCCCACCACTTCACCATGTTCCTGCATGAGCATCACATCAACCGTCATTCCTTGTCCGACAAGCAACCATGGCAGACAACACCATCAGCCAAGCTGACTCCACTACTGATGTTGGTACAAGTACGGGTTGGACACTATCGATCGACAGTATACACTATTTGGAAACGATTTGCGAACGGATGAAGGAAATACTGCGGGACAACCCTGGGATCATAATACAAATGAATTTAAATTATGATTGGTCCCAAGTTAGAATGCAAGGGGACGACAATAACGGTCAACACTCTCCACAATATTCACCTATGTCACCAATCTACCCTTACGGTGAGTCTGACGTTGATGAAGATGTGGGAGACGAGGCTGATGAAGATGTGGGAGACAACGTGGATGACGAGGCTGAAGAGGAGTAACCTTCATTCCTGAATGACCTTGAAGATTCCCCCTCCACATACGTTTGGTTTACCCCCTCTACTTTTCAATACTGTTACCACAGTCTGTAGCTCACCTCATTCCTTAGTAGTAAGGAGGGGCCGATTCTGGAACATGAGGAAGGACGAGAAGGACGAATTTCTTAACAGTCCTATACACCTATTTTTAACCGATTTTCGGTGATTTTTTGCCTACTTTTCGGCAATTTTAAAGCATTTTTAAGGATTTTCGAGGCATAAAAAATTGATGGGGCCATGAGGGACTACGAGAAGGACAAATTTCCTAACAGTCCTATAGACCTATTTTAACCGGTTTTCAGTGATTTTTGCCTACATTTTGACAATTTTACAGCACTTTTCAGGAATTTCGATAAAAACCTGATAGAGGAGGGTGACTTGCCATGAGGGGGTGCGAGAAGTGCGAATTTCCTAACAGTCCTACGTAAGGACTAGTCCCGTGCAAGGACTATTGTATTTAGATAGTCCCGCGTGAGGACTAGTCCTGTGCAAGGACTATTGAATTTAAATAGTTCGGGGTGGGGACTATTACATTTAAATAGTCCGGCGTGGGGGGGCTGTTGTATTTAAATCGTCCAGCGTGGGGACTATTGTATTTAAATGGCCCTGCATGCTATTAAATATAGATAGTCCGGCGTAGGGACTATTAAGGACTATTATATTTATAGTGCAGTGTGTGGGTTTTTACCGTACAAAAGCAATAAAAAAAATAGCGATTAGAACAAATAAGTTTTCAACCATCGTCTTCTTCATCAGAATACTGCAAGTACCCCAGCTGATCTAAAATTCCCACATGACCTGGATAGTCTTGAAAGGGTATCTCAGACAATATACAAACATTTTCGTCACCATCCGACATTTCATCTTCATAATCGGGATCCGCCAACAGATCACGTCCGCATCTTGTGACTTTAAATGCTGACTTGTGACATAGGAAACAAAGCGATTTAAAACACTTATCAGGTAACTCAACAGCTTCATCATTCGCTTCTAGTTGAACTATGCGATCGAACCCGCAATCATAGCAGTATATTATCTTGGCATCCTCCATTTCTCGAACCGCAAACTTTTCTTTAGCTGTTAGCGATCTAAATTCTTTAGGCTTGTAAACAATAGCTTTTGGAACGTAACCCAGCTTGCTATGTATTATTTTCCATTTCACCGCTTTAGGTAGACCCCTCATCCAGCGTTCCAGTTTCCCAGGTTTGCAATTTTTTAAAACGGATATCACGTATTTATCTTCATCAGTGAACCAATCTCTATTTTTCAAATCCATGATGTTTACAACTACTATATGTTTAATCAACTTTTGATTTCAACAGATTATTGGGGGGTCAGAAAAAAATAAATTTTAAACACATTTCCAAGATATTAATGATTAACATTTAAATAGAAAAAATAACGTACAACATGATATTTATTAATCAATCCCAGTGCTTCCGAATCCGCCGTCTTTGCGCTCAGTCTGTTCGACTTTGTCCAATCTGATACAGTTTGGCTTTTTGTACATTTCGCATATGATCTGCGCAATCCTATCTCCACGACGCACATGAAAATCGGTATCGGAATTGTTCATCAAGATAACACCGACATTCCCAGTATAGTCCCGGTCTATGACCCCGGCATTTACACTTATAGAATGTTTTAAAGCCAAGCCAGATCTTGGCGCTATCCTCCCGTAGCACCCATCTGGGAATTTGAAAGTCAAGTCAGTTTTTATCAACTGTTGACCGCGTTTTGGTACAACATAATCATACGCGCTTCTGAGACCCAATCCGGCTGCATCCGCAGACCCGTTGTACGGTTCATATGCGTTTTCAGTCAAGCAATAATAACCGTAGCTTTCAGCCATTATTGATTCCTAATGCATGCATAACGGATTTCCACATCAAATAAATTATACGGGGCATTTTCAAAAATGTATTTAAATTATGTTTTTTAAAAACTATTTTTATTCGTCAACTTTAAACTCGATACTGTGCTTGAATTTATTATCTGAAAGTGTTATTTTACCGTTGTACAGCACATAGAGTTTCCCCTTAAAATTCAACAGTTGTTTGATATAGTTATTCGTCAACCTGTCATTCCAGCTTTCGGGAAGATAGAATTTCACATCATCGCATGTGACTAATATTCTCATACCGTATGATGAAGAGATTTTATCCATATTTTCCACAAAATACTTTTTACCGACTTCCAGGTCACCCACCCTGATGTAAGACTTTCCATTGATTTCTTTCAGTAAATCATTAAAGTTAGGACCGTTCATTTTCACCTATACAAGGAATAACGTTTTGCGGCGTCAAATAAAAAATAGAAACAGCCGATTTTCAATAAATTAAAAAATACTACACCCGAATCAACTCCAAATAAATATGCACATTCGAATCGAACATCTGCAATAAATTATTATTTTGGTCTGTAATGTAAATGTTGATTTGTTGGATTTTATTCAATCCTTTTTTCAACGACACGTAATGCGGCGGCCGCGGCATCACAGCAATTTTATTACCAAATTCACCATATGGAAAGAAACTATACAACACCGAAGACTCTTTGTGTTTGTGCCAATGTTCATCATGATTGACAAAACAATTTTCCACGATATCACAGTGGACTTCAATCAAGTCCCATGGTCTTATGTTGTGTGGTTTTTTTGCATTGTACGTGTCCAAGTATTCCGGGGTATCAATTTCATCAAAACCCAGCAAACGCCGCAGCGGATTTTCCATGTGAAATTTTATAGGTGAAGTGATTTTCACCCGGTACCCCGTAGTTTTAAGTATTGAAACGACCGTGACTTTATTCTTTTTATCGTCTGTTTTACCGCGTAACAGTGGATCCATGCCTTTTTGTATGTGTTTCTGTATGGCATCAAATGTCCAAAAACCTTTACCGAAACCGATTTTCGTTCCACCGTCAAACAAAACACTACAACCCTCAAATAAATTATAAAAGTTTTATTCGCAGAAAAGTCCGGTGAGTGCCAACTTGTACTCAGCATCCAAGTGAATGGGATGTTCCAAGTTCAACGTCAGTTGTGAAGTCGTACCCGATAGTCTAAATGTCGTCATTTCTATGTTAGGAAAAATGTTTTACATCATAATGGTTTTATATAAAAAAAATAAACAGCAACTAGTTTTTATTCATCCCGCAAATATTAAATACAAAATATTCAAACCGGTCGATCCACGCGAATTCGGGTTTTTATTTTAAATATCTCTGAGCCACTCAACTAGGATTCATCAAAATACATTTTGTGTTCGTCCAAAAATCTGCTAGTTACATTTTGATACAACAACACGTAATTCCAATCAATTTTACCTGCGAAATCGTGAATAAACTTTTCAGACAGCGTTTCATATTTACACAGGATATCCCAACATTCATCGAAATGGGGGACCATCTCTCTTAGGAATTCCTCCGCAAATTTAATACGCCTCAACAGCTTGGACCAATTCACTCTGTGCGGGTACATCCGCAGCATCTCGATTGGAAAATCATAATGGGAAGAGAGCAGATCCCAGTTCAAATACCGATCGAACCTCATGATGAATTTGTCAGTCAAAACCCCTTTGGGTTCTCTGGGCTCCATGGAAAGCAGGTTCCATACTTCTGACTGGTTAGTTTGACTTGATGATCTTAACGTCGTCATTTCTATATTAGGAAAACAGATTTTCGGGTGGTAATAAATTATTAAACAAATAAAAATGGTATAAACAATTTATTGATGGGGGGCATCATAAAAAAGTGACGAACCACCCGAGCCAAGCGTATTTATTTTTAATTAAAATGTTTTTGACTTCGTCATACGTTATTCCATTTGAAAACTGCCTTAAAACTTCTAAACAAAGATGCCCGCAGATTGGCGGATCGCCATAATCTTGAAATCGGTCCGAATTATAGCGAATGTCAAAACTTCTCATGTATTTATCCAACTCCAAAGGTGGTGGTGCATTTCCATAAGAATCGAAATAAATTACATTTTTACCATTTTTATAATAACATGTCCAATGTGTTCCGGGTGTGTCCAGATCACCGAGATTGATTATACCGCACTCGTTTTCCAAGGTGCATCAGGTAAAAGCTCTCGTCTAAAAACACCGCGAAAATTCTTCAATTTCAATTTATTGGCCCACACTTCCAGATCGCTCAACGTCAACGGAATTAATTTTTTTTTACCCGTACGTCATTCAAAGCCGCATTGAGTCGGTTGTTTATCATTTGTCTTAATCCGGCACCTGACGGATCTTTTTCTATAATTGTATCCAACTCGTCGTCAATCATCTTTTTCAGCCACGGAACGAATTTATCTTTTATAGCTGGTGCGACTTTGTCTTTGATCAGGGGTGAAGCGAATTTCTTGAAATAGGGGATACTCGTTTCCGCCAACTCCAGAATCTCTTTCAGTAGAACCCCTTCAATGTTGTTCTTCAACTGCGAATGGCTCAATATCAATCTCAAGCCTTTATTGTGTTTTATGGCTCTCAACACTTGTTTCTGTTGTTCGTCCGACAACATCACCTCGACATTCCCGTTCGTCAATTGATCTCTGTTCAAAGTTAAAATAGCGAGTTTCTGTTTTTTATAAGCGATACGCAACTTATTCTTTTGACCCTTGGTCAACTGGATTTTATGTCTGTGCTGCATCTCGTTTCTTATCCTTACATATAACACACAATCTACGCAAATGTACAATTTATTTAAGCGACTTTGCATTTGCAAATATTTTATTTGACTTCAAAAGTAGCTGCGCATTATTAGACATGGAATTGCATTGCAGAAAGTGTAAAACAAACTCACCATCCACGGATGTCAAAACGGTCAAAACGAGAAATAAAAGGTGGCTTGCGACATCAAATTGTGCGATATGCGGCAGTAAGAGAAATTCGTTTATCAAAGACCCGCCGGAAGTTTTGGAAGCTAAAGAGCTGCACAGACCAGTCGTGAAAAAGTTTATAAAACGCCGAATCGTCACGAAAGGTATCGATGACTTGTGGGCGGCCGATCTGTTGATTTTGAAAGAATATGCTAGGGAAAACAAGTGGTATAAATACATTTTAAATGTGATCGACACGTTCAGTAAGTTCGTTTGGTCAGAACCGTTGAAGAAAAAAGATGGTCCGGATGTGTCATCAGCTTTTGAAAAAATAATTGCCCGGGCCAAAAATGACGGTCATTCACCGCCTAAACTCTTACACACCGATAAAGGGACAGAGTTTAAAAATACGCATTTTAACAAGTTGTTGAAAAAACACAACATTAAATTGTACCACACCGAGAGCGAGGAGAAATCCGCAATTATCGAAAGATATCATAGAACGTTAAATGAGAAGTTGAAAGTAAAATTCCAAGTTAGAAATTCCCACAAGTGGCACGACATATTGCAAGAATTGACCGACGAATACAACAAACACGATTTCCACCATACTATAAAAATGAGGCCCGCGGATGTGAATAAAGGCATCGAGCAGGCATTATTGAAAATGTACAACGAATTGGAAAATAGAATACCCCGTAAAAAGGTGAAATTCGATGTGGGAGACAGAGTCCGCATTACAGCGAAAAAAGATGTTTTTACGAATAAATACAAACAGAACTGGACGTCCGAAATTTTTGTAATCAAGCAAGTTTTAAACACGAGACCCACGACTTATAAGATTGCGGATGAAACTGGCGAAGATATAATTAGAGGGTTCTACGAGAAAGAATTACAACGTACAATGTTTTGATATTATTCAGATAGTCCTATGCTGGGACTATTGTTTTTATTTTTCAGATAGTCCGGCATGGGGACTATTGAATTTCAGATAGTCCTGTGTGGGGACTATTGAATTTCAGATAGTCCGACATGGGGACTATTGTATTTCAGATAGTCCTGCATGGGGACTATTGTATGAGATAGTCCAGCGTGGGGACTATTGAATTTCAGATAGTCCTGAGTGGGGACTATTGAATTTCAGATAGTCCTGCATGGGGACTATTGTATTTCAGATAGTCCTGCATGGGGACTATTGTATGAGATAGTCCCGCGTGGGGACTATTGAATTTCAGATAGTCCTGAGTGGGGACTATTGAATATCAGATAGTCCTGCATGGGGACTATTGTATTTCAGATAGTCCTCCGTGGGGACTATTGTATTTAGATAGTCCGGCATGAGGACTATTGAATTTAGATAGTCCGGAGTGGGGACTATTGAATTGCATTTTTTATTTAGATAGTCCGGCGTGGGGACTATTAATGGTAAATTTCAATATGCAAAATAATAACGGTAAATACATTTTATCACCATCTTTTCAACAATAAAAAACAACACTAAAAATGTCAATTTCTATATTAGACAAAATGAATAATGAAATAGACATTGTGAATAATAGTTTTAGTTTTGGAAAAGATGAAATTACCATTATATTCGATGCTGATAATAAATTCTGGTTTAGAGGAAATGATGTATCCAAAATACTTGGATATAGGAGGCCTAGGAAAGCTATTTATGACAATATTAGCAAAAAACATATTATTAAATATTTAGAGTTAAAAGAACTCGACAACTTTCTCCGTTTCGCCGATGAACATCCTGATACTGCATATATAGACGACTCGGGTGTTTGTTCTCTATTGGGAGCGAGTAAAAATAAAAATGAAGAATTTAAAGAATGGATGTTAGAGGAACTGTTACCAACGTTACGAAAAGATCATTATGGATTACAAAATCTGATAGACGATAATAAGAGGTTGAAAGCGCTGGTAAAGAGTAATAGAATCCATCACGTGTTGTCTATTCTCAAAGCACGTAAAAACGAAGACGACGTAAAGCAATACAAGTACATTGATATACAAAGTAAAAATTTTGATAAGGAGCAAATTGTGACTGGCGAGTTCGATTATTGTTATGAAGTCGAATATATCCCCGACGGTAACTTGATTAACAAGATTTTAAAAATGATGGATGAAGTGGACGTCCGATATGATCACGACCGAAAAACGAATTGTATATCGGTTTATGGTGATTTCGATTTTATTAGAGCTGTAAAAAATGCAATGAAAGACATGTGTGTTTTGTGAATAATTCCAATGTCGTCAATTTTAAAAAGAATTATATTTTGAAATCATTTCTCCGCTTTTATTTTTTACTGAATGTCGAGAGGTCATTTCACCCACATAGTGATGGATATAGTTTCATATTACAAAGAGGCAATCGAAGACAACCTGTTGCCCAGCCCATTGCGTTGTCTCATAGTGGGTTCTTCAGGCAGCGGCAAAACCAATTTACTGCTCAATTTCATTTACAATAAAAACGGTATTATATTTAAAAACCTTTACGTATTCAGTAAATCCATAGAACAGCCGGCTTATGTTGAGCTGAGAAAAACCTATGCGGACGCAGAGAAAAAGTATAAAAAGAGAATCGCGTATTTCTTCAACAATTGTGATGAACTGCCGGCGGTAGACGAGTGCAAGAATAACTCACTTGTGATATTCGACGATTGTCTGATGGAAGAGCAAAAGGGTATTAAAGACTATTTTATCAGAGGCAGGCATAAAAAGATTTCGTGCGTCTACCTGAGCCAGAGTTACGGCAAAGTGGACATGCAAGTCATACGGAATAATATAAATTTCCTTTGTGTCTTCAAACAGAATAAACATTACACCAAACGGATTTACGACGATTTCGTGGGATCGGACATGACTTTTGGTGAATTTGAAAATATATGCAACAAGTGTTGGAATGAACCTTATGGGTTTCTCACGGTAAATATGATGAAAAAAGCGCGGTGTGGAAAATACATGTGCAATATGAAAAAATGTTTTTAATAAATAACGTCCGCGAACGTTTTTCAAAAATCAATGTCTAGACGCTGTTTTTAATAAATAACGTCCCCGAACGTTTTTCGGAAATTGATTTCTAGACGCTGTTTTTAATAAATAACGTCCGCGAACGATTTTCAAAATCGATGTGTAAACGTTATTTTTTTAATAAAAACGTTGTCGGACGTTTTTTATTCGATTCAAAATTTTTGTGAAAATATTCGTCACTTTTGTATTTTGATTATCCAATTTAAAATTTGCTACTAAAAACCCAACTACCTATATTAGTACGATGAAGAGGAAAAGCGATAAAGAGATTGTCAAGACGTTAGTTAAAAAACACAAGTTGGCCGACAAAATGTGGCCCGACGAGATGTCTGCGGAGGAGGGTAAAAAATTGAAAAACTACAAGATAAATGGGTTGCGGAAAATGAGGAAATCCGAAAAGAACAAGTGAAAGAGCGAGCGGAATTGTTTCGTAAACATCCGCCGATACGTGAGCAATACGCACCCAAAATTCCTTTCATACCGATATCTGCACATAAACCTTTAACTGTGCAGAAGGCAAAAAAATTGGATAAATTGCAAAACCAATTGGTCAGTGAATCCCAAGCAGTAAAGATTCGTGAAGTTGAAGAAAAACGTGAGATTGAAAAGCGACAGGAACCGGTCGTCAAAGCGATCAAGGAGCAAGGTTCCGATAAAAAGACCCCACCGCAACGTCTGTCCACGTCTAAAACTATACAACGAAAAAAATACATTTTTAGACCCCGCGCTTTCAGTACACCGGGTCGAGAATTGATGGTGGCGCGTAAGGTGCCTTTACCTCGTGAAGATGAAGATGTGCTCGAACCTCCACCCGGAGAATCACCTCCACCCGGAGAATCACCTCCGCCCGGAGAACCACCTCCACCCGGAGAATCCGCTCCTTTACCGTCGGAAATAGAATCGCCAGACGAAGGCAGGATAAACCGTTCGATCCGCGAATTCACTGAAAGACAAGATATTGGTGATATCGCCAAACAACATCTCGCTACCAGCAACGATAGATCTTTCGGTATTCGCTACGATTTCAACTTGAACAAACTGGCCATCGGATCGAAGACTATTACGATTGAAAATGATGATATCATATTAGACAGCACCGGAGATAGATATGCCGGCACACCGGGATTGTGGAGTCTGTTGACGAAAGCGGAAATTAGTGGCTCGTCTCCAGGCGAGGGTACGACGCGAGAAAAACTCATAAGTGCAGGCGCTTTCACAGCTCAGGACTTTAATAATTACAAGGATATACTGATAAAATCCGATGCGATTTTTCAGAACAACGATCCAAAGTTGAAACGCCCCAGGTCCAGTCAGTCTTGGAAATGGGTGAATTTGATCGGTGAGATCTGGAAAGAATATAAACAGTCATCGGGCAGCGGATTGTTGATAGATTCACACGCCCCCGTCGAGTACAAATACATCGATGATGATGATAAACTGATTGAAAGATTAAAGTTTATACGCGCCGAAGAGGAAGCCGGGAATAACGCTTTTCACAATGAAAAAATCGCCATCGTAAAGTTCATATACGATAAGATGGAAAAACTGATTGCTCAGCCGCAGGGTCTCGACTACGTAGAGCGTTGTTTGGATGTAATAAAAAATGTTGAAGATAAAAGGGTTTTTCGAAATCTCGGGTTGAGACGTTTGAACATGTATAAAAACGTAAAACTGTTCAAGTAGCCGATTTTATTATGCGATGAGGAATTCGGTGTTTTTTTATTTTTTATTGCTTTCCACAACAGTTTTCTTATTTTTCATTGGAATTCGGAAAACCTAAAACCTATATTAGGAATGGAGAAATATTACGAAGAGGCATCGGATAAGATAGCGAGATGCGAATACGTCACGGTCCTACCGGTATCGGACTTGCACTTTAATTCACCAAATAATTTCACCACATTCAAACTGGACCACGGGGATTCGTTTTACAACAACAGGATATTGTTTCACATCCATGGGGATGTTGTCAAGAAATCCAATGGTGCTAGTTACGCCAGCACGGACCCCATCAAACTCGTGGACAATTTTGCGGCTTATTTGTTCAAGAGTATCGAATTGAAAAAACACAACCAAGTCATCGATTCAGTGCATAAAGTCGGTATCACGAGCACCATCAAAGGGTTGACCACGTACAGCAGATTGGAGGAAAACACGTACTACAGCAGCGGATTCAAATCGGTTTACGACAAGGGCGGCGGCAAGTTCGAAGCACTGGGAACGCTGGCCCACCTGGGTCTGGGCTTCTTTGACAGTCTAAAGTATCCCATGTACAAGGGTGGATTTGAAATAACGTTCACCCGCGCGGAAGACGATGATGCCATCTACCGCTGGACTGAAGGTGCCGGCACTAATGCTGTTGACGCAGCGGAGGGAAAAATAAAAATTACCAGTTTCGTGTTGAAAGTCCCCCTCGTGGATTACGACCCCTCCAAGAAGGCCGTGCTCATCGATGGGCTTAAGAAATTGAGCGAAAAAGGCGAATTGGTATATGAATATTTCCGCTGGGATTGTATTGAAAAATTCGGTGTGATAGGCTCCAATTACACGTTCGACATAACGAATCTCTACCGGAACATACTCAATCCGGTCTTTGTGATAATCGGTTTACAGACGAGTCGTAAGAACGATCAGACCAAAGACCCCGGTCAGTTCGACAGTGTAAACATAAAGAATTTCCACGTGAAAATAAACGGTCAACGGTACCCGCAGGAGCAGCAAAATTTGAATATCACGGATAAAAAGTACAGGCTGCTATACGACAGCTACTGTTCAATGAGACAAGTCATGTTCAAAAACGATGAAGTGTATCTCAATATAAACGATTTCATCAACAAATACCCGGTGATGGTGATAGACACACATCTCCATCCGTTTTCGACCGAGAGAAAAAGAAACGATATCCAAATCGAATTGGATTTTACAAACGCGGTTTCCGGTCCGGTCGCTGATAAAGGCACTACGGCCTACGTCATCGTGGTATCACAGACCATGTTCACTTATGACGTTAAAAAGGAATATGTACAGATGATGATTTAGTTTTTCTAATACATTTCTACAATTCTAGTAAATGAAAAATACTGATGGGATTTACGCTTGTATAATTTGTGCGATCAAAATCCGAGGGGGATTGGATAACATATTGGTGTCGGTGGATATTGGTTACAAAGCTCTGTTACTACGTCAAAGTTCCCACCTTCAACAGAGTACTTTTTGAGGCATAAAAAGTCCCAATTGGAGGTAGACACCAATCACTCCAATGGGCGAAAACCAGGAGATTAAAAATGTTGATCAATATTAAATTTTGATGTAATCATCAGTTGTGATGCAATTTCCATCACAGCTGATTTACAAAAATAAATGAGTTTTGAATTTTATTTTTTATCGTTGAGAAAAACAATTAAACACACTTATTTACGACACTTTTAAAACACGCTATTTTCATCAATGAAACAGGTCTTTAAAAAATCCGTTGAAATCAGTCCAGATCGAAATCTTCATCAACATCCATACTGACGGGTATCCGAAAATGTCCCCAGGGCAGTGTCGTCAGTCCGCCTTCACAGATGTACCTCTTGTCATCCTTGGCGGACAGCGCTTTTTTATGTTGTGATATGGAATAAATGTTGTGCCCCTTGCTCCGGATGGTGTTCATCGTCTTGTATTCTTCCGTTTCGTTGAACAAACACGATTTGTAGTCTTCAAGCTTCAACTCCTTCTTGACAACGGATTTCGTCACACCTTTCGCCTTTTTGCCAGATTTATTTCCTTCCGAGTCGTATGCGTACATCTTCGATCGCAGCCCGACAAACTCCCTCATGACATCTCCGGCTAGTTCGTCTTTCCATTTGCCGATGACTTTCTTGTTGACTCGCGGCATGCCGTAAACGTTATCCGCTTTGTAATCACTGGTGTCAAAATAGTCGATCATGCTTTTCATGTCCTCGTATACATCGTTGGTCCTCACACCATAGACCAGTGAGTCGGTATCTCCGTAGTGGACTCTGATGTTGTCCCCATACTTTGGTTTCATGACGTTGTAATGGAAATCGTATATCGCTATTTTGGAGATGTCCAAAATGCTCATACCGACATAAATGGGTTTGTTGAAATATAAATACGTCTTTTCCATATGGACAGCAGTCAAGTGCTCGGAGAATATTGTCAAGGATTTAAAATTGGGTTTCGCCACTAGCTTTTGCAACTGCTGTTCGTGAGTGGCCAGTTTGATATTGACGTGTTTTCTGATATTCTCCATCGCCTTGCCGAACACCGAGTTGTTCATCAACTTGTAGAAATCTTTTTCAAAGTCGTTCGTCGCTTTGGTTCTCATGTCCGTGTTTAATTTAATATATTCACTCAACCACACTGACTGTTGGAATTTTATGGCCCTATATATTTTCTTCAGAACCATTCCTAAGGACAGATAGAGTTGGAGATTCCTATAGTGTACGATATATTTCTCTTTGTTGTACAGCGTTGTTAAGAGTTTCCTCTGATTGGATCCCGGCGGGCATTGGTTCTCCGGTGCTAGAGGTAGGTCTCTATGGTGGTCGTGCAGATGTTGAGGATATTCGAGGTCAACTTCGAGGATGTAACCGGTGTCGAACTTGTTACTGATGAATTGTCCGTTTGTGAGTTTACACATTATCTGGGCCAGTTCAGAGTCTGTGCACCACTCGAATTTCCTCAGGGGTTGGTACTCCATCATCACCCAACCATAGAGGTTGTTTACATCCAGATAGATAAGATAATCATTCGGTTTTCCAGCGTCATAATCGTGCATGTACGGGTTATTGGCTTTGGCGTATCTGTGGCAGCACTGAGAGATACCACCGCGAATACCTTTCGAGATCATCAGTTCCATGTCTGTGTCCGTCAGCATATCGAGGCTTACTTCAGTTTTCTTCAACATGGCGTCCCAGGCCAGACCGGGTGAGGTGTAATACCACGCTGGATCCAGTTTATACGTTTTCAAACACACTTTACGGAAATTTTCCATTACGTCCGCCAGCAGTAGAGTGTCTGTTTTATTGTACAGCAGAGTGTACTCCCCCATCGTTTGGATTGAAAACTTTTCCCATACATCACACGCGTGTTTGTAGTCTTCATCGCTGACGTTTGAATTGTTCAATTTGTTGTAGAACGATTCTTTTGAAGGCAAAGACGTCTCTCCAAATCTCTCCATACCGTCCATATAATCATACGGGTAAATACCCTTGCGAATAACCAGATCCAGTTTGTCATCCGAGAAGAATTTCGAAGTGTGTTTGAATTGATGTTTTGTGAGATTTTTGGCCAGACTGTCCAAACTGGAAGCCATGAATCTGAACGAGTCCAAGAATCTCAAGTTCACCCCGTTTTCAATTTTCACTTCGAAAGATATGTAACGTTCTTCGGTGGTGGCCAAGACAACGATATCTTTCTTATCAGCTCCAAGCATTTTTATAAATAAATGGGCGTCATAATTGCTCAGGTTATGGATGAAGACCGGCAGGAAATGGGGCTTTTTGAAATTCAAATTGCACGAATTGTGGGCTACCCCTCTGAATTTCCCAGTCAAATGGTCGTGATCGAGAACGGCTTTTCCAGTTTTTTCATCAAACACTTTTCCACAAATGTGGCAAACCGAAGTAAACCTGGCTTCCGCCTTTTCGGCAGCAGTCAAAGTCATGGGCTTCGCTGCTTCACGACTGTAGAGTTGAGCTATTTTCTTTGAAACATCTACGAGTCCATCTATGAAGACCTGTGCAGCATCGGCGCCCAAATATTCATAATATAAATCGAAGGGAATGTCATAGTCGTCTGACGCATTCACAACGTACAATGAAAAACTGGCCGCTTGATGCGCTTGATATTTCTTGGTGTTGATCCCCCGCTGGTCGTCCACTGGTGTCAAGATGCATTCGAAATCAGCATACGCTACGTAGGGCACTTTCATTTTTCTGTATTTGTACTTGAACTGTATTGTGGGGCTGATGTAATCATCTTTAATTTTAATCGCCTTAGGCATGACGATTCTAACAGCATCGTGTTCATTGCAGTATTCCCTGTGTTTTTCTAATTTCAATTCATCATCGAATCCGTTGAGACATCTGTTGCATATAAAGATTGTATCCAAATCATCAACATTCTGTTGTTCTGGCTCGTTGCAGGTTTCTTTGTGGGTTTTTAACAAGGCTTCAGTTCCAAAATATTGGAGACAACGATTGCAGTGGAATGTTTTATGACCTTTCTTTGTCAGTTGCTTACCAATTAATCTACTCATGCTTTTTATCCAACAATAATGTGAATTGCCGTTTTCATTTTTCAAATAGAGCAGATTGACATGTCTGTTGGGGATTTCATTTTTCGTTACATACAAAACGTAGATGTCACTTTTCTTGGCATTTTTAGATTTTTTTCCTGCACCGGGATAGTCCTCAAACTTATCATAATTTTCAGAGTCTTTAGCTAAATCATAAGCATATATATTTACTGACACGCCAGACCGTTTTTCAAATTTCATTATAATATTTTTCTGAACTTGTACGGGGAACGTTATGTCTTTCAAAGCTTCATCAAACTCGTGTTCATACTGTTTGTAGTTACTGACTCTATGTGGGTTATCGGCAACCGGGTGTAATGCGGATAAAATAGACCAGAGAAAACATTTTTCATCATCATTTTTTACATTAATAACAGCTTTTTTATTCGCAATATCTTTGGGCAAAGGAATATAACTGGATGCTCTGAGAGGGTTATAGCGGCATACTTGAATTTCCAAATCGCTTATACTGAATAAAGACCAACCGGATCCTTTCGCTTGAAATTCTTCCATTTCGTTGAGTAACTTTTCCTTAGCAAAATCATAAAAACCCGAAATATCGGTACTCAAATCGATCACAGAATATTTCGTTTTAAAGTTGAATTCCTCTACTTGTTCTTTCCTCTTAAAATCAATTCGGAAGTTAAATCAGACCTTCAAATTCACCTAACCATTCTTTTATCTTCCTGATGATAATATTTTTATATGCGTCCAAAAATATGATCGGGTCTTTGATAGCGTGAATGTTTTCAATGCAATAAAAGTTGACGACTCCCCCGAAAGCCGATCTCACTAATTCCACTTCAGAATCTTTTGGTGTAAAGGTATTGCCACCACCGATAGGTCCTTTCACCAGATTGCAAATTGTCGCCATCGTTAAAAATATAACCCCCTGCAAAGTTCCAAAAACCGATTTATTTTTAACATCAAGACGTGGTCTTTTTGCTGGAGTGGGTCCATCATTTTCATCAACAATTCCGCCACGGCTAACCAAAGCTGACTCTTCGTGTGTTTTTAAATGGTAACTCATATTAGATTTTCTTACGAGTTTTTCACACTTCGGGCATTTAGCTTTGTACTCATGACTTGGTTTCTTCTGGACCCGGAGTTTTGAATTTTGAACTCCGCTTGTGCTAGGTAGCGGTTGCACTTGTTCGTTACTTTGCGCGGTCGAAGTGGAAGGTTGATTAATAGTAGATTGACATGTTTTGTAATGCCGATTAAAATTAACGTTTAAAATGGACTTGCCACATTTGTCACATAACTTTTTCATGTAACGGGGGCTCAAGTCTTTATTTGGGTTTTTAGAACACTCTTTAACATGACGTGACATATTTGATTTTGATATCTGCTTTCCGCAGTAATTACAATTAGTTTTTTGTGTTGTTTCATAAAATAAAAACAAATATAAGCAAGTGAGTCAAGTGAGTTAGGTTCAACAAGTCTTAAGGTTAAACAATGATGGGCTCGACTAGCGTAGTTAATATTAACACCATATACTGTGGGCAATGTAATTTGACTATTGATGATTCTTGTAGTTCAATTCAATGTAATATTTGTGACTCTTGGGTCCATTCCGGGGAAAAGTGTTCAAGGCTAAAGAAAACTGCTTTCAAAGCAATTAAAAAAAGTCCAATGGGCTTGTCCTAACTGCATAGAATTTTGTAAAAAAGGAGAGAGGACAATTTTGTCATAGTTTTGGAAGAGGAGTTAAAACAGGCTAGGGATATGAATTTTACACTTTTTGAAGAAAATAAATCTTTGAATAATAAAGTTTATGCACTCAAGAAAATCATTTCAAATTTCAAAAGTAAGCATTCTAGAAAACCCAATCATATAGGCCTAAATAAAAGCTCACTTGAGAACAATAGTTCTTGTGTTAACGAATCTTTAGTTATTGAGAATAACATAAACACTTCTCTCAATAATAATGACACACAGGTAGCAGTAGAAATTCCTTCACCTGTAGCCCAGGAAGCTACTGCGCGGGAGGTAGGCCTAGATTTAGGCCTAGTCACATTTACGCCAGAAGCCAACTTACAAGATATAAGTAAAAATCCAAATGTAAATGCTAGAAGTAGGCATTCTTCAAAGCAAGGTTGTAAAAGTATTTATTTTAACTCAGATAGCAATGGTAGACATCTTGGGAGAATGATCAAGAGTAATTTGGGGGACTCGTTTAAAATTACAGCGGATGTAAGACCGGGGGCACCCATGTCTGAAGTCGTAAAAGGAGCATGCAGTGGCATGCGAGATGAGGATTGGGTAATAATTATGGGAGGTGTAAATGGTATATCTCAGGAAGAAATGACAAGTGTTGAAACTGCATGTAATTCTCTTTATCAAAACTTGTGTGTTCCTCAACCGACAAGTAGGCCTAATGGTAAGCCTAAGGACATTTTAGTTGTAGAATCCCCATATAGATATGACAATACTGATCTGAACTGTGATATAGTAATGCAAAATAATAGACTGAGGTGCATTTGTAGGGAGAAAGGGTGGCACTTTTTAGAAATCAATCCTTTCCTGTATAGGCTGCACTATACTGCACAGGGGCTACATGTAAACAATAAGGACAAGAAATTGATTAGCAAACTAATTTCAATGTACTTAAATGAATATTATTTTTTAGATTAATCTCAAGTAGGAATGGGCTAGATAAGTATAAGAGCATGCCCTCACAAGTTAAATTTACTCCTATCCGAAACTTAGGCTTAATTAATAAAAATAACAAAATAAATGAGGGCAAGTTATCATCTAAGCTATCCAAGTCACCCAACTCTTTAAAGTTCTGTCATCTCAATGTAGGTAGAGGTCTTCACAGTAAAAGTGAAGAGATAGAAATTTTTCTCGATGATGTTAAGCCAGATTTTTTTGCCATAACCGAACATTGATTAAATAGTGAAGGACTGGGGGCTGTAAAAATCCACAACTACTCAATGGTTGGAGGGTTCTGCAGAGAGATCAGAAGATGGGGAGGGGTGGCTATTTTTAAGAGAACAGGATGCAATATTGAGATCGAAGAGGGAAAAACTGAGTTCTTCAAAGAAGAGGTATTTGAGGCTACTTACATTAGTTTTAGGCTAGATGATAAACCAACAATCTTTGCATGTATTTACCGTAGTCCTAACATTCAAGACCTAACTGATTTTTTTTGACTCATTAAATGATTTTCTGTTGTCTGTATCCGCAACCTCAAAACAAATTATCATCGCTGGCGATTTTAATATTAATATGTTATTAGACTCTGGGGCAAGTATTGAATTTGACAGCTTGGTAACAAGTTTTGGACTTAGACTATTAATTGGGGAGCCTACCCGCTTTACCAGTGACACTGAAAGTTGTCTGGATAACTTTATAACAAATATTGATAGGCCTAATGTGATTTTTGAGGTGGTGGAGCCTTTCATTTCGGACCACTGCGCCATTATGTTGACATTGCCCTGTGATCAAAGGTTGAAAGAAAATAAACAAATCATAGGTACCTTCCAAAACATGAGCGATAGCAACCTTCACGAAGTGAAAGTTAGGTTGAGTTGGGAGAAGTGGGATGAAGTCTATCTAGCTAAAAATGTAAATGATAAATTCCATCATCTTATAGAAACGTTGCAATATTATATCAGCATATCGTGTCCGGAAAAACAGACGAAGAAGAAAATGGTGAGAAAGGCGGAATGGATCTCGGAAGAGGTTGTAGCTTTCAAACAAGTATTACTCGATTCATACGACAATTGGAAGACCAAAAAATCTGAAGATGCAAGACTAAACTACATTTCACTAAAGAAGGATTGTAAAAGATTAATAAAAACTACCAAGCATCAGTATTACTCAAACTGCATAAAAAATGCATCCAACAAGGTGGTAGGAGCGTGGAAGGTGGTAAACAAACATAGACCTGTTGGTAGTAGCAGACAAACAGAAAATCTGGTATTGAAAATAAATAACAGGGAAAGTGAAAACCCTCAAATCATCTCGAAAAATTTGAACAAATATTTCATAAATGTTCCAGATAGTGTGACGTCCAACAGCGATATCAAGTCCTGGTCAGGTTTCCCCTGTCATAGTAGTTTAGGCTTGTCATCCTTTGGTAAAATTACAGTAAGTGAAATCAGAGACACAGTTATGAAATTTAAACCTAAGAACTCTAAAGGCCATGACGGAATATCGATGAAAATAGTCAAGACTTGTATAAATGAATTAGTGGAACCTATAGTTGATGTTGTTAATCAGTCATTCGCTCAAGCAACCTTCCCGGAAGATGGTAAACTGGCCTTGGTGAAACCACTACACAAAAAAGGCGATAAGAAAGATATGAAGAACTACCGTCCGATTTCTCTACTACCGGCCATCACAAAAATTTTAGAGAAAATAGTCTGTGATAAATTGATCAACTTTCTTGAAAATAAAAATTATTTCTCCTCAAAACAGTTTGGATTTAGAAAAAATAAGTCAACAAAGCTAGCCTTAGTGGAACTAATAAACAAAATTATTGATAGACTGGAAACGGTGAAACAGCAATTGGAACACTTATAGATCTTCAAAAAGCTTTTGATTGTGTTGACTTAAACATACTTATAGAAAAATTAGCTGCAGCCGGCCTAAGGAATGGGGCCTTGAGATGGATGTCATCTTATTTACACAACAGGAAGCAATCCACCGCAATTTCTTATATAGATTCTATAGGTGAAAACAAAATCTACTATTCTGAGTTTGAAAACGTATCAAGAGGCGTTCCCCAGGGCTCGACCCTCGGCCCTATACTATATTTAATTTACGTTAACCACATTGGGGACCATATTGACATTGACCATCTTGTCACATTCGCTGATGACACGACAGTGCATACTTCCAATGCAAATTTAGATGACTTACAGATATCCACCTTTATGAACAAAAACTGTTTCTCAGTATTTTACAGATATGAGGCTTTCAGTCAATGAAGAGAAAACCAAATTTCTTCACTTCAAAACGTCACAGCTCAAAAATAGATGACCGCTTTACAGCGTTGCCTTAATGTTGGGGGAACAGGAACTTGAGTAAGACCCACAAACCACCTGCCTGGGAGTTGTCTTAGATAATAACTTAAAATGGGATGCCCAAGTTGAACAACTTTTTTCTAAATTGTCCACATAAGAAGCTTAATAAGAAGCTTGGTGAAACTTTTAAGTATTGACTCATTAAAAATGGTTTATTTCAGTCTGTTTGAAAGTCATATCCGATATTCCATCATTCTTTGTGGAGCCTCAAGTAAGAAAAACTTGGAAAAAATCTTCAAATTACAGAAGCGAACCATCAGAACAATAGCTCGGCAACCATCCCGGACCCCATGCTCCACATTTTTCAAAAAATATCAAATTTTAACAGTACCATCATGGTATTACATGTAGCCCCTGTGCAGTATAGTGCAGCCTATACAGGAAAGGATTAATTTCTAAAAAGTGCCACCCTTTCTCCCTACAAATGCACCTCAGTCTATTATTTTGCATTACTATATCACAGTTCAGATCAGTATTGTCATATCTATATGGGGATTCTACAACTAAAATGTCCTTAGGCTTACCATTAGGCCTACTTGTCGGTTGAGGAACACACAAGTTTTGATAAAGAGAATTACATGCAGTTTCAACACTTGTCATTTCTTCCTGAGATATACCATTTACACCTCCCATAATTATTACCCAATCCTCATCTCGCATGCCACTGCATGCTCCTTTTACGACTTCAGACATGGGTGCCCCCGGTCTTACATCCGCTGTAATTTTAAACGAGTCCCCCAAATTACTCTTGATCATTCTCCCAAGATGTCTACCATTGCTATCTGAGTTAAAATAAATACTTTTACAACCTTGCTTTGAAGAATGCCTACTTCTAGCATTGACATTTGGATTTTTACTTATATCTTGTAAGTTGGCTTCTGGCGTAAATGTGACTAGGCCTAAATCTAGGCCTACCTCCCGCGCAGTAGCTTCCTGGGCTACAGGTGAAGGAATTTCTACTGCTACCTGTGTGTCATTATTATTGAGAGAAGTGTTTATGTTATTCTCAATAACTAAAGATTCGTTAACACAAGAACTATTGTTCTCAAGTGAGCTTTTATTTAGGCCTATATGATTGGGTTTTCTAGAATGCTTACTTTTGAAATTTGAAATGATTTTCTTGAGTGCATAAACTTTATTATTCAAAGATTTATTTTCTTCAAAAAGTGTAAAATTCATATCCCTAGCCTGTTTTAACTCCTGTTCCAAAACTATGACAAAATTGTCCTCTCTCCTTTTTTACAAAATTCTATGCAGTTAGGACAAGCCCATTGGACTTTTTTTAATTGCTTTGAAAGCAGTTTTCTTTAGCCTTGAACACTTTTCCCCGGAATGGACCCAAGAGTCACAAATATTACATTGAATTGAACTACAAGAATCATCAATAGTCAAATTACATTGCCCACAGTATATGGTGTTAATATTAACTACGCTAGTCGAGCCCATCATTGTTTAACCTTAAGACTTGTTGAACCTAACTCACTTGACTCACTTGCTTATATTTGTTTTTATTTTATGAAACAACACAAAAAACAGACACATTAAGCTGTTTGTAATTTCGTCCGGAAAGTAATGTTTTTCATAGCCTTGGCAATGAAATTTCACGATACAGAAATCTGACTGTTGTGTGTGTGCGATAACCTCAAAACGTTTAGTTTGTAAGTTTGGCCTATTCAAGGTTTCTAGGTTGTTGTTCAATGATTCAAAACCAGACAATTATTGAATATTGTTCTAAAAGCTGACAATGTATTAAATAAGATCGAACAAACAACAACGTACAAACGGAACAATCAAATACCAAGTTTAGTCTAGACGCCGTGCCTTCCAATTCACGTTGTCAATAGACTTGCTTGCTTCGTGAGGTTCCAGTGAGCTGGAAGAGCCCACTGCGGCTGTTATAAGGCTTTGCCCTCTTCAGCCTCGGATAGGGTTGTGGGAGACAAACGGTGACCCCCGCACATTTCACTTTTAAAACATAAGAATTTACCTGTATTAGGCTAAACCAGTAAAAAGGTAGGTTAATGTGTATAATGTTGATAATTATTTTAGTTTTAATCTTAATCTTCCGTAATAATTGCATTGGCCCGAGACTTAGGACGTAGGCTAACCCTAAGCATAGTCGTGTATTTAAAGGAAATGCTGCAAATATACTCATCTTGCTCCTTAGCATGTTATTTCTTTTGAATTTTGCATGGTTTGCAAACTGCAAATTAATTAGAATTAGGGATTTTGACGGATGTCCAGTGCATGTTTGTAATGCTTGATGACAATAAATATTGCTTATTGCTTAGTAATTGATACGTAAATTATGAAAATTGGTTTCGTAGTTACTAAGAAATAGCGTTTCAATTGTATAAATTATTAAGATATAGGACTATAAAGTTTTAAAATTTACTCAAAGGCCTACATTCTAACCACTTTTGCAGTTTTATATTTTTTTATAGATTGCTCAACTAATAACATTAAACAGCCAAGCCTACATTTAAATAAAATTCTTGATAAAATAATTACAGAAAGTTACACAAGAATATGTATTTAGAACAGGATATTTTTCCGGGGAGGGGGGGTTACAAATTTTATAGCCCGGGGGGTCCCGGTCCGGTTGGGGGGGGGGGGGGGTGAGTCTTGGTAAAAGGGTCGAGGGTGGGCACCACTGTTTAGCCGTCCCCTATAAGTAGGTTCAAGAAAGTGCACTTTTGGCTTTAAGATATCAAAGATAGACACTATCTTCTGGATTTCCAGAAAATACATACTTGATTGCATGGATAATATTGCTAGGAAACGAAAAACGTTTGAATTATTGATGTAGGTAAAAAAACTGTGGTCTCAAGAGCTTTTGCTGTCACAGAAAATTTTTCAAATAACGCTCCCCAAGACGGGAGGGGGGAGGCGGAAAAATATAAACGTATTTCTCAAATTCTGATGTTAACCCAAACATTACAGTTTAGACAAAAAATCAAAATAAATTTTGTTGTAGGCTTCCCCAGTTTTTCTCATATAATTTTATTGTAAAACTTGATTGAGTGCCATTTCCCTGTCGGCGATCCATTCGACGTCCGGGTTTGTGGCATTGTACCCATCTGAGTCTCGGTATTTTATCGCTACGATACCATCATAACGTTCGATACTTGTTGCTAAACCCAATGTCCATGCCTTGCTTGTAAATTTTAAATAAAAAAAGTTAGTAAACTTCATGAACAATCCTCAACAGCTAGTTTTGAGAGTACAAGGTACACCAGTGATTCGGCCCAGATGTACTGTCCGAGGAAATGTTTAAAGGAATATTTGCCAATCAATTCCCCCAGAGTAACTGGCAAGAAGTTTTCGTTAACTAAAGGTTGGCTACCTTGTTTTACATTACAATTCTCTGGTTATATAACCCCCGCCACGTAACTTGGCGAATGAATTTTCACTACTATTCAGTTAAAATGATTGGATAATCAGCTGTTCCATAGAAAATTGCATTTAAGCTCGATGATTTTGGAAAAGTACCCCCTCTCCTCCCCTCGCCCTACCCAGCTGTTTTTGGCCATTCGTCAACTTATGTGGCGTGCTTTACCTGTACGTTCCAGTTACATGACAGTTGCAATATGACGTAAAATGGTGCTTTTCCCTTGGAATCACCTGTAGTTCCCACCTAACGTTAGAGTAGGCCCATTCTATAGTTTCGGTGGCCTTAGTTGATGTGAAGATGTGAAGTGGTTGCCTAGCAACCAGAAACACAAGGAGTACGGTACATTACGCTAGGTTAGTTGAGGTTATTTTTTGTTTGTTTTGAACGAAAAAATATTTTTTCACTTGTTTAGAATCTACATATTAATAGGCAAGCATGTTTCTTTTCCTCCTTTTTTCTCAGCTTGTGCTCATTGTTGGAGAAATCAGTGCATACCGTTAGAAAGGTAGGGTCTTGTAGATGAGCAGAATCCCAATATAATTCATATCGGTCCCCAGGTATACGCCCTATAGATAGGCTTTCAAAGTTCAATGTTAATTTTATGGGAGAAGGATAATTGATTGAATCATTAGACAGTTGTTGTTATAACAAATGCAAGCAATTCAGGAAGAACAGCTATTTTCTTTATAAAAGGTTTTTAAACATCTTGGGTGCAGATCAACTAAAATTTTGATCGAATTTCGATCAGGAGGCGATCTTTAGTTTATTGAATTGCGTAGAGTGATGAAAACTATCGTTCGTAATTTGGCCAAAACTGTTTTTCCTGCTCTCGATCGTTTCAAGTTCTCGACTTCGTCTCGAACTTGAAACACGATCTCTAGGCCGACAAAACCCCATTTACGGCCTTTGTAAAAAAGCCAAACGAAATATACTATATTACAATCTAGTGTCTGGCTGAATTCGGTAGGGATTTACTGAGGTGTTGTATTAGAACGATCTATATTGTAGACCTTACCGTATAAGTTAAGGACTTTCTATTACAGTATTTAGATGAAAATAATTACTCAACGCAAATTTACTTGTAATCTGTCAATGTAATCTTTATAAAAGTCTATAAAAATAAAAATTAAAATTGATGGCTGTGCCTATAATAAAGTCTTTTTAATGATTTTTAGTTGCAGACAAAACTGAGTGGTGCAGGAAAAGACAAAGTAAGTACTTAGCCTATTTAAAATAGAAAAGAACACAAACAAACATATTAAGAGTCTTCATCACCCCTGTGGAAAACGTCAAAAACATGCGTTCGTAGTCCCCTGTTTCGGACGACATTTATGAACCGATTTTATTGGAATTGGTCTCAAACTGGTCAGAAAGAGTGCCTGCGTGGTTCTTGTACCCCATAATAATAAAAAACGTACTCGGTAGTACTTAAAAATACAGTTAAAAAAGAAGAAAATTACGAGATATTTAACATTTTTTTAAAATACTTTTAAGAAACATTATCGAACTATCGAGGTACAAGAACCACGCAGGCACTCTTTCTGAACAGTTTAAGACCACTTTCAGTCAAATCGGTTAAAAAATGTCGTCCGAAACAGGGGACTACGAACGCATGTTTTGAGCAAAAACGGGGTCTGCGAATTTGTCCGTTCGAGGCGCTACTAGCCTTTTCGCAAACGTCGTCTTTCTCACTAACACAAGCACACACACACAAACATTATCGCATTATAAATCACTCAGTGATGTTGGGGGACACATTCCTTGTATTTATTTGAATACTTCTTTATCCATCTAAGTTACTTGTACAATTCAATTTTAGAACACGTGTGTTTATACAGCACTGTGGTTCATTGGCGATTGTTTTTTATGTACTCAAGACGAGCAGTACATTATTTGCACTATACTGGTTTTTACAGTACATAATACAGAAAACTAGTAATGTTTAAGTTTATTTTCAACTTCTCACAGATGAGATTCAAATTTTAATCTTACAAACAAATAGCCTAAACCGTTCATCAATTTTTCTAATGGCAGTGTTAACGAATACTGTAACACCGGAAGCAATGAATACATAAACGTTCCGGAAGTGCGCGGAATACGGTTCTGCCTGATACCACCTGAAGGAAATTCCTTTTTATAAGGACGGCGATACACTACTGGACTTCCCATCAGACCGTATATCGGACCAAGCATCGTACCGAACATTACATCGTAAAGGGACGTAAATTTACTACGAACATTTCGCCGAGCTAGACATCGGACCGAGCATCGTACCGTACATTACATCGAAAAGGGACGTAAATTTACTACGAACATTTCGCCGAGCAAGACATCGGACCGAGCATCGTACCGGACAAATCCACCAAGCGAGGTGAAGGAAGTTTATAGAGGGATAAAGAGAGCGTGCTGAGTCAGGGCGCTAGATGATGGGGTGGGGAAGGGAGGGGCTTTCCATCCCGAGCGTTCGGGGCCACGCTCGGTACGGCGTTCTTAGCAAAATTGACCTTGACACACTACCATGCATCGGACCGTACACCTGACCAATCTTTTCTTTGATGTTTCGCCCCAAAACAGCCTACAGTGCGCTCGGTCCGATGTACGGACCCCTGACACACTTCAGGACTTGCTGTTTGTTTTTGCTCGGTACAATGCTCGGTCCAGTGAAAAGTCAGGTAGTGAGTCGCCACCATAAAAAACAAATCCCTCACTCACTCATTACTAATCCTCAAATTTTTTCGTTACGCAAGAGAGTTGTAATTTGGTACACTGATTTGTTCAGTTCTCAATATAGGATAACGTGATGATGAAGCAATTAAAACGCAAATAAATCTTAGGCAGTTCTGTTTATAAGGGAAAAATTGTTTATTTTATTAGGAAAAATTATGTCATCTGAGCAGATTTCATCATCATCCGGAATATTTTGTTAGCCTATAGTTGTTCTAATAAAATACCGACATTTGCGTTTGAAATTTCAAAATTATTATGATCTGCTGATTTAATTACTATATTTAATTACTTTGATTATGTATTTTATTCTTAGACTCTGGTCCAAAGTCGCATTGACCACTATTTAATTAGAGTTAGAGCCTTCCATGGTCTGAGAGAAAAGAGGTACGGTCGCACATGTCATTCGAATTACAATTATTTTATACTGCTTTACAGAAAAAAACATTAAAAGTAAAATCCAGTGAAGCCATTATGCTGTACAAATTTAACTTACTGTTGTAAAAAAGCGGCACCGAAAAACACAGCTAGATGTTTCGACTTTCAAACACTGAGGCTAGAAACATAAATAAAAACAACTTCATGGTTCCAAGCAATTAGTAAAAAAATGTTAATTTTAATTAGGCTATTTAATTAAGTATATTACGAGTTATAAGTATACGAGTATAACTCGTATAACTCTTTCATAGTTCGGTTAATTCGAATAAAATTATAAATATAGGCCCTATACGCAATTTAGCGTATAGAGGTCATTACAAGAGGTTGATTATATGTCCTTTGTTAGTGGGTGTCAACTAACTGTTTTTGGTGTGCAGGGGTTACCTCTATACGTTGCGTCAGATTATTCTAAAGAAAATAATTACTATAGTTCCATCATTTTAAAATTAATTATTTTGTTTAGTTTCTGTATTGTCTGTTCATTCTGGTTCGCGAACTCATTCAAGTAGATACAGTACTGCCTTACACCCCTGAACCAAATTTAATCTAAATTGGATGTTCTGTTCAAACGCTATAGCTAATATAATAATTGAAAACAATTAATTAATTGTAATCGCTGTAAAATGTTAATCGGCTATATTGAAATGTAAAAGTTCGAGCCTAGTATTAATAATAATTTTAAAATACTCTTCAAATGTAGATAGGACAAAGCTGCAACAGCATCGGACTGGCCGAACTCTCGTTGTAACGAGTCTGCGCGTGCGTGTGTGTGACGTCGCAGTCCGATGTTTTTAGAAATGTACCCGCGCCTCACCCCTCGCCATAGTTAAGCGCACCTGACTGTACAGTACTAGGACAGTTGTAATGGAACTGTCAAAATATCAGAGTGTACGATGGATATTTTGCCAAAGGTGATGAAGACTCTTAACTTATTTTGACAATTTTTGTTGTTTATTTTTTTGTCAAATAGTGGCCTACTTCATAAAACTTACAAGACTAGAATACATTTTTTGGCTTTTTGACAAGTTTTGAAGTTTTTAATTCATAGAGGATATAGAGTTGTAACATGCCGGTACAATTTGCCGGATAACAATAGAGACGTTAGATTACTTTAGCTCATTCTTCTTGGTCGTTTTTTCTACATCGTTTATTTACCATACATCAACATGGTAACCCATAAGCCCACTGTTAAATCTATAGTTTTCAAAAAGTTTTTTTAGTACAATGCCTTAATAAGTTTATCAACTTGTTATTTCGTTCATTTTACTCATTCCGCCGTCCCCTGTAAATAGGTTCAAGAAAGTGCACTTTTGGCTTTAAGATCTCAAAGATAGAAATTGTTTCTTTCATAAAATTAAAATATTACTGATTTGATCTCTTTTAAATAATATAGGTTGGCATATAAAATCCTTACGAAATGTTTTGTTAAAGCAATACGAGTATCTAATGTATATAGCGCTTTCATATTTTAACACTTAGGGAAATGCTATAAATAAGGATTTGACTGACCAAATGTATCTGTTTAGGGCCTCAATGCAGACGATTGCAGTAAATATGAATGGTCATTTAAAGAAATCGCCAAAAACAAGGACGGTCTAATTTATGCAAATGATATTGAGAAATTATATAAAAAACACGACATACCTTATAACAAAGACGAATTACTAGGAACTATCGAATCTGTCACTGGCATTAAAGGTAAGTGAGTAAATGAGTAACGTACACATATACATTATACACACTTCAACATTGCATTATCCGTAGCAAATTTTTGGTTGTGGTGGGTGGATGACTGTGGTTGGGTGCAAGGGTGCAACCACTTCTTTTTCAGCCTCGACTTGCTAGTCTTTGCTGAAGGACAGGAGGGGGGTCTGCTACTGCTCTAGTAGCAAATCCTACATGTCAGCGAGTGGTTGTTGTTGAGTTCACTCGGGGATGTTTGTGTGGGGTTCCTGGTTGACCAGCTCCCGGATGTGTTAGCCGCAGAGTCCTCGAAGGTTGCCGTCAGTCGGTCAACGAAGCTCCTGGTGGTAGAGACGCGAGCAGCATCCTTGATGACGGAATTCCTCACGAACCCACGGTTAACCGGTGGCTCGACGCAGACACCTGCTTTGTACCGCCAGCAGTTTCCTCCTCGTCGTCCTGCAGGGAGGCGGTACCAGGCAGGAGCAGCGTAGGTCAGGACATGGCGGAGCAAAGCGGTGTATAGCTGGACCTTTGTCTACACCGATAGTGATTTCGTGTGGAGCCGCGGGAGAATGAGGCGAGCCCCTTGTTGGCGAGGTCGCACAGCCTATAGTAAGATGCACGAAAATAGTCCGATGGAAATTTTAACAGCTGTGTCCCCCCTCGCCCCCTCTCACCCTGCAATGTTGCCATTTGTAGTTATGTTTACCATGTGTATTACAGTATAAAAATGTGTTTCAGAATAAATTTGGCAACAATGTATTGACTCTCATCGGACTATTTTCGTGAAAACTACTATAGTGACGTGGGCGTCATTGTTAACCTCTGTTCAAGAATGACACCGAGGTACTTGACTTTGGACTTCCACCCTATCCTGCCTCCGTTGAGAGTCAGGGTGTGCCCGTCCCCTTGTCCAAAACTGTAGTTCATTCAATTACCTATTGTCCGGAGATGACTTGTTGGCCAGTGAGTGGGTTGCGGGGTGAGGGGGAAGCTAAAGCATGCCATTGGCCAAAGCAATTTGCTTTTTGTTTTTGTTTTTTTTTTTATTTATTCCACCATATGTTAAGCTATCAACAAAACCAAAAACATACAGCATCCCTACGATGTTTTCTTTTATTTTGCAGTCAGCTGTATTTCTCTACATTGGATTAGGCTAGCTGGTTTGTCAACAAAGATAATTGTTAACTTTTTTTAGCAAAATGTTTTCATGTAGAGTAGTAGTGCACACAGTCAATGGTAGTACAATCTAAGTTTGTTATTATTCCTTAGTTAACCAAATGACCGGTAGGTTTCGAATGTAAATTTCCCTCGCCCCCCAACCCCCTCAGTGGCCAACAAGTCATCTCCCGACAATATTGTAATAGTGTTCTCATATTTTTGTTAGGACTAACCGTTTGGTCGCTAGAGCAGAATAACTAAAATTACGTTTTCTATAGTTGGCCAGAAGCAGTAGCCTATAATGCCACTACTCATAATTACAAAATTGGCAAAAAGTGAAAATTTTATTTGGAGAGTAAACGGCACGAGATACGACGAAATAAAAGGTCCAATATTGTAGATATTTACAAGATCTATTAATATTGACGTTAAAAATTTTTTAACGTCGTTTAGTCTCTAGAGCACAAAATAAAGAACCTTAGTTCACAAAAATCGGTCTGGAGGGTTAGCAGTGTGAGATGCGACAAGAAGTCATGACCAAAATTGTCTTCAATCTAATACCCTATCGTAGTCTTGGTCTCAGATTTTTTATAGGATTAATCTAACCGTTTGGCCGCTAGAGCTGAAAAACTAAAATCACGATTTTAGAGTTCTACCATTTACATTTTTTGAGGGGGTTAAAAATTTAAAATATTCCAATTATAGGACTTTTTTCTTTATAAGGACTAAATAGCTACAAGTGTGTCGAATTCCTAGTTCAAGTGGAAGTGGGAAATATTTTTAGGGAGTGAATGAGTTGCACATGGGGCTGTATTTAATATTGATTATTAGACATATATTTTTAATTTTATAAGACTAGGGATTTTTTTATTTAAATTTTTACAAAACTGTTAATAACTGGCTGGGTAGCTGAGTGGTTGAATAAGTTGAAATCAGTTGAAAATTGAGTGGTTATAGTGCTCGCCTTTGAATCCAAAGGTTGCCGGTTCGATCCTGAGGAAAGTTAGTAGCTTTTTAAAGGATCGATTCCGGACCCAGTTGCCATTTGTCATTGGGCTATTAATTAATGATGCTTTCTAACAACTGGTCGATGTTAGATAGTAACAAGACTGGGGTTTGGACCGTTCCCCGTCAAAACGTTAAAAAATGCCTCTGGCGTAGATAGACACAAAAATAGACAAAAAATATCTCGAGAACGAAAACAGATACAGTAGTTAAAAACGGGTTGCGGCATCGTGTTCAACGCAAACAATTGCTTTGAAATGATGGCTCACAACCTTACTTTTACATAAAAAATTTAAAATTCATTCCAATATGGCGGATTCAAGATAGCGGCAAAAATGTGAACCACATAAAAAAGAAGTATGTTGTAATCAATTATGTTCGGCGGTGGTTGCTATATTACAATTTGACTTAAATAACAAATCTGTTTGAGTAGTGGAGAAACGCGGGAGCTGGCTCAGTTCAAGGTCACCCGAGCGATGACGTCATCGAGGTCAATGACCTCACCGATGACGTCATCGATGACGTCATCGATGACTCAATCGATGACGTCATCACCAATTACGTCATTCAGTGACGTCACACCCATGACGTTGCAGAAATGACGTGGTGATGACGTCATCACCCCTTACGTCACCATTATGACGTCATCGATGTCACAAAGGTCAAGGTCACGCTGAAACCTAAAATTTTTTGGCACTTTTGCTGTTTCTCGCACTACGCTCCGAGTTTCAGTCAGGTTTCAATGACCTTGATGACTTGGAGCGAAATTAGACGAGAAACAGCAAAAGTGCCGAGGAAACTCAAAGTTTGCAACGTGACTCTGCCTAAACCGTCATGTGACACCGCTCGAGTGACCTTGAACCGATACAACTCCCGCGTTTCATCATCACTGTAACCGCGATGCGCACCCTACGACAGACACCGAGCGACTGACTGTCCGGCCCCGCGCACTCTAGGTATATGGGAAGTGGTGGGGGAAATTGCGATGACCTTGGGAAACTTGAAAATGTCAAGCCGGGTAGCACCGTTTCGGTGCTACCTTAAAGTTACATGTTAAAGTGTGATGACCTTGAGGTTGACTGTAAACTTGGAACTTAGGATTGTCTTTAAAGATGTATCCAAAGAATCTTCAGGTTTGAGTCAATACTTAGAAAACATCTACTCTTGGTACAAAGTTTGATGTTTTTGCCAGAGTAGAAGTGTGGCGACCTTAAACTACCCCAAATTGTCAGGAATTGGAGTAGCAACCGCGATGTGCACCCTACGACGGACACCGAGCGACTGACTGCCTGGCCCTGTGCACTCTAGATATATGGAAAGTGGTGGGGGAAATCTCAAGGTCATCCAAATTGGGTTTTTAAAAATAAGAAACTCTAAACCTCATGCTCCTCTTCTTCCCTTTCCACCTCATTTGTAGGATATATGGTTGACAATGGTAAATGTGACAAATACTCCGGTGATCGTTCACCTCCACTGTGATCTGATTCTTGATCGTCTTGCTGCATTATAACTTCAGACCAATCATAATCTAAAGTGACCTTGAGCTTTATTCCAGGGTTGTCGAGGAGAATAGACTTCATCCAATCGCAGATGGTTTCTAAATAATGCACGTTGTCGATTGTCAATTTCCAACTTGTAGTGGGTACATCTTCGGTGGAAGACATGGCATCGCAAGCAGGTGTGTCCGCCATGGTTGTTGGAGGAGGAATGATGCTTGTTGCAGCGAGCAATGCTGGTATAACAGAGTGGTGGGGGAAATTTCAAGGTCACCCAAATGGAGTTTAAAAAAAAGGAAACTTCTTTTATTTATTTATAACATAACCACTTAAAACTAAACGGATTGGGATCAACAGTACGTTTAATCATCATATTCGTTATATTCTTCATGTTTCTCAGTTTTCACCTCCGCCTGGATGGTACCTCCACTCTTTAGTTCCTTTTCGGCTTCTTCTAGTTGCTGGGTAATCGCCATCTGATATTGAAGTTCAAAATCATCACGCGGCACAGATCCGCAAATATCCATCGGAGCCAACCAGAGCCGCCTGAGGTTCTTTTCCTTTTCCTCGACAGCTTCGACGGCTGCATGTAATTCCTCTTCTGTAATAGAGGAGTCCCACAATTGTTCATCATCGGTTTTGTTGACAACCTCCTTCTCGGACTCCATAGCGCTATCTGGCCAAAACTCGACTGTGAGACAGCCGGAAGGAGTGGGGGAGCAGGACGTTATTTCCCCGGAGTTTTAAAAAAAGGAAACCTACAAAGTAACATTGAAACTTTCCAATTGATGGTGGTGGACATTTTCTTCCATTACTTTACCAACACATGTAACCATGCCGTATAATATGAATAATACAACCATAATCAAGCCAAACAACAAAAGATAGCCGTTCACTATCATAACATTTTCCGAATGGATCTGTTGTCTTCTTATCTTCCTCTCTTGCATCCTTTTCTCCAATTCATGTACGAAGTCACAGCATGCGTGAGGACATCTTTCATCTGTTGGTAGACCGGGCATTGTTGTTGTAGGTTCAATGGTTGAAGACGGAATGATGTATCTAATTGTGATGTGTCATGTATATTGACAGTCAAGTGGTGGGGGAAGTTTCAAGGTCATTCAAATTGTGTTTAAAAAAATCCTATCTTGTTACTGAGCACATATTTCAACAACAAGATAGGTGTTTTTTCTCTTTTACATCTTTAATATAATAAAGAAATAAACATATTCTACAATGGTAAGAAGAAGCAAGACAACTGCTAGTCAGCTGAAATAATCCAAAGTCTGGCTCGCTTCAGTCTTCATGGATGCTGGTGATGAAGTCGCTGGAGAAGAGTAATGTTCAGACTCTTCTTTTGGGTGTCGGAGATTGCGTATATTGCAAGCGTAGACTTGCACATTTATACGGTAGCCTCGCGCCACCATCAGCTGCAATTCCTTGTACAAGTCGTTAAGCTCCTGCTGAGTCTTAATGGTTACCTCCTCGTAACTAGCACAACTTACATTGAGAGACATCTTGATGTTGTACGGTTGACCGTCGGAGTTGAAATGGAGCTGAGGCACAGCGCTTGGGGGTACTATGAAAAAGTGGTGGGGGTGTTTGCGTTGAAGCAGGTTTAACCTTTAGCTTGGTGGTGGGGGTAACTGTGAAATACAAAGGTCAAAGGTCAAGGTCACCCGCGAAGTTTAAAAAAAATGCAACATATCAATATGTGACAAACTTCACATATTGATATGTTGCATTTTTTTGTCTTTTGTATTTTTTTCTTTTTTGTCTTCTATGGTTTATTTATTTATAAAACATTACAATAACATATGTACAACAGTAAAACTTAAATCTAACACTGCTGCTTGTCGGCGATGTGGATGTTCAACTCGGTGGAATTGCTACCCGTGCAACCGTGGGAAACTAGGTAGAGACAGCCGGGTTGGATGGAGCGCAGATCCTCGTTCTGGAGGAGATGGACGAACCGTTTTGGCAGGTAGACTTGGAACTTGGGCTCATCCCCCGGAGTGAACGGTGCCTCGCTAAGACTGCAGCAGATGGCCTCTCCAACTGTAGTCTCCATCTTCTTCATGGTGTGGATAATGTAGTGCTTCTCGTCTTTAAGTTCGGAACACTTCTTGACGGGCAGTATGGTAGATTTGGAGTGAGCATTGAACTGCTCAACCAAAGTTTGCAGGAACTGGTGAGATGCCATGGTTGAGTTATAGATTGTCTTTTTCGTCTTCTTGCTGGGAGATGTTGTCGTCTCGGAATCTCGAGTAATACTCATGCCAGGTCCCGGTCTGCTCCTCACTTATATAACCCCCGTTACCCCTACCACTCCCCACTTCCCCACTTTGAAGGTAAGATGCGAGTTTATAGGCGTTTTTTAAAGCACAAAGTCTATCTTTTTCATGTTCTGGACTTTTAGTACAAATACAAACATTTTCCATTGTATACTTGTAGTTTTTATCCAATTCCACATCATTAACCGGAATATGAGTAAACTCTTCGATCCATCTCTTCTTTTCCAGTCCTTTTGTGTAAATATCGGTAAACCTGTTTGAAAACTGATGCATGATGTGATACAAGTCCGTGTAACTTGCAAAACCATAATACTAATCGATATGATGGAAATATTTTGAAATCCACCTGTTGGTAGTAGCGGCTTTGCTAGTTAAAGATGAATAAGAACACGGTGGTTTGAACAAAAATGTATATCGAACATTTGTATTGATGTCGAAAAACACAAGTTCTTTTATGAAAAATCTATCATCATTACCCCGAAACGCTTGGAACTCAATTATACCAGGTTTGGACTTCACTTGTTCTTCTTCCTTGTCCATTGCGAAGGTCACTCGTCTGCTCATGACGAAGTCCAAAGGTCAACTGATTTCCACACCACGGTAGGTACCACTTTTATACCCGGCCGTACAGTTGTTGGCGCGTTGGTGTATATTTAACGTGGGCACCATCCCCGGTAGGCCTAACCCCACAAAGTGTTTGATATTGTTTTAAAAATTAACCATTGCTGTGTAGTCGATTGTATTTAGGTTTCCATCTTTACATTTTCCTTGTTTTCGTTTTCATCACTAACACTTGATTCTTTTCCTCATTCTTCTTCCTCTTCTTCCCGTTTTACTGATTTCTTGTGTAGTTGAGCGTACTTTTGCAATTGTCTCCACATTTGTACTTCATGAGGTACCCTATTGAATATAGAAGTATCCACAGGTCCGTACAATATAGGTGCGTCCGGTTGTTTGTCCAAAGTGTCTTCCAGATAATCTTTAATAATCGAACTTGAAAACACCAGTTGTCTCAAGTATCTTGTTATCGGTTCAGTTGCACAGGTTAGAATAAAAAACTCTTCTCGATTAAGTTGAATCTTGTTATCATGTCTTGTTGTGTCTCTAAACCGCAATTGATGGTCACCACGATTCTTTATAATATCAATTTCCACATTTGAATCCAAAAGTCCTACTCTTGTCTTTCATCCATACATGTTACTAGTTAAATAGCATTCTAGCAGATGCAAGTGCTTCATAAAAGATTCTCAAGCACTATCGGTGAACAAAATCTTCTTGGGTCCATGAGTCAAAATTACAGTAGGTGAATAATCAGTCGATTTCATAACACCGATTAAAACACTTTTGTCCAAACTGGATGAGATTGGATAAAATATTCGCAAGAATACCTCACTCAATATGTTAGGAGAAATATTATCTTCAATATCCCTTTTCTTCTTCTGTGCACTCTTTCTTCTTTTACCTTTTTCCTCAACATTATTACTGGCGTGGAGTTGTCCGCAAGCGTCGTGTTCATCTCCTTCCGGTTGACCTTGAAGATCTAAAAAGTCGGATATCTCCTTCTCAATATCTACTACATTTTCTGGTGTACCACTAGGAGAAGCCATATTGAATAAGATGCTACCCATACAACAACAGGCAACAAACTGATGAGGAGCGACCTGAACGCTCTGCTTTTATACTCGCGGAATGCATTGGAATGTAACAAAACCGGTTTTTTACAATACATTTTTAACAATTCCAGTTAAAGGTGTGTATGTTACGATTTTATCATGTAGAATTAAACAGTATGCAGTTGTTTAGCCGGTATAGCCGCGTTGAATTCCATTTCTATTTTTATATCCACACTTTATGATTTTACCGATTCATTTTGTTTAGAACAATCGATTACAACTATAGGGTAACCATCTAAGTATTTTTCTGGTGATAGTAAAGGTGCATTTGTTTTACCGTAATATGAACTTTGGAATCTTGCATACATATCGTACAATATGCTGTACTTTTTATTAGCGAATGACACATTTAAATTATCGTATGGAAAAAAATGTGAATTTAAATAAACTTTAATATTTTTCAAGTTGCAATGATCAAATTGGCCTGCATGTTTGGTGATGGTGTCTCTTCTGCCTGTTTGTAAACCAAATATAATATACCTGGCTCGTTCCTTATAATTAGATGTTTTAACAGTCCAAGTGTGACGATCCGTAGTTGGCAAGCTAGGATGTTCATGAAATTCCCAACTTCTAAAAGGAATTACAATATCACGATCAGCCTTTAACTTTCTTAATAGTAGCATTCTATGTTCGTCAGCTAATTGAACATGCGGAACTCTCCATACAATTTTGTCTAATGTTAATTTCCATTCTAAAGTTGCATCTGTTGTACCGTCTGGAGCTTTAATAATGTCTTTATCATTTGAAGATCTCAACAAAACTAATTCTTGTTTAACGTTTAATATTATTTTCCTATAATCTTCAGCAAAACCAAGCAACAAACGTAACGGGATATGAAAATCAAACTGTCGATTTGTATTTGGGGTGATTGTATCATTTGTAGGTGTAACCCATCCTGCAGGTTGTAGTAAATTGGTTTCATTAGGTGATATAGATGTTAACCCTTTTAAAGTTGTTGCAATACCTACTTTTTTAGTAGAATCAACTGTTACACCCGATATTTCATATCTAATTTCATCAAACAGAAAAGCCATAGGATTATTTATAAATGGAACTATTGTACCAGTAGTAGAACCGTCCTTTTTAGTAACTTTTCCTTCACTATACAAGTAACTTTCACATGGTAATGTGTAAATGTCTTGATGTTGTATGGGAATACGAATTTAATCATTATTGTTTAATTTTGATGAAGTGTAAGGGTTGTGGGTGTGATATTCTTTTTCCCATAGGGTTTCGTCGAATGTTGGACCCTGCGCTATATCCAGTATATCCATAATCGGTTAATTGTAATCCAATTCTCTCTAAGAAACGAATGTTCTCGCGTGTTAACTCCTCCACAGCTGAAGAGCTACTAATGCGGTTTCCCGTAGGTTGTTCGCTTTTAAATGTTAAACCCATGATTTTGTATTAAAGTGTCATGAATGCGACTTCCCAGTTGGCCAGACTGAGAAGCCACACTACATGACTGAGGGCGTAGCTCATTAAATAAAAAGAGACATGATAAGATTCAAACCAAATATAATTAACAGATATTAAAATCAACATAACAAACAGAAAATACAATAGTTTCAAACTAATGATAAACAAAAACGGAATTCAACTTATACAATTATTAAATTTAATGTTAGGGTTAAGTAGACTGGAACTCCCAAAGAAATAACTAAAACCTTTAAACAAAAAAAAACTTTAAACACATAATCAATTTTGGGTAGGACCCCCTTAATTTAGAAAACCCCAACTAAATTTACACTTACCCCGGGCCCCAGGCCTTGAGCCCCATGGCCCCTCTGACCTAACCCCCCTAAATCTTTACACTCACATCACTGCACTAGACGCACTCCCCCGAAACTAAGTCTGCTGACCTATTTAAGCCAGAGCTACCAATAGGTCAGCATAAACAAAGCTATTGTTCAATAACAGTTCCAGTCTACTCATACAACAGCAAGCTCAAATACTTCCTCCTTACAATTTGTCCTTGACCTCACCTGAATCTAACAATTTAAAACCCAACAATCAATAATTAATAACTAAATAAAACAATATTAATCCAGTTCCCCCCTTACAAAAGTGTCGATTTTAAATGTAATCTAACCGTAATAGGCTCTTCTCGGAAATCTATCAAGTTACCGTCTTGATCCAATACGCTCAACACGATGTCTGAAATGAAAGTGGTGTTCAACGGTGGATATACCAGGTTTTGTGGCTTTTCAACAATTTTAAATCCAGGTGGTACACTTGGGTAAAAAGTATGTATTATATGGGTGTTAGCCCCATCCCTGTAAGCTCCTTGTATAATGTTACAAGTTATGTCTATACTATTGACTTTTAATATTGTTACTGTTTTCTTACCGGAATGTGTTACATATGGTTCTAAAATTGGCTCATCGTTGGAAAATCCTAATAAATCACCAATTGAGTTTGGTTGAGTAAAATCTATATAATATTTAGAAGTAATTTCAGCTTTCATCGTATTATTATTACCTTTTAATGTTATATTGTCTTTTCCCATTTTAGTTTGCAAAAATTCATTTATATGATCAATTTCATAAGAACCTGCGGGTAAGCTGCACTCTTGTAAGTCTGTAAATTTCCCATTGGCATCTTTTCCCTTATAATAATGCAATACGTTATTTTTACCTTCCGTAACATTGGGAATAGAGTTGTAAGTTGTAAAATCCAATAGTGCCGCCTCCCAAAATCTTCCTTTTTGCAAGCGTAACGCTGGAAAAAGGATACTTCGTAAAGTGGACGATTTTCCTGTTAATGATACCGTATAAGAAGACATCTCAATAGTGACTGATACTTTTAGCTAGGAATTCCAAACATAAATGGCCGCATATTGAAGTATTATCAGGTTGTTCTCTTTTATAGTTGTAATATATGTTTTTAGCAGATTTAAAGTAATGTTCAAGTTCTTTAGGTGGTGGCAAATTTCCAAAACTATCAAAATAATATACATTGTTATTTAGTTTCTTATAACACACCCAATGGTTGCCGGGCCCTTCAGTATTATCCAAATTTACGATTCCAGTCTCATTTTTCCATATTTTCTTTGGTAAACTGTCTTTCATAAATACTCCGCGGAAAATGGTATTTTTAAACAGGAAATATATTTAAATAATTCAACATTAGTCAACGCTTTATGTGGTATAACCAATTGATTTCTTTTATTTAATATGCACGATACGGTCTTAGGTATAGACCAGCCCCGTTTTTTACCATTGACCATATTGTCGGTTTTTGTTATTTTTCCTCGGAGAACGTCTTTTTAGTCTAATATTACCACCATGTTTCCTCATGGTTGATCCTTTTTTATTCTGACCCATCCTTTTTCCACCTCCTACCGCTGTTTTAGCCTTCATACCTGCTGTTACCGCTAAAGCTGCTGCTTTTTCCGCAATACTAGCGTCAGTAGACTTTACTCGTTGCCAAGCTATATTCGCTAGCTTTTTATCAGTGATTGACCTATTTTTTGAATCGGTAAACGTGGAATATGCGATATCGTGTTCTTTACAAGCCTGCTGATCTAACTTATTTATGCCTGGATCACCTCTTTCCAGTCGTTTTTTTTCAATTTAGTTCCTGGTCCGCAATACTGATAACCTCCCGGTATATGAAATTCGTATGGTAAAGCGTCTATTGCTCTATTTACGATAGATCCTACTGGAATACGATTTAAAGCTTTACTTAACAGAGAAACCGCTGTGGACGTGATACCGCCTCCTTTCCGTATACTGTCTCGATATGGACTGGTGTAATGAAACGTCATGATTGTCTTTTATATTCGAAAAGCGTAACCTATGAGTTACCTCTATGACAGGTTGCCCATAAATGAAGTCATTTATTGAGTTATTTAATTAAATATAAAAATCACCCCAATCCGATGATCTAAACTTTTGTGTATTAGGGTTGATAAAATATTTATTAACAATTTCCCGTTTAATCCAAGTACTTCTCTTGGATTCCAACAAAGGAGTACGACCTGAACGAATACCAATAAGATTGTATACATCAAATAATGCATTTCCTAAAACTTTTACAAGAAAATTAACAGTGACGGCATTATCCACATGTTCAGGGTCTTTAAGGTCTGTTATACGTTTATTATTACAAGTATACACTTTACTATCCATTTGTGATGTTGTAATAGCCTGTCCTACAGTTGCAGCATCATTTGCTTCTCATCCTTGCGCCAAGTTCTTTATTTTGTGATTATTACATGTAAAAAACGCATTGTAATTATTTGGATCTAGATGTACTGTTTGTCCTAAGGCAGCTGCGTCTCTATCTGTATGACCCCATGACACATTTGATAACCTTCCATACATGCAATCCCAAGCATTATTTTTGTATGTTAATAAATGAATTTTTTCATTACCTTGAACAAATTCATCCCCTTGCTTCGATAATACTTCATCTCGTTTTACAAAAGAGGTTGTTTCCTGTTTTAAGGTTTCCATCATTTGACCCACTGTTGCACCATCTGATGGTGCTGATCCATCTTTTACATTAGCCAAACAATTACCAAGACAATCGATAACTCCCACATCACGTATGACACAATGATCTTTTATATATTTGAGATTTACAGCATCATTTTCATTTTTTGGATAACCTATATCGTTAATAACAAATTTATAAAAAGAAAATCCATCTTTTGTCTTTTCAGGTATTATAGAATGTAAATAGCGTCTATTTACGCTGTCTTTTCCATCTTTAGGGTCATCTACATTGGATATACGTTTATTGTTAGCACTATACGTTTTTCCATTGAATTTTAACGTATTTTTTAATTCAGATGACAAATAACCTCTGTTTATTGCATCACCGTTTTGATTTGGTTTACCAACGTTGATAATTCTATGATTTTCTGCATCAAAAGTGTTATTTTGTAGTCTTAATATTGGTGATATCTTTTCCTTTAATATTTTTAAATTTATTGCATCATTTTCATCCGTAGGATCTTTTATGTTTTTTAACCTTTTATTAGTAATATCATAATCTCCATCAGGTGTTTGTGGTAAACCAGCACTTCTTTTTAAACTATTCGCATAATATAATCCATCCGAGGAGTAACGTCCGAACTTGTCGACACTCATGGTGCACTGAATAGTATTCTAGGGAGTACCGCATTTTTATGAGATTACCCCACAGTTTCGGAGTTCATCCACTAAAGCCTCCCATTCGTTTTCCAATCCAGTATGACCCGCTTCTTTAGCTTCATGTATTAGTTTCATTCTATCCACCAATTTATTGATATTATTGTAATAAATCACATTTGTGTTATATAGTTTCTTCATTAAACCTGTACCTGTAACAGATTTGTTTCTTTTTCTTGGTTCTGCAGCACTTATATCCAAAGTGGATGACACAAACCTTCGTTTTACAGGTTTTCTTGGCATTATCGGCATTGGTTGTCTTCTCGTTGTTGATATTAACTTGGATACAAATTCTCTATATTTTAAAGACCTAGATTTAAAAACTGGTTGGTCAGCTAAATATTTTCTCCTGTATGCATTGGTGTGTTCCAAAATCTGTTTATATGTTTCCATTTCTTCTTCTTTAACTAACAATTCTAAAGGCTTTTTTCAAATAATAATTCAAATAATCCTCTTGTGCCCTTATATCTTTGATTACCAACAATAATATTATCATGTTCATCAATGTTTACCGGGCTATTAACAACCATTAAACCTTCTTCTGTTAATCTTACTCCATAACTATGGTAGTTTTTATTAGGATTTATTCCAGCTAACATTTTTATCATGTATTTCCTTCCTAAAGGTCCTTTGTTATGAATGTTTTCACCCAACAAGCTTATGTTTGACGGACCTTCCCTTGCTTCTTCTTTTTCCTCTTCACTAGCAGTTGATACATCTTCATGTCCTCTTTTAGCTTTTACTTCATATAATTCTCTTATACCACTATAATCTGGTGATTCTAGCTCTCTTTCGGGTTCTCCACCGGTAAAACCACTATATGTAGAGGATTCCGATCTTCATCACTAAAATCTTCTGATTTTACAATTTCTCTTTCAAACTTTGTAATAGGTGCAATTGCATCTCCTTCCAAAACGGGTTTAGCAAATTTTTTGTTCAATTGTTTCAAGGGTTCAGTAATAGGTTTAAAAGTAGATTCAAGAAATTTCTCCCTTTCGCTAATACCTAATTTTAATGCTCTGTTTTATCCTGAATAGAATCACTAAGTGATTTTATTTCCTTTATTAACTTTTCTTGGTTAACCATGTCTGTCGCAAGACGTGTTGTACAACAATGAATGTTTTACATCATGATCAGTGTATTAGTATAAATTTATCAAATCCTATCCTGTATCGACCATTGTTTAGCGGTTGTTCCTTTATAATTGTTAAAAACCCATACTTTTCAGCCCAAGCCTTTCCACACAACTCTTTAAATCGTTCAAATGGCATATCCGCACTTACATGGTCATAATATATGTGTTTTAGGTTGGTTTCATCCTGTTTGAATATAATTAACATGTTTGCATTGTCTCTAATGAGCTGTTTCAGTATTTTGCTGTAAGTTTGACCGATATAAATGCTATCTATGTTGTTATGTCGACCCATGGTAAAGTAATTTCTTATTGTATTTTGATTTTCACAAGAAACATCATCAAAAATGAATACCGAGAATGGTTTAGCCTCTTGCGGTTGCATGACACTCTCGCTTGCGTTAAATTTAAAATATTTAACTTCAGGCACATTATTTAGTATTTGTTCCAATAACTGATATTTTGGTTGTTGTAGTGACTTTGAAAATATATATAAATTATTAAAACATAATCCTTTAGGGTTTGTAATCAAATTGAATACTACATTTGTTTTTCCACAATTGGAAGGACCGGTAACCAGACAACGCACCGTGTTTGGTAACAAAACACCGTGTTTCCCGGTATTGAATTGAGAACCATCCACTGTGAGTTCATCTATATTATTAATAGTAAAATTGTCTTTTTGCGGTATTATCTCCATCCTTTGTAATGGTTCAACCCAAAATGATTCTCTATCGTTATATCAGATCCTTTTTAGGTATCCAAGAATCTTCCGTCTTATTAAATCCTAACCATCGTACTTTAACCTTATCTTTTTTCCGTTGCAACACCTTTTCAACTAGATATACATCACCTACTGTTGATTTTAACATTTCATGTCCATAAAACCCTCCTTCAAGCAATTGTCCTTTATTATCTTTTAAAATGTAAGTTTCCGGTACTGTAGGTTGCACCTTAAATACAGTAAATACCTCATTTGTCCAGTTTGGAAGATATCTTTTACTGAATACACCTTTGTATTTGCTTATTCGCACTTTATCACCAACATTAAACCTTTTAGGCTTTGGTTTTTCAACTTTTGGTTTAGTATTCATTTTTATACGTTTTGATACAAGTTTTTCATTTTTATTAGTCACCTGGCTTGGTTTCATACCGATAGTTCTATGAAACTTGTTATTGTAATCGCTTATAAGTTTTGGTAACATATCAATCCATACGTAAGATCCTCTGTTGGAAAACATCTTATACATCGCACCTTTTAAAGTTCTGTTAAATCTTTCAATTATTGATGCTTTTACCTCTGAATTGGTTGAGTAATGGTTAATGTTGTGTTTTTTTCATTAAATTTGCAAATTCCTTATTAAAATATTCTTTTCCATCATCAGTTTGTAAATGTTTTATAGTATGTTTGTCTCTTTGTATAGCTGTTTCCATTGCTTTTGTAACACTTTTGCCACTTTTATCTTTTAGTGGTAAAGCATCTGCCATTTTTGAAAAACAATTAATAATAGTCAATATGTATTTAAATCCTCTATTTTGTTTACTATAAGGAATCATTTCGATTAAATCCGCTTGATATAAATCATTTATTCCTTTTATCACTGTATTTCTTCGTGGAAACTTTCTTCTTGCAGGTTTATGAAGCTCGTTGACAATTTTTTGCTTCAAGTTCTTCATATTGCAGGTTTGAATGTTTCTTGTATCACATGTATAATCACAATTAAAGTTGTCTTAAATATTCACATCATTTATATAGGTCAAGGTCATTCAAACTTGTGTAAAAAAATGGGGAACACGGCGTTTGACTTGCCGTGTTCCCCATTTTTTTACGGAAGGAGAAAGGAATAAGGTCAAAGTTGTAGAAGGACGAAGAATAGGTTACAAGTCGATAGGGTTTAGAGAGTAGTGGCCAAAAGGAAGAGTGTGAATTTTATCTGGCATAATATGCCTTTTATCATCTCGAGGTGATAGTGCTCTTTTAACTTCAGTGACACTGTAGACCTGATGTTTAAAGCTTCTGATAGTGTTGAACGTTGCAGACATCGTAGAATCTTCAAACAAGCAGGTCTTGTAATGGTCAAATGTCACATGTTTCTTCAAGTACGATGTTTTGACTCCTTTAGCTTTCTTCACTGTCGGTATGTCATTTTCCTTATACATCTTGAAGGAATATAGTTTGGACATTAGCGCAACTATTTCCTCCAAAGACATTCCATTTGCTTCATCTTTAAATTTTCCAATTACTTTTTTATTCTTTTCATTGTAATTCGGATGGTTCTTCGGATAGTCAGAGAAGTCAAAATCGTCTTTGTATGGGAAACTCCTTAGGTCTTCATACATGTCCAAGTCTTTATCCAGTAGATAAACGTGTCGGTATCCATGTATGCAACTCCAATGTTGTCTCTTCCGTAGTGTTTAACCATTTTGTTGTAATGGAAATCATACATCAGAGTTTTACTTATATCCAAAATCGACATTCCAATGTATAACGGACGATCCATCACTATTGTTGTTTTCTTCATACTGACAGCAACTAGATCTTCGTTTATAATCATGGATGTTCCAAAATTTGGTTTTTGCACTAATTTTTCCAATTTCCTAGGATCACTTACTAATTTTACAATCTTGTGTTTTCTTTTGTTTTCTAAGGTCTTCCCAAAGATGGCGTTGTTCATCAATTTGTAAAAGTCCTTTTCAAATGCTGATGTTGCTGCTGCTCTTCTTGCCGTGTTGGAATCGATATATGGTTTCAACCAGCAAGACTGGGTGAATTCAATTGCTCTGTGAATTCTCACTATACGTAGACCCAATTCAAGCGCTTGTTGAACTACCCAGTAGTGTGCCACATATCGACTCTTGTTCTCCAAGGTCATCATCAGCTTGGGCCATCTTCCTGTCGGTGAAACTTCAGTCTTGACTAGGAGAGGCAGGTCGTAGTGATGGTCGTGAAGGTGTTCCGGATATTCAAAATCACAGTCCAAAATATAGCCTGTTTGACCATCTTTTGGAATCCGTGATATGTCACCGATGGTGGCTGGGTCAATCCACTTGAAGTCTGCGTAGGGAAGTGGATTTGACATCGCCCAACCAAAGAGGTTGTTTTCATCAAAATATCCAAGGTAGAGTGATGGTTGTTGCTCGTCGAAGTTGGGGATATACTTGTTGTTGGCCTTAACATGTCTGGTCACAGCTTGAGTCAAACCACCTCGTACACCTGATTCGATCATGAGAACCATGTCGATGTCTGTGAGAAGCTCCAATTGACAGTTAGTTGACTTAAGCATAGCTTGCCATGCTAATCCTGGAGATGTGTACGAGTGTAGAGGGTCCAGTCCATAGGCGGAAAAGCAGGTGTTTCGAAATTCTTCCATCACATCGCACAGCAGAGTTACATCCAATTTTATGTAAAAGTCGGAATATTCCCCTAATGTTTGAATGTTTAGTTGGTTCCAAACATTACAAGCATGATTGTAGTCTTCAACGGTGATTGCACTTTCATTTAACTTGCTATTGAAGGCTTCAATCGGTGGCAGACTGGTTTCTTCAAATTTTTCTGCAGAAGTTATGTAATCATAGGGGAACACTCCTTTACGCATTAGTAAGTCCAATTTATCTTCAGGTACAATTTTGCTGGTTTCTTTTAGATCTTCTCTTCTTAGGTTCTCAGACAATTTGCTCAAACTAAATGACATAAATCTATAAGAGTCTACAAAGCGAAGTTTAATTTTACCTACTGTTTTTGAGAAACTGATGTACTTTTCCAATGTTTCAGCTAATACTTCGATTTTTCCATCATCTCGTCCTAATTCTGGGATAATGAAGTGGGAGTCATAGCCGCTAAGATTGTGTAACACGACAGGGATAAAGTTTGGCAGTTTGTAATTTATATTGCATGAATTACAAGCAGCTCCTCTGTATAACCCTGTCAGGTGATCGTGATCTCTTACTTTTTGATTTTCTTCACTGAAGCTCTTCTTGCATAAATAACATCTTGTTGCCAAATTGTATTCTTCTTGTTGATTTTGGTTCAAAGGTTCCATAGGTAAAACATTACCGAATAAGCGTTGCACCTTTTCAGCAATGTCATACAACTGGTCTACAAAATACTTAGCGGCTTCTTCCCCACGGTAGAGTATTGGAGTGGATGTTAAGCCATACTCTTGCAACTGTTCTTCGGGCAAAGTCGATTTCACCAATAAGCAAAAACTGTTAGGTTGATGCAATTGATATTTGGTTCTTCTAGTCACCTCACCATCCGGAAGCTCCTGTGGTACTAACGTGGATTCGAAATCAGCGTAGATAACTAGTGGAATCCTGTATTGGTGAACTGTCTTATTGAAATAAACACATGCTCTAGATGGTGGTGGCAGGCTAATCTTCACTTCATAGTTGTTATTACAAAGCCGCTGGTGTTCCGACAACCATTCCAATCCTCCACGTCTGAATTCCTTGCATGTAAAACAAAAGCATCTCTTGCATATTGTTATCTTACGATTTTGTTTTGACACTTGTCGTACAACCAAAGATTCAAAGTTTTTAATATAAACATAATGTGAAATCTCACCCTTGGTTATCAATAATAAATCAGTATGGTTACTTTGCTCTACTTTTTCTACTCGTAGTGGATACACATTGTTTGAATCATCTAAACCGAACACGTTAACAGAAACACCTGGATTTTGTTTCTCAAATTTAGTAATTTGATCAAGACTCACAGGATAAGACATTCCTCGAAAGTTATAGCGGTGTTGAACAGCTTCGTATGCTATGCTAGGTCTAATAGCATTATGTACAACGTATTTTGCTAACATTGCATACCGGAAACATTCATTGTCCTCATTTTTCACATTGATACATGATTTAGTATCTCGGATCACCTTTGGTAGAGGGATAAAGCTGCTACCTCTCATACCATATCCATGCTTGTGAACCCTCACATCCATACCTTCAATCGATGATAGCGTCCAGCCAGATCCTCTTCCTTCGTGTTCTTGGAGTTTCATTAGCAATTCGTTCAAACATTCTTCTAAAATTTCATTGATATCAGATGTGGTTGTAAGGGTTCGGTTTTTGGCAATGAATGCTCTCGGTGAATTTTCACCATCGGTATTAGTAAACATAGCCTCCAACACCAATCCAAATTTAATAAAGTTCAATCTTGCCAATTCTTCCGTCAATGTTTTTACAACTAGTTTTCTAGCTTGAGTTATAAAATTTTCCAACTCTAATTGCACGTTATTAATTTTGAAATGAATTACAACTGGTCCTGGCAAGGCTGTGGTGCGCAGTTGTCTTATATCTTCCATATCCTCTTCTTGGGTACGCAGTTGTCTTACATCTTCCACTTCTTCTTCCGTATCTTCTTCTTCCATTTCCTCTTCTTGAATAAATCCTCCAGCTGTAGATGGTCCAGCTCCGGCAAATTGAATAACACTTGGTCTTCTTCTTTGCATTAACTGTAAATAGCTAGCCCAGTCCTCCATCTGCTTCTGGGGTTTTTCCAAAAACTGATCAATCGCATCCAAGTCTTCTTCACTTACTACAATCTCTTCTTTTCTGTCCTCTTCATGATGCAATTCTCGGTGTAACTGTAGATAGCTATCCCAGTCGTCCATCTGCTTCTGTTAGTTTTCCAACAACCGATCAATTGCATCCAAGTTTTCTTCACTTACTACAATCTCTTTTTTTCTGTCCTCTTCATGATGCAATTCTCGGTGTAAAATAAAGATATCTTCGTCTTGGAAAAACTCACCACAAATATCGCAAAGGGCCATTTTTTTTACAGTTTGGCTTTGAGTGTGCACTCGGTGAATGTCCACGCAAAAATGAGCAGCGCGCTCAAGAGGGTCCCTTTATACCCGAGGTTGAAGGGTGGGGGGAAGGTGACGTCATATACATCCGGTTTATCAATCATGTAGTAGATTTGGCTTTTAAACACCCATTTTCAATATATTCTTCAACAGGCTTGATAAACCAATGATGTTTGGTTCAAATCCGCTACTTTGTACAAGTTTTTTCAAAGATGTCTGTTTGAGCAAGTTTATGTGGGTCAAGGTCATTTGGAATTATTATTTTCAGCGGGGATAGAGCACAAAGCAGCATCAATTACTACAAAGTGCTGTATCCCCCCCCCCGCTCACATTTTTTTGTTTTAATTTTTAAAAAATAAAAACATTTTCTTATGTTGCCATCGCTGTGGTTTCCGAAGAGACACAACTATGGACAACTCCAGACTTGTGTGTTAATAAAACCTAACTGTTAAGAATTTTAAAAGACCTTAATATATTTACTGTGTTAAAAAACATGACTGTTAAAGATTTTGAAAACTTTTATATATTTAGGTCAAGGTCACGAAAAAACTTTTAAAAAATTAAGCCCCACACCCCCCTATGGGGGTGTGGGGCACTTGGGTTGTCATCGCTGTAGCCTCCGAAGAGACCCAACTATGACAACAGGAAACATCCAATGTTGTCTGACCTTCACCACGCAAGACTTGTAAACATTTACTGCATTGTCTTTTCAATAGCTAACAAAGATTCATTTACATAATTTTGAGTTTCCAGGAGGAAACAAACTGAGGACACCCTAGTGGCTTACGTCCTCGGTCCAAGTGCAGAGGCCGCCACAACCTTTTGCCTGCCAGCGTACAAACGGACATGCTCCCAAAACCTCAGCCGCAACCTTTTGCATGCCTGAGAGGAGCCAAAAATAATTAAAATTGGCTTTACACGGGGGCCTACTCCCGTTCCCTGTCGTTACAATTTACTTTGAGCTGTGAAAAAAGCTCAAGGGGGAATGCTAAAACAAGCGTATACACTTTAGATAAATATAACACACTTACAACACAAAATTGAGCTCAACATAGTAAATGCTGGAACAAGCACATACACATTAAACACATATGACAACCAAGACACACAGGATAGTAGATATGAAACAGCGGTTCTGGGCCAGCTCGCCCTTCCGATTTCTGACCCTCCGTAAACTTCATTTTTGACTGGTTTGGGCCAGTTTGTTATCTGATTGTAGGCTAATTACAACCATTTTACAACATTTTACAACATTTTCTCAGGTTTTGCCAAGGTGAATTTGGGAAGTGCGAGGGAAGTGCGAGGGAAGTGCGAGGGAAGTGCGAGGGAAGTGCGAGGAAGTGCGAGGCGCCCTCTTAACCTACCTCTTATAAACCTCACATACGACTGTGTTTGAGCCAGTTTGTATCCGATTTCGGGTTAATTTCATCCATTTTATCAGGTTTTAAAAATGGTGAATTTAATCCAGAAAAAATTAATCCAGAAATTTAATCCAAAGTAGTGCGAGCTCTTAACCTAACATGAAGTAAAATAGGACAAGAGTCACTTTTGATCTAACAGAGATGGGTAGCCATGTTGGCTAAATGGGACAAGGCTCATTTTGCAGCTACACAATACAAATGGACAAATGGACAAGATTCGATTTGTTGCAACTTCATAGAGGACAAGGTCCATTTTGAAAACAAACTAGGTTTTCCAATGCTAAAAACAAAGGAACAAGATTTGTTTTGCGACTTAAAAAGTTCAGAAACGTATAGGGCTGTGGATGCAGAATCCATTGACATGCATATTTAAATTAAAATTGCTTTTCTTAACCAGCGAGCATGTTATTTGTTTGAAATTACCTTTGTCAAGCAAATGTTTTATTGTGATAAAAAAATCGTCTTTTTAAATTTATTCTAATCTGCTTTATTATTTTCCTGTTATAGTGTGCAGCAGAAGATGGAAACAGTCAAAGTCAACTGTAAATTTTGTGCGAAGGTTATTGCGAAATCGCACATCTCCCATCATGTTAAGATTTGTCCAAAAAATCCAAATAAAGACGATTCACGTTATAAAAAAGTAACGTGTGAAAAATGTGGGAAAACAGTTTTAAACACAAATTTCAACAGACATAAAATAAAATGCAAGCAACCAACATCATCCGATTCTCAACCGGCACAAAATGATGGTCAACCCGGTACGAGCAGTAAGCATAAACAACCAGTCTGCAAGCAACCAACCACATCCGATTCTCGTCCAACACAAAATGATGAACAACCTAGTACGAGCGTCACACATAAACGACTAATATGCAAGCAACCACCATCATCCGCTTCTCGTTCAGCACGAAATGACGAACAACCCAGTACGAGCAGTATGCATAAACGATCATCACCGAACAGAGATGATTTCGATGAACAGCCTGAAATTAAAAAGCCACGGATTGAAAATGAAAATGTTTCTTCAATCATCCAGAAAGTGTTTAATAGTGTCAGCATGGTTTGTTCTTCTGCTCTGAATGCGATTAAAAATCTCTTGAAACCCCCCGTTGACCTTCCGCCCGCCAGTGAAGATGAACATTGTATAAAGGAAAAAGCTTTTAGTAATAGACTTTTAACATACCAATTTAAAAACTGCCGTGGTATAAAAAACCCACAGACATTTTTAAATAGATATCTAGATTTGATTATTAGCAAGATTGAAGAACATCTGGAACAGTACAATTTGAAAGTAAATTTTTCGTTTGCTGCCAACTATAGACGGAATGTTCCCGGTGTGGATAAGCAGTTGGAAATAGACACCATGTATTTCAAAACTGAGAATACAATCATATATAAGACGACCGACTTACATCAAGTGTTTAAAGATGCGATAGCAAAGTTATTAACTCGAATGGAAGAGTTCGAGGCACGGGGGTCAGGTTGGACGCTACACGAGGTGTTGTTTTTAGAACTGGCAATAAACAAATATGTACCATTCAGAGGGTCAAGCTATATTAAACTGCCAGACATCATTAAAAATAAAAAAAGCCGTCATAAATGTTAAAAAAATGACCAGAAATGTTTTCTATGGTCCGTACTGGCAGCTTTATATCCTGTTGGTGTACATCCAGAGAGAGTGAGCAAATACTATGAATACGAACACGACTTTGACAAAGCGTTGAAAGACATTAAATTTCCTGTGAGTTTGGATGATGTGAAAAAATTCGGAAGACGCAGTGGGATATCCATCAATGTTTATGGTTATACTTGTGCAGGAGAAAATAAACTCAACGTATATCCTTTGATTGTGACTGATGATGAAAAGGATCAACACGTTGACCTCTTGTATATGAAAACGGCAAATAAATCTATCTCATTATTGTTATATTAAACATCTGAGTAGGTTGTTGAGAAATCAAATCAGTAGGTTTGCACATAAAACCTTTATATGCAGACGTTGTTTACAGCATTTCGTTAGAGAAGATCTGCTTCAAAGTCACAAAGAACTCTGTAAGGAACAGGAAGCGGTGAAAATTAGAATGCCTAAAAAAGGTGATGTCGTCAAGTTTACCCATCATAGATGTCAGATGAATATTCCGTTTGTCATGTATGCAGATTTCGAGTGCATACTGGAACCGATCGACACTTGTCAACCACCGGAAAACGGCACATCGTACACCAATAAATATCAACACCACGCGGCTAGAAGCTTCGTATTATACACGGTTTACACTAACGGTGATTATAAAGAACCGATAACATATTTCGGTGTGGATGCTGCTCAACAATTTGCGAAAGTGTTGAAATCTGAATTGAAAGCTATTGAAGAATTTTGTCTTGTAAACAAAAAACCCATGAACCCGCTGACTGACGAACAGAGAGAGCAGGCGGAAAAAACAAAGATATGTCATATATGCGGTAAAGATTTGGTAACTGATTTTGTCTTCGATCACGATCATTTGACGGGTGAATTTCGTGGATTAGCACACAACTCTTGTAACTTGTACTATCAGATTCCGAAATTCGTCCCCATATTCATACACAACCTGACCGGATACGACACTCATCTGTTTGTAAAAATGCTACGTATAGATGATAAAACCAAGATAGAAGTCATCCCGAATAACGAGGAACGATACATATCCTACACAGTTGATTTCAATATCAATATAAAAGCAAGATTCGTAGATTCATTCAAATTTACCATTGACTCACTCGATAAAAAACTCGGTAAAAAACTTGGACCGATTTGTACACATAAGAAAATATGGGGGTAGTGGTTCTCAGGTGTCTATGCTTATGCAAAAAGGTGTTTATCCATACGATTATATGGACAGCGATGATAGATATTTGGAAACCAGTTTACCAAGCAAAGAAAAATTTTACAATAAACTGAACAAATGCGGGATCAGCGATTCGGACTATTCACGTGCAAAACAGGTTTGGGAGGAATTCGGCATACAGAATATGAAAGAGTACACATTACTTTATAATAAAGCTGACGTGTTATTGTTAGCCGATGTGATGGAAGGTTTCAGGAACATTTGCATAGAAACTTACTCACTCGACCCCGCATAGTATTTCACAACCCCGGGGCTTTCATGGAGTGCCATGTTGAAGCAGACGGGAATAGAACTTCAGCTGTTGACTCATTATGAAATGATTTTAATGATCACCAAAGGCACCCGTGGAGGCATATCACAATGCTGCAATCGCTATGCAAAGGCGAACAACCTGTACATACCTCTTTATAACAAAGACGAACCGCGACTACTTATCTGATGTATTTAGATGCCGTGAACCTATACGGATGGGCGATGTGTCAACCAATGCCGTATGGTGATTTCGAATGGGTTGATACGGATATAGATGTTATGAAAATCGATGATGAATCTGACAAAGGATATATTCTGGAAGTCGACTTGGAGTATCCCCAAGAACTGCAAAATTTGCATTCCGAGTTTCCTCTCGCTCCGGAAAAACGTTGCCCATCCGGTTCCAAGGAGGTTAAATTCCTTACCATTCTGTATGACAAAGAGAAATATGTCATTCATTATCGAAATTTGAAAATTTATTTAACTCTTGAAATGAAACTTACCAAGATACACAGAGTGTTGCGCTTCAGTCAGAGTAAATGGTTGAAACCATACATAGAGTTAAACATGGAAATGTCGAAACAACAAACGAATAAATCGGCTAAACAGTTTTTCAAACTGATGAACAACTCGATTTATGGGAAAACCGTCGAGAACATCAGGAATAGAGTGGACATACGTCTGGCGACTCAGGAGAAGCAGATTGACAGATGGATCGCGATGCCGCAGTTCAAACACAGAACGATATTTTCAGAAAACCTTTCAGCGGTGCACATGAGGAAAATGAGTTTACTATTCAACAAGGCGATTTACGTTGGGATGAGCATATTGAACATATCCAAGACACTCGTATACGATTTCCATTACAATTGTATAAAGGCGAAATACGGTGATAAAGCTAAATTGCAGTACACAGATACCGACAGCCTGGAGTATCTAATAGAGACACCAAATTTTTATGAAGATATGAAACTGACACTCGACAGGTACGACACCTCCAACTACATGAAGTGGAACCGATTCAATATTCCACGGGTAAATAAGAAAAAATTGGGAACGATGAAAGACGAATTCGGTGGTGTAATCGGTTATGAATTCGTAGGACTGCGATCCAAGATGTATGCCAACTTTACTTTGGATGGTGACGAGCTAAAAAAATCTAAAGGAGTGAAAAAATCTGTTGTAAAAAAAGAAGTCACCTTTGAGGATTACAAGAAATGTTTGTTCGAGCAGAAAGAACTATACAAATCGATGAACATCATAAGAAGTCACGGGCATGAGTTGTACAGCGTCGAAATGTATAAAAAAGTACTATCCACGACTGATGACAAGCGATACATCTTGGAAGACGGAATCACCAGTCTGCCGTGGGGACACTACAAGATACCCAAGGATGTCGAAGCCGAATTGCTTTTGAACAGCAACAGTAGTGTGAAATTGGGGATGCTGGGCCAGTTCAAGGTCATCTGAGGGATGACGTCATTTTAATGACGTCACACCCATGACGTCACAGAAATGACGTGCTGATGACGTCATCACCCCTTACGTCATCAAAATGACGTCACCGATGCCACTAAGGTCAAGGTCACGCCGAAACTTAAAATTTTTTAGCACTTTTGCCGTTTCTCGCACTACGCTCCGAGTTTCAGTCCGAGTCCCCGTGACCTTGACCACTTGGAGCGAATTTTCGACGAGAAACGGCAAAAGTGCCAAGTTAAACTCGAGTTTATGACATGACTCTGCCTAAATGGGCAATCGGTAATCCCTCAGGTGACCTTGAACTAGCACAACACCCCCAATTTCATATTACTGTGACCTTGAAAACCTAACAACGGAGCGCCGACACCGATGCGCACCCCACGACAGCCACCGAGTGACTGACTGTCAGGCTCTGTGTACTCTAGGTATATGGGGAAGTGGAGGGGGAAATCTCAAGGTCATCCAAATGGAGTTTTAAAAAAGTTGAAGAGTAGAAAGACTACTCTTGTGCTTCCTGGGCGACTTCATCAATTTCCAACGGATCTGTAAGCCAATCCGATCTGTAGCGGCAGGAGTCCAGAAAACAAGTGCACCACCCATCAGGTTGTCCGTAGCACTTCCGACAATTGGTAAGATTGGAGAAGTGAAATTTAATACACCGCTGCGGACAACAAGTATAAAAGTATTTGGATTTGTAGATTTTGAAAGTTTGTAGTACCGGTGGTGGCAGCTGTTGGTTCTTGCATCTACACCTGCAACATCCGAAGCATTCACATTGCCGGCAGGCCAGCCCATCCACTTGCCACTTTGGTAAGAGGAAACACTTATCCTCACAGCAATAGGTTGTCCCCGTCTCTTCCTCCCAAAGCTTTTTTGCACAATATGTGACGCCTTGTATCTCCAAACACCTATGCTCGCAACACGAGATGCGCTTACTTTCCATAGTTGGTGTTTCTTTGACGAGGGAGCACGATGAAGTGATGCTGTGGTCAGTGGGAATGGGGTTTATATAAACTAAGGTGAGTGGAGGGGGAAAGGTCAAGGTCATCCAAATGGAGTTTTAAAAAAGAAAAGAGTAGAAAGACTACTCTTGTGTATCTATAGCGATTTCATTGATAGTGAGTGCTTCTGTATGCCAAGTTGATCTGTACTGACAGGCTCCTAAATAATGTTTGCAAAAACCTGCAAAATGATTGTTGCACAATTTGCAGCCAGTTAGCTGTTTTAGTGTGAATTCAATGCAACGTTCAGGGCAACAAGTGTACTTATGCCCTCTCATCTGGTACACATGGAATGTCTTCAACTCTGGTTTCGGCTTCTTCCAAGACTTGCACTTACACATGCATTGACCAAAAGCTTCACATTTTCTACACGCCAGGCCATCCGCAACATCAATGTCATTTGACCATGAAAAACATTTCTGTTCAAAACAGTAGTTGAGTTGACTCTCCATGTTGCTGTGGTGAAGGTGCGCGATGAAATGATGCCGCAGTCATTGAGAGTGCACCTTAAATAAACTCAGTGGAGGGGGAAAGGTCAAGGCCATCCAAACGGAGTTTTAAAAAAGATAACTAGTCGTCCTCCTCCTCCTCGTCCGTTGTACTTAGAGAGCTGTCAGACGAAGAGCCCCGTGCAGGTGCTCCCCAGATGAAAAACAAATCAATTTTAAAACGAAGACCAGGATCTTGCATCATCAATTCCTTTAATTTGTCACATACTAAGTCGACCTTGTGTAAGGTGTCAACAACAAGCTTCCAATTTGTTGGCTCAATATAGCTTGTAGTAGAGTCTGCCTCGCTGATAACCACATCCTCCGGCCGTATTGGAGTGTAAAGATGTGTAAAGTTCTTCGGCTGTAGCTGAGGCTCAGGCTGGCTGGAAGTGGAAGGTTGAGTGTGGACCCCTGTCGCATCGAAATCCATAGTCATTCTACATTCAATGTTGGGGTTTTTGTTTAATACATACACCAATTTCTCATGCAACATATCCACTTCTGCCGAGTCTTGCAGATGAACATTCCAGGAAAATGGCCATTCTTCATCCGTAGTGGAGTCAACTCGAGAAAGAGTGCTGTCCGCCATGATAGCTAAGCAAGGAATGATGTAGGCTACAGACTGTGGTAACAGTATTGAAAAGTAGAGGGGGTAAACCAAAAGTATGTGGAGGGGGTATTTTCAAGGTCATTTAATTTGGGTTTTAAAAAAAGGAAATAGTGGAGGGGGAATTCTCAATGTCATCCAATTTGGGTTTAAAAAAAAAAGGAATGAAGGTTACTCCTCTTCAGCCTCGTTGTCCCCCACATCCTCATTAGCCTCATCTTCATCAACGTCAGACTCGCCGTAAGGGTAGATCGGGGACATCGGCGAATATTGTGGAGATTGTTGACCGTTGTTATCGTCCCCTTGCATTCTAACTTGGGACCAATCATAATTTAAATTCATTTGTATTATGATCCCAGGGTTGTCCCGCAGTATTTCCTTCATCCGTTCGCAAATTGTTTCCAAATAGTGTACACTATCGATCGACAGTGTCCAACCCGTACTTGTACCGACATCAGTAGTGGAGTCAGCTTGGCTGATGGTGTTGTTGTCTGCCATGGTTGCTTGTCGGACAAGGAATGACGGTTGATGTGATGCTCATGCAGGAACATGGTGAAGTGGTGGGGGGTGTGGTGGAGTAGTGGGGGAATTTTCAAGGTCATCCAAACGGAGTTTTAAAAAAAGGAAAACTTACAAAGTAACATTGAAATTTTCCAATTGATGGTGGCGAGCGTTTTCTTCTGCAACCTTGCCGACACATGTGACTATGCCATACAGTATGAAAAGTACAACCATAATAAGGCCGAACAATAAAAGATAGCCGTTGACTATCATGATATTTTCTGAGTGTATCTGCTTTCTTCGTATCGCCCTCTCCTGCATCCTCTTCTCCAACTCGTGGACGAAGTCACAGCAAACGTGAGGACATGTTTTATCCGTTGGTAGGTTTGCCATTGTTGATGTTGTCGGTTTGGCTGTTGAAGATGGAATGAGGTTTCCAATTGTGATGTGCCATGTACATCAATAGTCAAGTGGTGGGGGTAGCAAAGCAGTGGAGGGGGAAGTTTCAAGGTCATTCAAACCGTGTTTTAAAAAACCTATCTTGTTACTGAGCTAATATGTCAGTAACAAGATAGGTGTTTTTGCTCTTTTACTTCTTTAATATAATGAAAAAATAAACATATTCTACAATGGTTAGAACAAGAAATACAACTGCTAGTCAGCTAAAGTAATCTAAGTTGTCCGGCTCGGTCTTCATAGACGTCGGTGAGGAAGCTGTCGAGGAGTGTCCAGGCTCTTCCTTTGCCTGCCGGGTGTTCCGTAAATTGCAAGCGTAAACTTGCACGTTTATACGGTAGCCTCGTGCCACCATCAGCTGCAACTCCTTGTACAAGTCGTTTATCTCCTGCTGAGTCTTGATGCTCACCTCCTCGTAACTTGCGCAACTGACGTTCAGAGACATCCTGATGTTGCTAGGTTGGCTGCTGGAGTAGAAATGAAGCCGAGGCACAGCGTTTGGAGGTACATGAAAAAGTGGTGGGGGTAACGGTGGTGGGGGTATGGAAGATCCAATTAAACACTTCTAAACTTTTTCCATCGATACAATGGGATGGAGCAAATAGCACAGGTGTCCTTGTAGTTTTCAAATCTAAACATCGGTGCTAGAAATCCGAACTGTTTTCTACCACCTTCCTGTACGAACCGTCGAAGGTCTCTGACGGCAGCATCGCCACAAGACCTACAAAAGTTTTCCCCGTCTTGGAACCTATACCAGGAGTATCCCGAATACCCTCTATTATCTTTCTTGTACTCTTCGATATCCTGCTTTACTGTTATAGGGATATTATCTTGTAAAGCCGTCTGGAATAAAGATGCGTCAGTTATAACTCGTTGTAAGCAAAGCTCGTACAAGGTGCTCATCGTTTGCTAGTTGGCAACAGACTGACCGTGTTTCGCATCCAAGCAGGTTTGAATCCTAGTGTGGTAGTGGGGGTAATTACGGTAGTGGGGGTAATTGTGAAATGCAAAGGTCAAAGGTCAAGGTCACTCGCGAAGTTTAAAAAAAAAATGCAACATATCAATACGTGACAAACTTCACATATTGATATGTGGGTGGACAAATATAAATACCTAGGGGTAGTGATTGATAATAGACTTAGTTGGACTTCCCACATTTGTTATTTGAACAATATTCTTAGGAAGTTGATTTACGTTTTTAGGCAGTTAGGTGAAATTTTAAACTTGCAAGAAATCAAAATGGCTTATTATGCGTACGCGCAGTCACTTCTGGAGGGAGGAATTATAATGTGGGGGGCAGCTTACAGGTCAAATCTTAACCCATTAATTGTAACGCAAAAAGCAATCCTTAAAGCGGCCTTGGGTAGATGTCGGCGTTACTCGTCCGAGGCTCTGTATTCTGAATTCATGGTTTTGGACGTAAGACAGCTTTTCGTCAGAGTAATGGCAACTTACATTTTTAAAAATTTTCACACCATATTTAACTATCAAACTCACCATTATTCAACTAGGAGCAACTTAGGAGCGATTAATATTAATATTCCAAAATTAGTTAAAACCTTCTCAACTACAAATTCTTTTTATGTGGCTCATATAATTTTTCGAAACTTACCGGACGAACTTAAAGTATTTTCATGTTCAGTAGCAGTATATAAATTAAAAATTAAATCTTGGCTTCATAGTATTGGATTTGAAAACACAGAACGTATAATAACATCAATTTACAGACTTTAATTTTTGTAGGAGAGGCAGATATAGGGTGAAAGACAGTGCGCGCGCGCACGCGCGCGCGTGTGTGTGTGTGTGTGTGTGTGTGTGTGTGTGTGTGTGTGTGTGTGTGTGTGTGTGCGTGGTTGTGTGTGTGTGTTCGAGCGAATGTGTTGTGCGAGTGGGGGGAGGGGGGTCTCTCGTTAGGAACAAAGCGATTATTGCCTTATAAGGAATTGTCAGTTCACCCGTCCGTTTAGCTTTCATCCCTTATTTATTTTTTTTTCTTTCTTTTTACTGTACCATGCTAGTCTTGTTGCGCTATAAATAATCTACTCATCACTATTGACTCCGTGCCGTCTCTATTCATTAATTTCTTATTATTTCTTTTATTTTATATTTTACTAACAAATTTGTACCAAGTCATAATTGTAATATTTTAGTTTAAGTTATCAAAATTGTTGTATAGATTCTTTTTAGTTATTTTTTGTTAATGCTAACATCTCCCTACTATGTAGTAAATAAAATAATTATAAGGACTCTATCTCACGCACAAGTGTCAAACTTATGTGAGATAATATTTCTTATTTATCTATGTATGTATTACTTATATGTATCTGTTTGAAATAAAGATGTCTTGATTTGATTTGTTGCATTTTTTGTTTTCTTATTTTTTTGTCTTTTATGATTTATTTATAAAACATTACAATAACATATGTACAACATTAAAACTTAAATCTAACACTGCTGCTTGTCGGCAATGTGGATGGTCAACTCTGTAGAGTTGCTACCTGTGCAGCCGTGGGACACCAGGTATAGACAGCCGGGTTGAATAGAGCGAAGGTCCTCGTTTTGTAGAAGATGGACGAATCTCTTGGGCAGGTACACCTGGAACTTGGGCTCATCCCCCGGAGTAAACGGTGCCTCGCTGAGACTGCAGCAGATGGCTTCCCCAACTGTAGTCTCCATCTTCTTCATAGCATGGATTATGTAGTGCTTTTCATCTTTTAGTTCAGAGCACTTCTTCACAGGTAATATTGTTAACTTGGAGTGAGCATTGAACTGCTCGACCAAAGTTTGAAGGAACTGGTGAGATGCCATGGTCTGGTTACAGATCGTCTTCTTGCTCGGAGATGTTGTCGTCTCGGAATCTCGAGTAATACTCATGCCAGGTCCCGGTCTGCTTCTCACTTATATACTCTCCGTTACCCCCACCACTCCCCACTTCCCCACTTTGAAGGTAAGAGGCGAGTTTATAGGCATTTTTCAAAGCGCAATGTCTATCTTTATCATGTTCTGGGCTTTTTGTACAAATACATATTGTTTCCAGCATGTATTGATAATTCTTATCCAATTCCACATCACTAACCGGAACATGAGTAAATCCTTCGATCCATCTTTTCTTTTCCAGCCCCTTTGTGTAAATATTGGTAAACTTGTCTGAAAAGTGATGCATAATGTGATACAAGTCCGTGTAACTTGTAAAACCATCATACCAATCGATATGATGGAAGTGTTTCGAAATCCATCTGTTGGTAGTAGAGGCTTTACTAGTTAAAGACGAATAAGAACATGGTGGTTTAAATAAAAACGAATAAGGAACACTTGTATTCATGTCCAAAAACACAAGTTCTTTTATAATGAATCTATCATCATTACCACGAAACGCTTGAAACTCAATAATACCAGGCTTGGACTTTACTTGTTCTTCTTCTCCCTTGTACATTTTGAAGGTCACACGTCTGCTCATTACGAAGTCAGGAGGTCAACTGATTTCCACACCACGGTAGGTACTACTTTTATACCAGGCCGTACAGTTGTTGGCGCGTTGGTGTATATTTAACGTGGGCACCGTCCCCAATAGGCCTAACCCCACAAAATGTTGGTTATTGTTTTAAAAAACTAACCATTGTCATTTAAGTTTCCATCTTTATATTTTCCTTGTTTTCGTTTTCATCACTAACACTTGATTCTTCTCCTCCATCTTCTTCTTCCTGTTTTACTGATTTCTTATGTAGTTGAGCGTACTTTTCCAATTGTCTCCACATCTGTACTTCATGAGGAACTCTATTAAATATAGAAGTATCCACAGGTCCGTATAATATAGGTGCGTCCGGTTGTTTATCCAAAGTGTCTTCCAGATAATCTTTAATAATCGAACTTGAAAACACCAGTTGTCTCAAATATCTTGTTATAGGTTCAGTCGCACAAGTTAAAATAAAAAACTCCTCTCGATTAAGTTGAATTTTGTTATCATGTGTTGTTGTGTCTCTAAACCTCAGCTGATGATCACCACGTTGTTTAATAATATCAATTTCCACATTTGAATCTAAAAGTCCTACTCTTGTCTTTCTTCCAAACATGTTACTACTTAAATAGCATTCTAGCAGATGCAAGTGTTTCATAAATGATTCCCAAGCACTGTCCGTAAACAAAATCATTTTTGGTCCATGAGTTAAAATTACAGTAGGGGAATAATCTGTCGATTTCATAACACCGATTAAAACACTTTTGTCCAAACTGGAAGAGATTGGGTAAAATATTCGCAAAAATACCTCACTCAATATGTTTGGAGAAATATTATCTTCAATATCCCTTTTTCTCTTTTGTATATTCTTTCTTCTTTTACCTTTTTCTTCAACATTATTACTGGCGTGAAGTTGTCCGCAAACGTTTTGTTCACCTCCTTCCTGGTGACCTTGAAGATCTAAAAACTCAGATATCTCCTTCTCAATATCTACCACATTTTCAGGTGTACCACTAGGAGAAGCCATATTGAATACGATGCTACCCATACAACAGTAGGCAACAAACTGATGAGGAGCGGCCTGTACGCTCTGCTTTTATACTCGCGGAATGGAACAAAACCGGTTTTTACAATACATTTTTAACAATTCCAGTTAAAGGTGTGTATGTTACGATTTTATCATGTAGAATTAAACAGTATGCAGTTGTATTAGCCGGTATAGCGGCGTTAAATTCCATTTCTATTTTTATATCCACACTTGATGATTTTACAGATTCATTTTGTTTAGAACAATCGATTACAACTATAGGGTAACCATCTAAGTATTTTTCTGGTGATAGTAAAGGTGCATTTGTTTTACCGTAATATGAACTTTGGAATCTTGCATACATATCGTACAATATGCTGTACTTTTTATTAGCGAATGACACATTTAAATTGTCGTATGGGAAAAATTGTGAATTTAAATAAACTTTAATATTTTTTAAGTCACAATGATCAAATTGGCCTGCATGTTTGGGGATGGCGTCCCTTCTACCTGTTTGTAAACCAAATATAATATACCTGGCTCGTTCCACATAATTAGATGTTTTAACAGTCCAAGTGTGACGATCCGTAGTTGGCAAGCTGGGATGTTCATGGAATTCCCAACTTCTAAAAGGAATTACAATATCACGATCAGCCTTTAACTTTCTTAATAGCAGCATCCTATGCTCGTCAGCTAATTTAACATGTGGAACTCTCCATACAATTTTGTCTAATGTTAATTTCCATTCTAAGTCTGCATCCGTTGTACCGTCTGCAGCTTTAATAATGTCTTTATCGTTTGAAGATCTCAACAAAACTAATTCTTGTTTAACATTTAATATTATTTTTCTATAGTCTTCAGCAAAACCAAGCAACAAACGTAATGGAATATGAAAATCAAAATATCCCTTTGCATCTGGACTGATTGTGTCATTTGTAGGTAAAACCCATCCTGCAGGTTGTAGTAAGTTTGTTTCATTAGGTGATATAGATGTTAACCCCTTTAAAGTTGTTGCAATACCTACTTTTTTAGTGGAATCAACTGTTACACCTGATATTTCGTATCTAATTTCATCAAATAGGAAAGCCATTGGATTATTTATAAATGGAACCTTTGTACCAGTAGTCTTACCATCCTTTTTAGTAACTTTTCCTTCAATATACAAGTAACTTTCACATGGTAGTGTGTAAATGTCTTGATTTTGTATGGGGATGCGAATTTCATCGTTATTGTTTAATTTCGATGAAGTGTAAGGGTTGTGGGTGTGATATTCTTTTTCCCATAGTGTTTCGTCGAATGTTGGACCCTGTGCTATATCCAGTATATCCATAATCGGTTAATTTTAATCCAATTCTCTCTAAGAAACGAATGTTCTCACGTGTTAACTCCTCCACAGCTGAAGAGCTACTAATGCGGTTTCCCGTAGGTTGTTCGCTTTTAAATGTTAAACCCATGATTTTGTATTAAAGTGTAGATTTTAAATGTAATCTAACCGTAATAGGCTCTTCTCTGAAGTCTACCAAGTTACCGTCTTGATCCAACACGCTTAACACGATGTCTGAAATGAAAGTGGTGTTCAATGGTAGATATACCAGGTTTTGTGGCTTTTCAACAATTTTAAATCCAGGTGGTACACTTGGGTAAAATGTATGTATGATATGGGTGTTAGCCCCATCCCTGTAAGCTCCTTGTATAATGTTTCAAGTTATGTCTATACTATTGACTTTTAATATTGTTACTGTTTTCTTACCGGAATGTGTTATATCTGGTTCTAAAACAGGCTCATCGTTGGAAAATCCTAATAAATCACCAATTGAGTTTGGTTGAGTAAAATCTATATAATATTTGGAAGTAATTTCAGCTTTCATCGTATTATTATTACCTTTTAATGTTATATTGTCTTTTCCCATTTTAGTTTGCAAAAATTCATTTATATGATCAATTTCATAAGAACCTGTGGGTAACCTGCACTCTTGTAAGTTTGTAAATTTCCCACTGGCATCTTTCCCCTTATAATAGTGCAATACATTATTTTTACCTTCCGTAACATTGGGAATAGAGTTGTAAGTTGTAAAATCCAATAGTGCCGCCTCCCAAAATCTTCCTTTTTGCAAGCGTAACGCTAGAAACAGGATACTTCGTAAAGTGGACGATTTTCCTGTTAATGACACCGTATAGGAAGACATCTCAATAATGACTGATACTTTTAGCTAGAAATTCCAAACATAAATGGCCGCATATTGAAGTATTATCAGGTTGTTCTCTTTTATAGTTATAATATATGTTTTTAGCAGATTTAAAGTAATTTTGAAGTTCTTTTGGTGGTGGCAAATTACCAAAACTATCAAAATAATATACATTGTTATTTAGTTTCTTATAACAAACCCAATGGGTGCCAGGGCCTTCAGTATTATCCAAATTTACAATTCCAGTCTCATTTTGCCACATTTTCTTTGGTAAACTGTTTCTCATGAATACTCCGCGGAAAAATGGAATTTTTAAACAGGAAATATATTTAAATAATTCAACATTAGTTAACGCTTTATGTGGTATAACCAATTGATTTCTTTCATTTAATACGCACGATAAGGTCTTAGGTAAAGACCTGCCCCGTTTTTTACCATTGACCACACGGTGGGCTTCTTCCTGCCTTTTCTGGTAGATCTTCGTCTTCTTCTTATATTTCCTCCATGTTTTCTTGTTGTGGACTTCCTTTTTACCCTTCTTCTCCTCCTTCTTCCACCTCCTACTGCTGTTTTAGCCTTCATACCTGCTGTTACTGCTAAAGCTGCTGCTTTTTCTGCTATGCTAGCGTCACTTGATTTTACTCGTTGCCAAGCTATGTCCGCAAGCTTTTTGTCTGCAATCGACCTGTTTTTTGAATCGGCAAACGTGGAATATGCGATATCGTGTTCTTTACAAGCTTGATCTAACTTATTTATGCCAGGATCGCCTCTTTCCAGTCGTTTTTTTTTCAATTTAGTTCCTGGTCCGCAATACTGATAACCTCCCGGTATATGGAATTCGTATGGTAATGCGTCTATTGCTCTATTTACAATGGATCCTACTGGAAGTCGTTTTAAAGCTTTACTTAACAGAGAAACAGCTGTGGACGTGATCCCACCTCCTTTCCTTACAGTGTCACGATATGGACTGATGTACTGGAACGTCATTATTGTCCTTTTATAATCAAAATGTACAACTTATGTGTTACCTCTATGACGAGTTGGACATAAATAAAGTCGTTTATTGTGATCTTATATTAAATATCAATATCACCCCAATCTGATGATCTAAATTTTTGCGTATTAGGGTTAATAAAGTATTTATTAAAAATTTCCCTTTTAATCCAACCACCTCTAGAGGATTCAGCAAAAGTATTATGACTCGTTTTTCCTTGAAGAATATCCGATGTAAAATGGTTGTGTAAATCAAATAACGCATTACCTAAAACTTTTACAAGAAAATTAACAGTGACGGCATTATCCACATGTTCAGGGTCTTTAAGGTCTGTTATACGTTTATTATTACAAGTATACACTTTACTATCCTTTAATGATGTTGTGATGGTTTGTCCTACAGTTGCAGCATCATTTGGATCTCTTCCATTATGCAAGTTTTTTATTACTTTATTATTACATGTAAAAAATCTAAAAGAATGATCTGGATCTAGATGTACGGTTTGTGATAAAGCAGCTGCATCTTGAGCAGTATAACCCAATCTCATATTTGATACCCCTTTACCCATGCAATCCCAAGCATTATTTTTGTATGTTAATAAATTAAATTTTTCATTACCTTGAACAAAGTCATCCCCTTGCTTTGATACTACTTGATCTTGTTTTACAAAAGAGGTTGTTTCTTGTTTTAAGGTTTCCATCATTTGACCCACTGTTGCACCATCTGATGGCGCCGAACCATCTTTAACATTTGCTAAACAATTATTAAAACAATCTATAACCCCTACATCACGTATGATACAATGATCTTTAATATATTTTAGATTTACAGCATCGTTTTCAGTTTTTGGATAACCTATATCATTAATAACAAATTTATAAAAAGAAAATCCATCTTTTGTCTTTTCAGGTATCAAGGAATGTAAATAGCGTCTATTTACGCTGTCTTTTGCATCTTTAGGGTCATCTACGTTGGATATACGTTTATTGTTAGCACTATACGTTTTCCCATTGAATTTTAACGTATTTTTTAATTCAGATGACAAATAACCTTTGTTTATTGCATCACCGTTTTGATTTGGTTTACCAACGTTGATAATTCTATGATCTTCTGCATCATATGTGTTATTTTGTAGTCTTAATGTTGGTGATATCTTTTCCTTTAATATTTTTAAATTTATTGCATCATTTTCGTCTGTAGGATCTTTTATGTTTTTTAACCTTTTATTACTAATATCATAATCTCCTTCAGGTGTTTTTGGTAAACCAGCACTTCTTTTTAAACTATTCGCATAATATAATCCATCTGAGGAATACCGTCCGAACTTGTCGACACTCATGGTGCAACTGCATAGTAATCTAGGGAGTAACGCATTTTTATGAGATTACCCCACGGTTTCGGAGTTCATCCACTAAAGCCACCCATTCGTTTTCCAATCCAGTATGACCCGCTTCTTTAGCTTCATGTATTAGTTTCATTCTATCCACCAATTTATTGATATTATTGTAATAAATCACATTTGTGTTATATAGTTTCTTCATTAAACCTGTACCCGTAACAGACTTACTTCTTTTTCTTCTTTCCTGAGCACTTACATCTAAAGTGGATGCCATAAATCTTCGTTTTACAGGTTTTCTTTGTGTTAACGGCATTGTTTGTCTTCTAGTTGGTATTAACTTGGATACAAATTCTCTATATTTTAAAGACTTAGATCTAAATGGAAGTTGGTCAGGTAAATACCTTCTCCTATATGCATTTGTCTGTTCCAAAATATTTTTATATGCTTCCATGTCTTTTTCTTTCACTAACGATACTGAAGGCTTATTTTCAAATAATAATTCAAATAATCCTTTTGTGCCCTTATACCTTTGATCACCAATGACAATATTATCATGTTCGTCAACGTTTAACGGGCTATTACCTATCATTAAACCATCTTCTGTTAATCTCGCTCCATAACTATGGTAATTCTTATTAGGAATTGTTCCGAGTAACATTTTTACCATGTATTTCCTTCCTAAAGGTCCTTTGTTATGAATGTTTTCACCCAACAAGCTTATGTTTGACGGTCCTTCTCTTGCCTCTTCTCTTTTTTCCTCTTCACTAGCAGTTGGTGCTTCTTCAGGTCCCCTTTCACTATATCCTGGTGATTCTAGCTCTCTTTCAGATTCTGCTCCGGTAAAGCCGCTGTATGTAGAGGATTCCGGGTCTTCATCACTAAAACCTTCATATTTTACACTTTCTCTTTCAAACTTTGTGATAGGTGCAATCGCATCTCCTTCCAATACAGGTTTCGCAAATTTTTTGTTTAATTGTTTCAAGGGTTCAGTAATGGGTTTAAAAGTAGATTCAAGGAATTTCTCCCTCTCGCTAATACCTAGTTTCAATGCTCTGTTTTTAGCCCGAATAGAATCACTAAGTGATTTTATTTCTTTTACTAATTTTTCTTGGTTAACCATGTTTGTAGCAAGACGTGTTGTACAACAATGAATGTTTTATACCACGTTCAATGTATTAATATAAATTTATCAAATCCTATCCTGTATCGACCATTGTTTAGCGGTTGTTCCTTCATAATTGTTAGGAACCCATACTTTTCAGCCCAAGCCTTTCCACATAACTCTTTAAATCGTTCAAATGTCATATCCGCATTTACATGATCAAAATATATATGTTTTAGGTTGGTTTCGTCCTGTTTAAATACAATTAACATGTTTGCATTGTCTCTAATGAGTTGTTTTGGTATTTTGCTGGAAGTTTGACCAATATAAATGCTATCTATGTTGTTATGTCGACCCATAGCGAAGTAATTTCTTATTGTGTTTTGGTTTTCACAAGATACATCGTCGAATATGAACACGGAGAATGGTTTAGCTTCTTGTGGTTGCATGACACTCTCGCTTGCATTAAACTTTAAATATTTAACTTCAGGCACATTAGTCAGTATCTTTTCCAATAATTGATACTTTGGTTGTTGTAGTGATTTTGAAAATACATATAGATTGTTAAAACGTAATCCTTTAGGGTTTGTAATCAAATTGAATACTACATTAGTTTTTCCACAGTTGGAAGGTCCGGTAACCAGACAACGAACGGTGTTTGGTAACAAATTGCCATGTTTCCCACTATTGAATTCTGAATTATCCACTGTGAGTTCATCTATATTATTAATAGTAAAACTCTCTTTTTGTGGTACTATCTCCATCCTTTGTAATGGTTCAACCTAAAATGATTCTCTATCGTTATATCAAATCCTTTTTAGGTATCCAAGAATCTTCCGTCTTATTAAATCCTAACCATCGTACTTTGACCTTATCTTTTTTCCGTTGCAACACCTTTTCAACTAAATATACATCGCCTACTGTTGATTTTAACATTTCATGTCCATAAAACCCTCCTTCAAGCAATTGTCCTTTATTATCTTTTAAAATATATGTCTCAGGTACTGTAGGTTGTACTTTGAATACAGTAAAAACCTCATTGGTCCAATTTGGCAGATATCTTTTACTGAATACACCTTTATATTTACTTATTCGCACTTTATCACCCACATTAAATTTTTTAGGCTTTAGTTTTTCAACTTTTGGTTTAGTATTCATTTTTATACGTTTTAATACAAGGTTTTCATTTTTACTAGTTACTTGGTTTGGTTTCATCCCGATAGTCCTATGAAATTTGTTATTGTAATCGTTTATAAGTTTTGGTAACATATCAATCCATATGTGCGATCCTTTGTTGGAAAACATTTTATACATTGCACTTTTTAAAGTTCTGTTGAATCTTTCGATTATTGAGGCTTTTACCTCTGAATTGGTTGAGTAATGGTTTATATTGTGTTTTTTCATTAAATTTGCAAATTCCTTATTAAAATATTCTTTTCCATCATCTGTTTGTAAATGTTTAATAGTATGTTTGTCTCTTTGTATAGCTGTTTCCATTGCTTTTGTAACACTTTTGCCACTTTTATCTTTTAGTGGTAAAGCATCTGCCATTTTTTAAAAACAGTTAATAACAGTCAATATGTATTTATATCCTTTATTTTGTTTGCTATAAGGAATCATTTCGATTAAATCTGCTTGATATAAATCATTAATTCCTTTTATCACCGTATTTCTTCGTGGAAACTTTCTTCTTGCAGGTTTATGAAGTTCGTTGACAATTTGTTGCTTCAAGTCCTTCATATTGCAGGTTTCAATGTTTGTTGTATCACATGTATAATCACAATGAATGTTGTCTTAAATATTCACATCATTTATATGGGTCAAGGTCATCCAAACTTGTGTAAAAAAATGGGGAACACGGCGTTTGACTTGCCGTGTTCCCCATTTTTTTACGGAAGGAAAAAGGAATAAGGTCGAAGTTGTAGAAGGACGAAGAATAGGTTACTAGTTGATAGGGTTAGAGAGTAGTGGCCAAAAGGAAGAGTGTGGATTTTGTCGGGCATAATGTGTCTTTTATCATCCCGAGCTGACAGCGCTTTTTTAATTTCGGTGACACTGTAGACTTGATGCTTGAAGCTTCGGATATTGTTGAATGTTGCTGATATTGTAGTATCTTCAAACAAACAAGTCTTGTAGTGGTCAAATGTCACGTGTTTTTTCAAATAAGATGTCTTCACTCCTTTTGCTTTCTTGACTGTCGGTGTGTTGTTCTCGTGGTACATCTTAAATGAATACAATTTCGCCATCAGCGCCACTATTTCTTCTAAAGGCATTCCATTTGCTTCATCTTTGAATTTTCCAATTACTTTTTTATTTTTTCATTAAAATTTGGATGGTTCTTCGGATAGTCAGAAAAGTCGAAATATTCTTTGTATGGAAAAGTCCTTAGGTCTTCATACATGTCCAAAGTCTTTATCCAGTAGATAAACGCGTCCGTATCCATGTATGCGACTCCAATGTTTTCCCTTCCGTAGTGTTTAACCATTTTGTTATAATGGAAATCATACATCAGGGTTTTACTTATGTCCAAAATCGACATACCTATGTATAACGGACGGTCCATGACTATTGTTGTTTTCTTCATACTGACAGCGACTAGGTTTTCGTTTATAATTATGGATGTTCCGAAATTTGGTTTTTGCACTAATTTTTCCAATTTCCTAGGATCACTCACTAATTTTACATTTTTGTGTTTTCTTTTGTTCTCCAAGGTCTTCCCAAAGATGGCGTTGTTCATTAATTTATAGAAGTCCTTTTCAAATGCTGTTGTCGCTGCAGCTCTTCTTGTAGTGTTGGAATCAATATATGGTTTCAACCAACAAGACTGGGTGAATTCAATTGCTTTATGAATTCTCACTATACGTAGACCCAATTCAAGAGCCTGTTGAACTACCCAGTAGTGAGCCACATACCGATCTTTATTCTCCAAGGTCATCATCAATTTTGGCCATCTTCCTGTCGGTGAAACTTCAGTCTTGGCTAGGAGAGGCAAGTCGTAGTGATGGTCATGAAGGTGCTCCGGGTATTCAAAATCACAGTCCAAAATATAGCCTTTTGGACCATCCTTTGGAATCTGTGAGATGTCTCCGATGGTGGCCGGGTCGATCCATTTGAAGTCAGCGTAGGGAAGCGGATTTGACATTGCCCAACCATAAAGGTTGTTTGCGTCAAAGTAGCCAAGGTAGACCGATGGTTGTTGCTCGTCGAAGCCGGGGATGTACTTGTTGTTGGCTTTGACATGACGTGTTACAGCTTGTGTCAAACCGCCCCGTACACCGGATTCCATCATGAGCACCATATCTATATCTGTTAGAAGTTCCAATCGACAGTTGGTTGACTTTAGCATAGCTTGCCATGCTAATCCTGGAGATGTGTACGAGTGTAGAGGGTCCAGTCCATAGGCGGAGAAGCAGGTGTTTCTGAATTCTTCCATCACATCGCACAGCAGAGTTACGTCCAGTTTTATATAAAAGTCAGAATATTCCCCTAAAGTTTGAATGTTTAGTTGGTTCCAAACATTACAAGCATGATTGTAGTCTTCAACGGAGATTTCACTTTCGTTTAATTTGCTGTTGAAGGCTTCAATCGGTGGTAGACTGGTTTCTTCAAATTTTTCTGCAGAAGTTATGTAATCGTAGGGGAACACTCCTTTACGTAATACTAAGTCCAATTTATCTTCAGGTACAATCTTGCTGGTTTCTTTTAGGTCTCTTCTTAGGTTCTCAGACAATTTGCTCAAACTAGATGCCATAAATCTATAAGAGTCTACGAAGCGAAGTTTAATTTTACCTACTGTTTTTGAAAAGCTGATGTACTTTTCCAATGTTGTAGCAAGAACATCAATTCTACCATTATCTCTTCCTAACTCTGGAATAATGAAGTGGGAGTCGTAGCCGCTAAGATTGTGTAACACGACAGGGATAAAGTGGGGCAATTTGTAATTTATATTGCATGAATTACAAGCAGCTCCTCTGTATAAACCTGTCAGGTGATCGTGATCTCTTACTTTTGGATTTTCTTCACTGAAGCTCTTCTCGCATAGATAACATTTTGATGTCAGATTATATTCTTCTTGTTGATTCTCATTCAAAGGTTCCATAGGTACGACATTACCATACAAGCGTTGTACCTTTTCAGCAATGTCATACAACTGGTCTACGAAATACTTAGCGGCTTCTTCACCATGGTAGAGTATTGGAGTGGATGTTAAACCATAGTCTTGCAATTAGTTTTCAGATAAGGTTGATTTCACTAGTAGACAGAAACTGTTGGGTTGATGCAACTGATATTTCGTTCTTCTAGTCACTTCACCGTCCGGCAGCTCCTGTGGTACTAACGTAGATTCAAAATCTGCGTAGATGCTACTGGAATCCGATATTGGTGAACTGTTTTGTTGAATTGGATAAACGCTCGAGATGGTGGTGGCAGACTAATCTTCACTTCATAATTTTCGTTACAAAGTCTTTTGTGTTCAATCAACCATTCTGATCCTCCACGTCTTAGTTCTTTATATGTGAAGCAGAAACATCTTTTACACACTGTTAACCTACTTTTATGTTTTGATAACTGATTCCATACCAAGGCTACAAAGTCCTTTATCCATACATAATGGGAAATTTCACCCTTAGTTATCAATAGCAAATCCGTGTGGTTTCTTTGCTCAACCTTTACTACCCGCAAAGGATAAACGTTGTTCGAATCATCCAGACCAAAAACATTGACTGAAACGCCAGGATTTTTCTTTTCAAATTTGTCAATGTCTTTCAAGGTAACTGGGTAGGTGAGACCTTGAAAGTTGTAGCGGTGTTCATTCTCGTAATATTCTCTACCAACTCTACAAGGATGATCTTTAACATACTTGGTTAACATTGCATACTTGAAACATTCATTACCCTCATTTTGAACATTTCTACACGAGTTAGTGTTTTGGATTTTCTTTGGTAGAGGGATAAAACTACTACCTCTTAAACCATATCCATGTTTATGAACCCTAACATCCATACCTTCAATTGATAACAAAGTCCATCCAGATCCTCTTCCTTCATGTTCTTGGAGTTTGGTTATAAGTTCCTCCAAGCATTCTTCAATAATATCATCAATGTCGGAGGTGAAGGTAAGGGTTCGATTTTTGGTAATGAATGCTCTCAATGCTGTTTCACCATCAGTATTGTTAAACATAGCCTCTAACACCATTCCAAATTTAATAAAATTTAGCCTTTGTAGTTCTTCCCTCAAAGTTTGACCAACAAGTTCCTTAGCCTGGGTTATGAATGTTTCCAGTTCCAATTGAACGTTATTAATTTTGAAATGTGTTACAACTCGTCCTGGCAAGGCCGTGGTGCGCAGTTGTCTTACATCTTCCAGTTCTTCTTCCATATCCTCTTCTTCGGTGTCCTCTTCTTCAATAGGTCTTGTAGCAGTAGATGGTCCAGCACCGGCAAATTGTATCACACTAGGTCTTCTTCTTTGCATTTGCTGTAGATAGCTGTCCCAGTAGTCCGTCTGCTTCTGGTGCTCTTCCAAAAACCGGTCAATTGAGTCTATTTCATCCATGGTAATATCTTCTTTTTTATCTTCGTCTTCATGTAATTCTCTGTGTAGGGTGAAAAGATCTTCGTCTTGAAAGATTTCCCCACAAATGTCGCAAAGAGCCATTTCAAACAGTTTGGCTTTGAATGCACACTCTGTGAATGTCCACGCAATAATGAGCAGCGCGCTCCACAGGGATCCTTTATATCCGAGGCAGATAGGTGGGGAAAGTGACGTCATATAGAAACAGGTTATCAATCATGTGCTAAATTTAGCCTTTACACAACCGTTTGTAATAAATTTATCAGTAGGCTTGATAAATTGATGATATTTGGTCTAGATTCAATAATTTGTACAAGTTTTTTTTAAAGACGTCTGTTTGAGCAAAATTTATATAGGTCAAGGTCATTTAGAATTATTATTTTGAGCGGGGGATAGAGCACTAAGCAGCATCATTTACTACAAAGTGCTCTATCCCCCGCTCACATTCTTTTTTTAACTTTTTGTTTAAGCTTTTTACAAAGGTGAAACATCACCATCAGAGTTGGAATCATCCTCATCACGGAATAGGCAGCGATGACAATACATAATTCTTCTGGCAACTAACATCCTATCCATTGGACGATGAGGAGTGTCTTGTTCTTCTTCTTCTTCTTCAATTTCCAATTGGAATTCCATTTCCGACTCAGATGATGACTCTAATGTTTCGTAGGCGTGCAAGTCCACTTCATTGTCCGTTGAACCAGCTTCGTCAGAGTCCGTTTCAATATCCATTATTTCTTCCTCCTCCTCTTCCTGATCAACCGCAGGTAGTTGGTCCTCTGCTTCTATAACTTCTACAGGTATTACCTCCAGAATTGAAAGAATTCTGTCGCGATGGAACACGGTGTTGTCAAGTGGAGCCATGGTATGAAAGTGGTGTATCTATCCAATTGGTTTGCCCTTTTTATACCCCCACCAACTATACAATTTATGTGGGTCAAGGTCACGTAGAAATACCCTTTGAGCGGGGGATAGACCACTAAGCAGCATGCTAGTCCATTGCCGCAAAGTGATCTATCCCCCGCTCTGTTCTACACAACCTCAATCAAGTCCAAGTTCGAGTCCTGTTTAACACATTTTATTCTAATTCCATATCCAATTTAAAAATTTCAATTTCACAAGGTTTACATTCCTGATGTATCAAACACTCCAGCTGCCTAAACATATCGTCCAGTTCGTCCAAATTATGATGTCCTACTTTTAACACATGGAGGTGGTTCATGCTTTGCATTGTAGCATGACCATCAACAAACAAGTTTCTTTTCCACGCTAACATAAACTCGCAGTTTTCTTGAAAAATCCTTCTCACCAAACACTCATACACAGCCGTCAACATGTCTCTACAGTTTTCATAATGCACCATCACAGTATACCTGTCCAAGTTAGCACCAAGAAGAGATCCACTCATTTTTCTAGCGTTCTACTGGAAAGTCCAAAGCAGAATGAAGTCAAAATGTACAGACCCCCTCTTTTATACCAGTTAACCGGTTGTCCTTGCTTATAAGTGGGTCAAGGTCATCCAATGCTACCCTTTGAGCGGGGGATAGACCACTAAGCAGCATGTTAGTCCATTGCCGCAAAGTAGTCTATCCCCCGCTCTGTATTCTATACACACACACACACACATGTCCCTGTCTTTTCATTACATACCTAATATATATTCACCACCTTCATCGTCACTATCACTCATCTCCGTTTCTACAAACTCCATCGGGTTAAAGTTAAATTGTTTCAATTGTTCTTTTAGGTTTTCAATTTGTTGGTCCTTTACTTCTAAAACACTATGGAGATGTGATATATACTCCGCAGCCTCGGTGATGCTTGCCACTCTAGGATCACCTAACTTCAAGCTGGGAACTACAGCCTGCAGCTTGAAGTACGCCGTACGCCTCTCTTGTTCCTGCCGTTGACCAGGACTGAGCAAGCCTTGCCCGTCTTGACTCACCTCCAGCAAGGTCCGTAGCATCGGAGCTTTGCAAGCGTTTGCCTGAGCAACAGTTATGCTATGAAATGGTCGAGCAGGTCCACGAGTAGCAGGCAGGACGTTGTCAGCACGCCTTCTTGAAGAAGAAACCCGAGAGTTGGAAGCCATGTTAAAGTGTAGTATTCAGCTAAGCGGTACAAAGCAGAATAACCAAACTGCACATCAATACCCGTATATATACACTTATCACTGGTGGGGGGTACTGGCTAGCCTTGGTAAAGTGGGTCAAGGCCATCCAAAAACATTACCAGAACGGGGGATAGATCACTAAGTGGCATGTTAGTCCATTGCCACAGAGTGATCTATCCCCCGCTCTGTATTTCACATTCACGCACACATTCATACAAACACACAAGTCCCAGTCCAAGTCTTTACCCACACACCTATCCACTCTCATCCTCACTATCATCACTGTCCAACAGGCTTTCACACTTCCTAATTAGTTTTTCCCATTTACTCCGGATATGAAGTAGCTCACTGCGAGTATTCTCTAGCTTTCTGTCCCTTTGCTCTATGACTTCATTGTACCACTCGATGATGCTTGGTGAAGTCTGGTTTGATGCGTCCGTCGTGGTTGGTTGAGAGGCTCCGCTGCTTCGCAACTCCTTCCTGACAGGGCCAAAGCCGGAGAACCGGACACGACTTCTTGATGAAGGCCCCGATCGGATTGGTCCAACACCTGACGTGGAGTTAGAAGAAGAAGCTGCAGACATGGTGTGAAGCGTTCGGCTTAACAGTTGCAAGCTGAATGAGCGGACAGTGGATTACCACTCCTATATATACCTATTTGTAGTGGTGGGGGGAGGGGTGGGGGAGGGGGTGGGGGAGGAGGAGGGGGCGGGGGCGGGGGGGGGGTTAGGACTTCCAATAAATTTCCCTTAGTCTTCGCGGTCATCGGTTTTACATACCTTTAGCACACCCATCATTTTGGTTTCTTCAATACCTTTACACACCTCAAAAGCCCAAGCAAACAGCTCATCTATGTTGTTATAATTAATTTTTGTCCAGTGTTCATACATATGAGTTTGGTTGTTTATAATACATAGATAAAATGTAGACCCATCTCGTCTTATACAATACTCAACTTCCATTCTATGCCGATTTAGCACTTCCCAAGCATTGTGTTGATCTATCAAGAAGTCACCACCTTTGTAATTGTACCGTGACATGTTTACACGGAGTACAGAAACAGACTGAAGCAAATGAACGGCTCATACAAGCTTAGTAAGAGCATTAGAGTGGGGGGTATCACGTGATACACGACATTAGTTGTAAGGTTAGCACTTTACTTTAAACTGTAATTTATATGGGTCAAGGTCATTCGAACTTTGAAAAATTTTTACCTCCAAACACTTGTAGCAAGCTACAAGTGTTTGGAGGTAAGTTTTTATTTGTTAAAGATTTTTGTAACTTAGTCTTCACCCTCAAGGACACGGTTTGAGATTGTCCCAGTGACTTTACATCACCGCCAGGTTAAAGTATTATACAAGTCAAGTGTTTTTTTTTATTCCTTGACTTGTATAATACCCCTCTCCCTTACTTTAAGAGGGTTAAGACTGAATTTAGAAAAATTAATTTGGAAGAAGAAATTTAATTAATGTCCAACACTTTTAAACAATTTTGATTTTTTGGTGAGCCCATGTCCTAGTCCATTTCCCAAACAGATAGGCATCCTTTTCTTCGAATTAAATAAGCCCCGGGGACAAAAAATTCTCTTTGTACCATCGCAGGTGGTACTTTCATTCTATGAAGGCGGCCATCACCTTTTAGAATGATTTGCACATTTATGTTAAATGCTCCATAAGCTTGAACAATGAAATAGTATTTTTTGTCCCTCTTGAGCCTATTAATTTTCAGCTTCTGCGGACTGTTGGGGTGTTTGAACTTGGACTTTTCAGGCATAATATTAAGGCTATAGGGCTTTGGTGTCGGAATTTTGATTTTCTTATTCAAGTGTCGTTGGCAACGATCTTTTTCTGGAAGTGCAAAACTCGGACAGCAAAGAACCACAGCCTCTCTGCTAAACCAAACATAATCGCATTTATCACGCTTGCCAGCAGGGCATTTAACACGATTACGTTTCTTTTGTGTTGGACTCTTAGTGTTTTGGAGCGGCGCTTGATCTAACTTAGGCTGGCTGGAAAGGATGGAGGGTGATGGTTTAGCACGGTCAAGGGGCAATTTGCAAACAATTTTGGGTCGGGTAGGAGAATGGGTTAGATCAATGGTGGTTTTAGGTGAGGTAGAATTGTCTGGGGAAAAGATCGATTTACGGGATGGTTTGACTGTAGATGGAATGTTGGCTTTGGGTGAGGTAGAATTGTCTGGGGAAAAGATCGATTTACAGGATGGTTTGACTGGTGTGGATGGCATGGGGGATACGGGTAGTGGACATTGGGTCTTTGTATAGGAAAGGATTTTCTGTGTACGGGAGTAGGGAATGATTTTGGACCTCGACTTCTTCTCCTCAAAGACCGCTGACTCCGAATCAGAATCTGACAGCAATGAGATTGGCGGTGATGCTATGAGCACTCGGCTGCTTGCAGGGTGAGCGCCAGCCCCTCTTGAAGTCGACGGAGCATCACCAGCACCACTGACACTTGGACTTGTTGGTTCCGTTGGTAGCAGCGGAGATAGGCTGGGCATTGAAGGAGCCGACGGCATCTCCAAACAGCTGAGGATTGTGCTCATCAAACACGTTTGAAGAATCGGAGCAGCGGAGGTTGAAGTCGGAGTAGATGTGTTGGTCGGAGTAGACGTGTTGGTTGGATTCGATTTGATGTATGGGAGAACGGGTGGATAGTTCTTGAAACGAATGTTGCGGTGGAGAGAGAGCGTTAATTGCAAAAAACGGAGAAGCACTTCCAACAAACGCTGGAGCAGGAATGAGAAGTGCGTGCAACCGGGCCGCCTTATATCCCCACCGGGGCTGCCACGCCCAGGATATAAGGAGTGGGGGTGGGGGTGGGGGTGGTGGGGGGGGCTCGCACTTTTTGTCGGGGGGGGCTCGCACTTTTGTCGGGGGGGGGCTCGCACTTTTGTTGGGGGGGGGTTAATTAAAGAAATAAACCCTTATAGGCGTTCTTTGTTGCCATCGCTATAGTCTCCGAAAAGATACAACTATGGGGAACTCCAGACTTGTGTGTTAGTAATACCTGCCAGTTAAAATCCAAAGAGAAACTTTAATATTTGGTTCAAGGTCACGCGAAACTTTTAAAAAAATAAGCCCCACACCCCCCTATGGGGGTGTGGGGCACTTGGGTTGTCATCGCTGTAGCCTCCGAAGAGACCCAACTATGACAACAGGCAACATCCAATGTCGTCTAACCTTCACCACGCAAGACTTAAGCATTTACTGCATTGCTAACAAATAACTTTTCCAATAGCTAACAAAAAGTCATTTACATAATTTTGAAAGAGGTTGAGGACAGCCCTAGTGGCTTATGTCCCCGGTCCGAGTGCAGAGGCCATCGGCTCATTACCCCCGTATAAGCGTACAAACGGACCAACTCCAATTTCTCAGCCGCATTGAAGCATGCATGAGTGGAGCCTAACAATTATAAAAATTGGTTTTACACGGGGGTCTACTCCCGTTCCCTATCTTTAATATTTAATATTTAAGTTCAGCAATGCGGTAAATTTATATAAGTTCTTACTAGGTCAAGGCCATACGAACATTAAAAAATTTCGGCCCCCGTACATCCATGGCGAACCACGAATGTTCGGGGGCCTTGGGGACAAAAAAACACAAATAGCTAACAAAGTTTCATTTACATAATTTTGAGTTTCCAGAAGGGAAACTAACTGAGGACACCCTAGTGGCTTACGTCCTCGGTCCGAGTGCAGAGGCCATCGGCTCATTACCCCCATATATGCGTACAAACGGACCAACTCCTATTTCTCAGCCGCATTGAAGCATGCATGAGAGGAGCCTAACAATTATACAAAAGTAACTTTACACGAGGGCCTACTCCCGTTCCCTGTCTTTACGATTTACTTTGAGCATTGCAAAAGCTCAAGGGGGAAATGCTACAACAAGCGTATACACTTTAGAAAAATATAACACACTTACAAAAACACAATTGAGCTCAACGTAGTCAATGCTAGAACAAGCACATACACATTAAACACATATGACAAACAAGACACAAAGGATAAAAGACACACAGGAGACATAGGGTACAAGTAAAACACTCTCATATAAAACAATTCGCAATACCCAAACGCAAGCGCAATATCTTACAACTAATACAAGTCTTAAAGTTAGAGTAGACTTCGCTAAACACTGAAGGCGCCATTCAATGTTTAGTGATGCCTATGGCGGTCCGTCCCGATCGTTCACGATCAACGCGCGGGAGCGGACTGCGAGCCGGCTCTGGCTGGGCCCCCTTATATCCTGACCGGGGCTGCCACGCCCAGGATATCAGGGGGGGGGGTCCCACTTTTTGTCGGGGGGGGGGCTCGCACTTTTTGTCGGGGGGGGGGGTCAGGTAAGTTAAGTGGGTCAGGGTCACCCACAACACTTGTACTCAAGTGTTGGCCCCCACCACAACTGGGTCCCTAGGCTGCACAACACTGCTTCGCCAGTATGTCTCCGGCTTCCTTGCGGTGCGTCTCGCTGTTCTCTAGCTCTCTATATGTAAGTTTTACAAGTTCTGAATGTAGGTCACTACACTTTAACTCTGGGACGATATCGACTTGTAGTATTTCAGTGTTTTGACTCAAGGTCATCACACTTTAACTCTAGCACATCGGTTATCGTACCAGAGGTGCTTAATAACCTAACTTGTAATGTTTAGGGTGGCGTTTGCACGCCACGTGGTATCGCCATGAGTGTCCAGTCCAAGTTTTAAGTTAAATTAATTTTACTGTAATCTTTTCCATTTCCACTTCATTTTGCCAAAGTATAAGGTGTCGCTTAATAAAGTGGTATTTCTCTAAAGTTGTAGGGGATTGCACGGATACAATTAGTTTATTTAGGAGACTCTTCATCTTGGAGTTTAACACAATTTCCACTTTGACTTTGCTTCCTCGGCTCTCACAGCCTAAGCTGTACAGAAATGTTTCTTCTAGTGCCAACTCGGGCCAAGAGAACAGTGTGTTGACTGTAGGACAGCTCATGGTGAAGTGATGCGATACTCCAGCGTACCACCTCACCTTCCCCCACCACTGTGACCTTCCCCCACTCCTGCTGTTTCCCCCACCTCTTTTCCCTTGACTCGTGCGCTACAAGCAGTCTCTCAGTATTGTGCGGACTTTTGTGAGGAGATGCCATGTCGCGGGACGCTTTAGGTAAGAAACTTAGCCGTGTTAAGGCTTTATTAGTTGCTCACTGTCCACCGCTCAAAGTTAAGAGGGTTTCAACTTTCGCTAAGTGGCGCAAACTGTTGCGCGGACACCCTAATTTTTATACAAAACAGACTAATGTCAGTTTTACTGATGAAGATTTGTTTAAAATATTGGATGAAATGACTTTTCCTTGCAAAATTCAGTTAGTTACTCCCATTCCTGACAGTTTAGAGTCTTAGTCTCTCAAGCCGATATACCTAGAGTACACAGAGCCTGACAGTCAGTCACTCGGTGGCTGTCGTGGGGTGCGCATCGGTGTCGGCGCTCCGTTGTTAGGTTTTCAAGGTCACAGTAATATGAAATTGGGGGTGTTGTGCTAGTTCAAGGTCACCTGAGGGATTACCGATTGCCCATTTAGGCAGAGTCATGTCATAAACTCGAGTTTAACTTGGCACTTTTGCCGTTTCTCGTCGAAAATTCGCTCCAAGTGGTCAAGGTCACGGGGACTCGGACTGAAACTCGGAGCGTAGTGCGAGAAACGGCAAAAGTGCTAAAAAATTTTAAGTTTCGGCGTGACCTTGACCTTAGTGGCATCGGTGACGTCATTTTGATGACGTAAGGGGTGATGACGTCATCAGCACGTCATTTCTGTGACGTCATGGGTGTGACGTCATTAAAATGACGTCATTGGTGATGACGTCATCGATTGCGTCATCGATGACGTCATCGGTGAGGTCATTGACCTCGATGACGTCATCCCTCAGGTGACCTTGAACTGGCCCAGCATCCCCAATTTCACACTACTAGCAACATTTCACTGGAATAGAGAGCAAGTTGTTTTTATTTGTGAATAAAAAATATCTCTTTTAATCAATATCTTTTGTTATTTCCAATTTCCAATTTACTGATAAAACAGCATATTCTTGCTTATTTTTGTTGGGACTTTTTTATGATACTATCCACCTATTTTCCTACACTCGTCGGAATAAAAACCTCACATTTAAATCATCATCTGTACATATTCCTTTTTAACGTCATAAGTGAACATGGTCTGTGATACCACGATGACGTAGGCCGTAGTGCCTTTATCAGCTACCGGACCGGTAACGGCGTTTGTAAAATCCAATTCGATTTGGATATCGTTTCTTTTTCTCTCGGTCGAAAACGGATGGAGATGTGTGTCTATCACCATCACCGGGTATTTGTTGATGAAATCGTTTATATTGAGATATACATCATCGTTTTTGAACATGACTTGTCTCATCGAACAGTAGCTGTCGTATAGCAGTCTGTACTTTTTATCCGTGATATTCAAATTCTGCTGCTCTTGCGGGTACCGTTGTCCGTTTATTTTCACGTGGAAATTCTTTATGTTTACACTGTCGAACTGACCGGGGTCTTTGGTCTGATCGTTCTTACGACTCGTCTGTAAACCGATTATCACAAAGACCGGATTGAGTATGTTCCGGTAGAGATTCGTTATATCGAATGTGTAATTGGAGCCTATCACACCGAATTTTTCAATACAATCCCAGCGGAAATATTCATATACCAATTCGCCTTTCTCGCTCAATTTCTTAAGCCCATCGATGAGCACGGCTTTCTTGGAGGGGTCGTAATCCACGAGGGGGACTTTCAACACGAAACTGGTAATTTTTATTTTCCCCTCCGCTGCGTCAACAGCATTGGCGCCGGCACCTTCAGTCCAGCGGTAGATGGCATCATCGTCTTCCGCGCGGGTGAACGTTATTTCAAATCCACCCTTGTACATGGGATACTTTAGACTGTCAAAGAAGCCCAGTCCCAGATGGGCCAGCGTTCCCAGTGCTTCGAACTTGCCGCCGCCCTTGTCGTAAACCGATTTGAATCCGCTGCTGTAGTACGTGTTTTCCTCCGATCTGCTGTACGTGGTCAACCCTTTAATGGTGCTCGTGATACCGACTTTATCCACGGAATCGATGACTTGGTTGTGTTTTTTCAATTCAATACTCTTGAACAAATAAGCCGCAAAATTGTCCACGAGTTTGATGGGGTCCGTGCTGGCGTAACTGGCGCCATTACATTTCTTGACAACCTCCCCTTGGATGTGAAACAATATCCTGTTGTAAAACGAATCCCCGTGGTCCAGTTTGAATGTGGTGAAATTATTTGTTGAATTAAAGTGCAAGTCCAATACCGGTAGAACCGTGACGTATTCGCATCTCGCTATCTTATCCGATGCCTCTTCGTAGTATTTCTCCATTCCTAATATAGGTTTTAGGGTTTTCGATTGTCAATGAAAAATGCGAAAATTGTAGTGGAAAGCAATTAAAAAATAAAAACACCGAATTCCTGATCGCTTAATAAAATCGACTACTTGAACAGTTTTACGTTTTTATACATGTTCAAACGTCTCAAACCGAGATTTCGAAAAACCCTTTTATCTTCAACATTTTTTATTACATCCAAACATCGCTCTACGTAGTCGAGACCTCGCGGCTGAGAAACCAGTTTTTCCATCTTATCGTGTATGAACTTTACGATGGCGATTTTTTCATTGTGAAAAGCGTTATTGCCGGCCTCATCTTCGGCGCGTATAAACTTTAATCTTTCAATCAGTTTATCATCATCATCGATGTATTTGTACTCGACGGGGGCGTGTGAATCTATCAACAATCCGCTGCCCGATGACTGTTTAAATTCTTTCCAGATCTCACTGATCAAATTCACCCATTTCCAAGACTGACTGGACCTGGGGCGTTTCAACTTTGGATCGTTGTTCTGAAAAATCGCATCGGTTTTTATCAGTATATCCTTGTAATTATTAAAGTCCTGAGCTGTGAAAGCACCTGCACTTATGAGTTTTTCTCTTGTCGTACCCTCGCCTGGAGACGAGCCACTGATTTCCGCTTTCGTCAACAGACTCCACAATTCCGGTGTGCCGGTATATCTATCTCCGGTGCTATCTAATATGATATCATCATTTTCAATCGTAATAGTCTTCGATCCGATGGCCAGTTTGTTCAAGTTGAAATCGTAGCGAATACCGAAAGATCTATCGTTGCTGGTAGCGAGATGTTGTTTGGCGATATCACCAATATCTTGTCTTTCAGTGAATTCGCGGATCGAACGGTTTATCCTGCCTTCGTCTGGCAATTCTATTTCCAACGGTAAAGGAGCGGATTCTCCGGGTGGAGGTGATTATCCGGGTGGAGGTTCGAGCACATCTTCATCTTCACTGCCCCGAGGTAATGGCACCTTCCGCGCCGCCATCAATTCTCGACCCAGTGTGCTGAAAGCGCGGGGTCTAAAAATGTCTTTTTTTCTTTATATAGTTTTAGACACGGACAGACCTTGCGGTGGGGTCTTTTTATCGGAACCTTGCTCCTTGATCGCTTTGACGACCGGTTCCTGTCTCTTTTCAATCTCACGCTTTTCTTCAACTTCACGAATCTTTACTGCTTGGGATTCACTGACCAATTGGTTTTGCAATTTATCCAATTTTTTTGCCTCCTGCACAGTTAAAGGTTTATGTGCAGATATCGGTATGAAAGGAATTTTGGGTGCATATTGCTCACGTATCGGTGGATGTTTACGAAACAATTCCGCTCGCTCTTTCACTTGTTCTTTTCGGATTTCCTCATTTTCCGCAACCCATTTATCTTGTAGTTTTTCAATTTTTTACCCTCCTCCGCAGTCATCTCGTCGGGCCACATTTTGTCGGCCAACTTGTGTTTTTTAACTAACTTCTTGACAATCTCTTTATCGCTTTTCCTCTTCATCGTACTAACATAGGTAGTTGGGTTTTTAGTGGCAAATTTTATATTGGATAATCGAAATACAAAAGTGACGAATATTTTCACAAAAATTTTGAATCGAATAAAAAAACGTCCGACAACGTTTTTATTTAAAAAATAACGTTTACACATCGATTTTTAAAAACGTTCGCGGACAGCGTCTAGAAATCGATTTTCGAAAAACGTTCGGGGACGTTATTTATTAAAAACAGCGTCTAGAAATCGATTTTCGAAAAACGTTCGCGGACGTTATTTATTAAAAACATTTTTCATATTGCACATGTATTTTCCACACCGTGCTTTTTTCTTCATATTTACCGTGAGAAACCCATAAGGTTCATTCCAACACTTGTTGCATATATTTTCAAATTCACCGAAAGTCATGTCCGATCCCACGAAATCGTCGTAAATCCGTTTGGTGTAATGTTTATTCTGTTTGAAGACACAAAGGAAATTTATATTATTCCGTATGACTTGCATGTCCACTTTGCCGTAACTCTGGCTCAGGTAGACGCATGAAATCTTTTTATGCCTGCCTCTGATAAAATAGTCTTTAATACCTTTTTGCTCTTCCATCAGACAATCGTCGAATATCACAAGTGAGTTATTCTTGCACTCGTCCACCACCGGCAGTTCATCGCAATTGTTGAAAAAATACGCGATTCTCTTTTTATACTTTTTCTCTGCGTCCGCATAGGTTTTCTCAACTCCACATAAGCCGGCTGTTCTATGGATTTACTGAATACGTAAAGGTTTTTAAATATAATACCGTTTTTATTGTAAATGAAATTGAGCAGTAAATTGGTTTTGCCGCTGCCTGAAGAACCCACTATGAGACATCGCAATGGGATGGGCAACAGATTGTCTTCGAATGCCTCTTTGTAATATGAAACTATATCCATCACTATGTGGGTGAAATGACCTCTTGACATTTAGTAAAAAATGAAAGCGGAGAAATGATTTCAAAATTTAATTCTTTTTTAAATTAACGACATTGGAATTATTCACAAAACACACATGTCTTTCATTGCATTTTTTACAGCTCTGATAAAATCGAAATCACCGTAAACCGATATAAAATTCGTTTTTCGGTCGTGATCATATCGGACGCCCACTTCATCCATCATTTTTAAAATCTTGTTAATCAAGTTACCGTCGGGGATATATTCGACTTCATAACAATAATCGAACTCGCCAGTCACAATTTGCTCCTTATCAAAATATTTACTTTGTATATCAATGTACTTGTATTGCTTTACGTCGTCTTCGTTTTTACGTGCTTTGAGAATAGACAACACGTGATGGATTCTCTTACTCTTCACTAGCGCTTTCAACCTCTTATTATCGTCTATCAGATTTTGTAATCCATAATGATCTTTTCGTAACGTTGGTAACAGTTCCTCTAACATCCATTCTTTAAATTCTTCATTTTTATTTTTACTCGCTCCCAATAGAGAACAAACACCCGAGTCGTCTATATATGCAGTATCAGGATGTTCATCGGCGAAACGGAAAAAGTTGTCGTGTTCTTTTAACTCTAAATATTTAATAATATGCTTGTTGCTAATATTTTCATAAATGGCTTTCCTAGGCCTCCTATATCCAAGTATTTTGGATACATCATTTCCTCTAAACCAGAATTTATTATCAGCATCGAATATAATGGTAATTTCATCTTTTCCAAAACTAAAACTATTATTCACAATGTCTATTTCATTATTCATTTTGTCTAATATAGAAATTGACATTTTTAATGTTGTTTTTTATTGTTGAAAAGATGCTGATAAAATGTATTTACCGTTATTATTTTGCATATTTAAATTTACTATTAATAGTCCCCACGCCGGACTATCTAAATAAAAATGCAATTCAATAGTCCCCACTCCGGACTATCTAAATTCAATAGTCCTCATGCCGGACTATCTAAATACAATAGTCCCCACGCAGGACTATCTAAAATTCAATAGTCCCCATGCAGGACTATCTAAATAAAAATGCAATTCAATAGTCCCCACTCCGGACTATCTAAATTCAATAGTCCTCATGCCGGACTATCTAAATACAATAGTCCCCACGCAGGACTAGCTGAAATATAATAGTCCCCATGCAGGACTATCTGAAATTCAATAGTCCCCACTCAGGACTATCTGAAATTCAATAGTCCCCACGCAGGACTATCTCATACAATAGTCCCCATGCAGGACTATCTGAAATACAATAGTCCCCATGCAGGACTATCTGAAATTCAATAGTCCCCACGCAGGACTATCTGAAATTCAATAGTCCCCTTGCCGGACTATCTGAAATTCAATAGTCCCCATGCCGGACTATCTGGAAAAATAAAATACAATAGTCCCAGCAAAGGACTATCTGGAAAAATAAAATACAATAGTCCCAGCAAAGGACTATCTGAATAATACCTAAAACATTGTACGTTGTAATTCTTTCTCGTAGAACCCTCCTATTATATCTTCACCAGTTTCATCGGCAATCTTATCAGTCGTGGGTCTCGTGTTTAAAACTTGCTTGATTACAAAAATCTCGGACGTCCAGTTCTGTTTGTATTTATTCGTGAAAACACCTTTTTTCGCTGTAATGCGGACTCTGTCTCCCACATCGAATTTCGCCTTTTTACGGGGTACATTCTATTTTCCAATTCGTTGTACATTTTCAATAATGCCTGCTCGTTGCCTTTATTCACATCGGCGGGCCTCATTTTTATAGTATGGTGGAAATCGTGTTTATTATATTCGTCGGTCAATTCTTGCAATATGTCGTGCCACTTGTGCGAATTTCTAACTTGGAATTTTACTTTTAATTTCTCATTTAACTTTCTATGATATCTTTCGATTATTGCGGATTTCTCCTCGCTCTCGGTGTGGTACAATTTAATGTTGTGTTTTTTCAACAACTTGTTAAAATGCGTATTTTTAAACTCTGTCTCTTTATCGGTGTGTAAGAGTTTAGGCGGTGAATGACCGTCATTTTTGGCCCGGGCAATTATTTTTTCAAAAGCTGATGACACATCCGGACCATCTTTTTTCCTCAAAGGCTCTGACCAAACGAACTTACTGAACGTGTCGATCATATTTAAAATATATTTATACCACTTGTTTTCCCTAGCATATTCTTTCAAAATCAACAGATCGGCCGCCCACAAGTCATCGATACCTTTCGTGACGATTCGGCGTTTTATAAACTTTTTCACAACTGGTCTGTGCAGCTCTTTAGCTTCCAAAACTTCCGGCGGGTCTTTGATAAACGAATTTCTCTTACTGCCGCATATCGCACAATTTGATGTCGCAAGCCACCTTTTATTTCTCGTTTTGACAGTTTTGACATCCGTGGATGGTGTGTTTGTTTTACACTTTCTGCAATGCAATTCCATGTCTAATAATGCGCAGCTACTTTTAAAGTCAAATAAAATATTTGCAAATGCAAAGTCGCTTAAATAAATTGCACATTTGCGTAGATTGTGTGTTATATGTAAGGATAAGAAACGAGATGCAGCACAGACATAAAATCCAGTTGACCAAGGGTCAAAAGAATAAATTGCGTATCACTTATAAAAAGCAGAAACTCGCTATTTTAACTTTGAACAGAGATCAGTTGACGAACGGGAATGTCGAGGTGATGTTGACGGACGAACAACATAAACAAGTGTTGAGAGCCATAAAACACGATAAAGGCCTTAGATTGATATTGAGCCATTCGCAGTTGAAGAACAACATTGAAGGGGGTCTACTGAAAGAGATTCTGGAGTTGGCGGAAACGAGTATTCCCTATTTCAAGAAATTCGCTTCACCCCTGATCAAAGACAAAGTCGCACCAGCTATAAAAGATAAATTCGTTCCATGGCTGAAAAAGATGATCGACGACGAGTTGGATACAATTATAGAAAAAGATCCGTCAGGTGCCGGATTAAGACAAATGATAAACAACCGACTCAATGCGGCTTTGAACGTTGTACGGGTAAAAAAAAAATTAATTCCGTTGACGTTGAGCGATCTGGAAGTGTGGGCCAATAAATTGAAATTGAAGAATTTTCGCGGTGTTTTCAGACGAGAGCTTTTACCTGATGTACCTTGGAAAAACGAGTGCGGTATAATCAATCTCGGTGATCTGGACACACCCGGAACACATTGGACTTGTTATTATAAAAATGGTAAAAATGTAATTTATTTCGATTCTTATGGAAATGCACCACCACCTTTGGAGTTGGATAAATACATGAGAAGTTTTGACATTCGCTATAATTCGGACCGATTTCAAGATTATGGCGATCCGCCAATCTGCGGGCATCTTTGTTTAGAAGTTTTAAGGCAGTTTTCAAATGGAATAACATATGATGAAGTCAAAGACATTTTAAATAAAAATAAATACGCTTGGCTCGGGTGGTTCGATTGAGTCACTTTTTTACGATGCCCCCATCAATAAATTGTTTATACCATTTTTATTTTTTTAATAATTTCACCCGAAAATCTGTTTTCCTAATATAGAAATGTCGACGTTTAGATCATCGAGTCAAACTAACCAGTCAGACGCATGGAACCTGCTTTCCATGGAGCCCAGAGAACCCAAAGGGGTTTTGACTGACAAATTCATCATGAGGTTCGATGGGTATTTGAACTGGGATCTGCTCTCTTCCCATTATGATTTTCCAATCGAGATTTTGCGGATATACCCGCACAGAGTGAATTGGTCTAAGCTGTTGAGGCGTATTAAATTTTCGGAAGAATTCCTAAGAGAGATGGTCCTCCATTTCGATGAATGTTGGGGTATCCTGTGCAAATATCAAACGCTGTCTGAAAAGTTTATTCACGATTTCGCAGGTAAAATTGATTGGAATTATGTGTTGTTGTATCAAAATGTAACTAGCAGATTTTTGGACGAACACAAAATGTATTTTGATGAAAACAATCCTAGTTGAGTGGCTCAGAGATATTCAAAATAACAACCCGAATTCTCATGGATCGACCGGTTTGAATAAATGGTATTTAATATTTGCGGGATGAATAAAAACTAGTTGCTGTTTATTTTTTTATATAAAACCATTATGATGTAAAACATTTTTCCTAACATAGAAATGACGACTTTTAGACTATCAGGCACAACTTCACAACTGACCTTGAACTTGGAACATCCCATTCACTTGGATGCTGAGTACAAGTTGGCACTCACCGGACTTTTCTGCGAATACAACTTTTATAATTTATTTGAGGGTTGTAGTGTTTTGTTTGACGGTGGAACGAAAATCGGTTTCGGTAAAGGTTTTTGGGCATTTGATGCCATACAGAAACACATACAAAAAGGTGTGGATCCGCTGTTACGCGGTAAAGCAGACGATAAAAAGAATAAGGTCACGGTCGTTTCAATACTTAAAACTACGGGGGTACCGGGTGAAAATCACTTCACCTATAAAATTTCACATGGAAAATCCACTGCGGCGTTTGCTGGGTTTCGATGAAATTGATGCCCCGGAATACTTGGACACGTACAATGCGAAAAAACCACACAACATAAGACCATGGGACATGATTGAAGTCCACTGTGATATCGTGGAAAATTGTTTTGTCAATCATGATGAACATTGGCACAAACACAAAGAGTCTTCGGTGTTGTATAGTTTCTTTCCATATGGTGAATTTGGTAATAAAATTGCTGTGATGCCGCGGCCGTCGCATTACGTGTCGTTGAAAAAAGGATTGAATAAAATCCAACAGATCAACATTAACATTACAGACCAAAATAATAATTTATTGCAGATGTTCGATTCGAATGTACATATTTATTTGGAGTTGATTCGGGTGTAGTATTTTTTAATTTATTGAAAATCGGCAGTTTCTATTTTTTATTTGACGCCGCAAAACGTTATTCCTTGTATAGGTAAAAATGAACGGTCCTAACTTTAATGATTTACTGAAAGAAATCAATTATGGAAAGTCTTACATCAGGGTGGGTGACCTGGAAGTCGGTAAAAAATATTTTGTGGAAAATATGGATAAAATCTCTTCATCATACGGTATGAGAATATTAGTCACATGCGATGATGTGAAATTCTATCTTCCCGAAAGCTGGAATGACAGGTTGACGAATAACTATATCAAACAACTGTTGAATTATAAGGGGAAACTCTATGTGCTGTACAACGGTAAAATAACACTTTCAGATAATAAATTCAAGCACAGTATCGAGTTTAAGGTTGACGAATAAAAATAGTTTTTAAAAAACATAATTTAAATACATTTTTGAAAATGCCCCGTTTAATTTATTTGATGTGGAAATCCGTTATGCATGCATTAGGAATCAATAATGGCTGAAAGCTACGGTTATTATTGCTTGACTGAAAACGCATTTGAACCGTACAACGGGTCTGCGGATGCAGCCGGATTGGATCTCAGAAGCGCGTATGATTATGTTGTACCAAAACGCGGTCAACAGTTGATAAAAACTGACTTGACTTTCAATTTCCCAGATGGGTGCTACGGGAGGATAGCGCCAAGATCTGGCTTGGCTTTAAAACATTGTATAAGTGTAAATGCCGGTGTCATAGACCGGGACTATACTGGGAATGTCGGTGTTATCTTGATGAACAATTCCGATACCGATTTTAATGTACGTCGTGGAGATAGGATTGCGCAGATCATCTGCGAAATGTACAAAAAGCCGCCCTGTATCAGATTGGACAAAGTTGAACAAACTGAACGTAAGAATGGCGGATTCGGAAGCACTGGTGTAAACTGATTAAATTATAAAAAATTATGTCGGAAATCAAAAATGTCTCGAGATTTGTTTTCATCCACAGATTGTAAGTAACGTTAATGACCAATCAGAGCGCTCTTCCTTGTCACATGACCTGTTTCGACCAATCAGACCGCTCTTCCTTCAGATGACGCAGAACCTACTAATCAGAGATGGAGATGGCTCTTTAGACGAGCTGTAAAAGCCCAAAATAATCTAAAACCCCAAATAATCTACAACAACACATTTCCGGATTATTTTTTTGTAGATTAAATACACCATTTGAAAAACCTGAAAAATGGCTGAAATGAACCCGAAATCGGATACAAACTGGCTCAAACACAGTCGAAAGTGAGGTTTACAAGAGGTAGGTTAAGAGCTCGCACTTCTTTGGATTAAATTTCTGGATTAAATTCACCATTTTTAAAACCTGATAAAATGGATGAAATTAACCCGAAATCGGATACATTCTGGCTCAAACACAGTCGAAAGTGAGGTTTACAAGAGGTAGGTTAAGAGGGCGCCTCGCACTTCCTCGCACTTCACTCGCACTTCCCTCGCACTTCCCAAATTCACCTTGGTAAAACCTGAGAAAATGTTTTAAAATGTTGTAAAATGGTTGTAATTAGCCTACAATCAGATAACAAACTGGCCCAAAACCAGTCGAAAATGAAGTTTACGGAGGGTCGGAAATCGGAAGTGCGAGGTGTCCCAGAAACGGTGTTTCATATCTACTCAGGATAAAAGACAAGCAAGACACACAGGAGACATAGGGTACAAGTGAAACACTCTCATATAAAACAATTTCCAATACCCAAACGCAAGCGCAATATCTTAGAAATAATACAAGTCTTAAAGTTAGAGTAGACTTCGCTAAACAGTGAAGGCGCCTTTCAGTGTTTAGTGAGGTCTATGGCGGTCCGTCCCGATCGTTCATGTTCAACGCGCGGGAGCGGACTGCGAGCCGGCTGTGGCCGGGCCGCCTTATATCCTGACCGGGGCGGCCACGCCCAGGATATCAGGTGTGGGGGAGGGGGTGGGGGGGTGACTTCTCGTCCGGAGAAAAAAACATTTTGGTCAAGGTCAAAAAATTTTCAAAAAAAAAGTTCTCGGGGGGGGGGCTCAAAACTTTTTCATCGGGGGGGGGGGGGTCAAGTGGGTCAAGGTCACCCACTACACTTCTACTCTAAGTGTTGGCTATACCCCCACCACAACCTAGTCCCTAGGCTGCACAACACCGCTCCGCCAGTATGTCTCCGGCTTCCATGCGGTGCGCCTCGCTGTTCTCTAACTCTCTATATGTAAGTGTTTTTACAAGTTTCGACTCTAAGTCTCTACACTTTAACTCTGGGACGATATCGACTTGTAGTATTTCTGTGTTTTGACTCAGGGTCATCACACTTTAACTCCAGCGTTGAATTATCGTACCAGAGGTGCTCACTAACCTAACTTGTAATGTTTAGGGTGGCGTTTTTACACCACGTAGTATCGCCATGAGTGTCAAGTCCAGATTTTAAGTTATATTAATTTTACTGTGATCTTTTCCATTTCCAATTCGTTTTGCCAAAGAGTGAGGTGTCGCTTTATAAAGTGGTATTTCTCTAAAGTTATTGGAGATTGCAGGGATACAATTAGTTTATTTAGAAGACTCTTCTTCTTGGAGTTTAACACAACTTCCACTTTGACTTTGCTTCCTCGACCCTCACAGCCTAAGCTGTACAGAAATGTTTCTTCTACTGCCAACTCGGGCCGAGAGAACAGTGTGTTAACTGTAGGACAGCTCATGGTGGAGTGATGCGGTACCACAGCGTACAACGTCACCTTCCCCCACCACTGTGACCTTCCCCCACTCCAGCTGTTTCCCCCACCACTTTTCCCTTGGCTCATGCGCTACCAACAGTCTCTCAGTATTGTGCAAACTTTTGTGAGGGGAAGCCATGTCGCAGGACACTTTGGGTAAGAAACTTAGCCGTGTTAAGTCTTTGTTAGTTGCTCACTGTCCACCACTCAAAGTCAAGCGGGTTTCACCTCTAGCTAAGTGGCGAAAACTGTTGCGCGGACACCCTAAGTTTTATACCATACAGGCTAATGTAAGTTTTACTGATGAAGATTTGTTTAGAATATTGGAAGAAATGACTTTTCCTTGCAAAGATCAGTTAGTTACTCCCATTCCTGACGGTTTAGAGTCTTAGTCTCTCGAGCCAATATACCTAGAGTGCGCGGGGCCGGACAGTCAGTCGCTCGGTGTCTGTCGTAGGGTGCGCATCGCGGTTACAGTAATGATGAAACGCGGGAGTTTTATCGACAACGTGCATTATTTAGAAACCATCTGCGATTGGATGAAGTCTATTCTCCTCGACAACCCTGGAATAAAGCTCAAGGTCACTTTAGATTATGATTGGTCTGAAGTAATAATGCAGCAAGACGATCAAGAATCAGATCACAGTGGAGGTGAACGATCACCAGAGTATTTGTCACATTTACCATTGTCAACCATATATCCTACAAATGAGGTGGAAAGGGAAGAAGAGGAGCATGAGGTTTAGAGTTTCTTATTTTTTAAAACCCAATTTGGATGACCTTGAGATTTCCCCCACCACTTTCCATATATCTAGAGTGCACAGGGCCAGGCAGTCAGTCGCTCGGTGTCCGTCGTAGGGTGCACATCGCGGTTGCTACTCCAATTCCTGACAATTTGGGGTAGTTTAAGGTCGCCACACTTCTACTCTGGCAAAAACATCAAACTTTGTACCAAGAGTAGATGTTTTCTAAGTATTGACTCAAACCTGAAGATTCTTTGGATACATCTTTAAAGACAATCCTAAGTTCCAAGTTTACAGTCAACCTCAAGGTCATCACACTTTAACATGTAACTTTAAGGTAGCACCGAAACGGTGCTACCCGGCTTGACATTTTCAAGTTTCCCAAGGTCATCGCAATTTCCCCCACCACTTCCCATATACCTAGAGTGCGCGGGGCCGGACAGTCAGTCGCTCGGTGTCTGTCGTAGGGTGCGCATCGCGGTTACAGTAATGATGAAACGCGGGAGTTGTATCGGTTCAAGGTCACTCGAGCGGTGTCACATGACGGTTTAGGCAGAGTCACGTTGCAAACTTTGAGTTTCCTCGGCACTTTTGCTGTTTCTCGTCTAATTTCGCTCCAAGTCATCAAGGTCATTGAAACCTGACTGAAACTCGGAGCGTAGTGCGAGAAACAGCAAAAGTGCCAAAAAATTTTAGGTTTCAGCGTGACCTTGACCTTTGTGACATCGATGACGTCATAATGGTGACGTAAGGGGTGATGACGTCATCACCACGTCATTTCTGCAACGTCATGGGTGTGACGTCACTGAATGACGTAATTGGTGATGACGTAATCGATTGCGTCATCGATGACGTCATCTATGACGTCATCGGTGAGGTCATTGACCTCGATGACGTCATCGCTCGGGTGACCTTGAACTGAGCCAGCTCCCGCGTTTCTCCACTACTTGTTTGTTATATTGTTTATAATCAATAAGATGTCAATTAATAAATAAAAAAAATAATGGCATTATTAATAAAAATATGGGTATTATCTTTATATTTTTTTAAATTATGCTGTTAAATGCTGTTCATCACTAGGACCGAAAGTATTTTTCATAAAACACGATTGCGAACCGAAAAAGCCAATTTCTGATGTCCTAGTGAGGAAAACTTCTATTTTATTAATAATTTAAAATAAAGTGTAGTGGTAATCGATCTGTTCCAAGGACGAAAACGTAAACTAATGTAATGAAAAAGGGTTATTAATAAAGGAAAATTTTATGTATTTAGGTAATTCAGCAATGACATTTGAACAGTACTGTACAATGATGAAGAAACCAACCACAGATGAACAGTTGAAAAAAGAATTCGACATTTTAGCTAAAGGGAAGGACTACATAACCGTAGACGAATATATACAGTCATTGAAAAAAATTACAGAAGTCAACGATGACATTAAAAATGAAATCAACAGTTACGCAGATCGCAAAAATCACATTAATTTTGAAAGTAAGTATATTTTAGTTTGACTGTCAAGTCAAATATTTATTCTTGTCACTAATATTAAATGCCATCCTACAACTAATTTGCTACGTCCTGTAAAAATTCGATAAAATGTTTTTTTCATAGCTCATATTTATTTATTTGTTTTTCAAAATTTTACACGTTTTTTAGTTTGAGTCTTGCCATGACTGCCATTGTTATAGATTCTTCTGAATAGGAAAAGTTTCCTAAAGAAAAACGAACCAATTCTACAACAATAACGGATAAAATTTAATGCCACGAAAATAGTTGTTTATGCAACAAGTGCGCAAAACCTATTCGCTGCACTCGAAAGAAATATTAAATTCCCCCATCATCCAATCTAAATATAGCCTGTTCACAGACCATGAAATAAAAGTGGTTAAACAAACAATCGGATGTTTTAAAAGTATAATCTGTGATTTTTGAAGCTTGTTAAGACTATTTAGAATAACTAAAACTGGTAACCAAGGTTACCATTAGGGCCTACCGTTTCCTTGGCAACCATCCCACACTTTACCCTTGTTTCCCTTGGTTACCAGTTTTAGCTATTCTGATTGGTCGCAACAAGTTTAAAAAATCACACATTATACTTTTAAAACATCTTATTATTTTAATATATATATATATATATATATATATATATATATATATATATATATATATATATATATATGACTTATTACTTACGTATAAAATATATATTATAGGTGTCAAAGCTACATTGAATACATTTTCTTAAGTATTGACATTGAAGCAACATATACTTTTATTTTTTCAGACTTTATCCATCTAAGAAACTATGTGATGGACTCTGACGTGTAAAAATGAGAATTGCAGTCATGGACTTTTTCTCTTACATTGAACTTAAACAAAGTTGTTAAAAGTAAATATTCACATATGATCTTTATCATTCTATTAATCCAATAAATATATTATGATTTGATGATTTGCATTATTGGTTATTTTATTCCACACTCTAAAACTAGCACTGTTTGTACGGGCAAAATTTTTTCTTTCCAAGGTTTTTTAAATTTGTTATTGAATATGGGGGCTATGGCCACGAGAAATCGATTGGAGCTGTTTCCATGGCTGTGAAAAATTCGGTTTTCGTCCTAGAGCCTTTCAAAGTTTCCATGTTATCCTTAAGGAGATTTTTATGGCTAATTAATTGAACAGAAAAATTGGCTGATAATTGTAAATATAAACATATGTGTTACATATCTAAATCGTGGTTCTACAAATTTATATTAAAGTGTACATATTGGCCTAGCGAGTGAGCGAAGCCAAAAGCTCGTTTATAAAAAAGAAAAAGAGAGTGAGTGAAGGGAGCGAACGAGCTTTGTCTAAGAAAGGTGAGTGAAGATTAATAGGCCTAATTTTACATAGCATAAGCTCGGTACCCCTAGTACTACTTATAAACTAAGGTTTAATAAAATTAAAGGAAAAAAGAAAATGTAAGGGTAATTACTCGAGCTGTTGCGACAGGGTAGCTGTGAGCTGGCTAAGAAACAGAAAAATAACATCGAAATATTCCGAAATATAGGTGTTTCGGTAATAGGTTAACAACGATGCACCACTGCTGCGTACGTTACCACTTATTTAGTTGCATAATATAAATGTATACAGAACCTAATAAATATAGAGACATCCTTATGGGGAATAGAGAACGCCGCCCCCGAAACACAGAGAGCACCACCAAGATGGTAAGGATTATGCTCATTGGTTGAATGAAAACAGATGACTAGAATAACTTAACAGAATTTTGTTATTTATTTTTATTTATTTATTTATTTATTTATTTATTTATTTATTTATTTATTATAATTTTGTAAAGAAATATGCTCATTTTGACATTTAAGAGGTAGAAAGAGCGCTTCCCGTGACAGTAATGAGAATTAATCCTAGCATCAGCTTAATTTTTCTTTGGTTTTCGAGGGCAAAATTAATATTTTTTACATAGAATATCCCTACTTATTTAGCTCTGTATACATTGACAATATGTAGACTTCGTAAAATATTCTATGATTTCACGAAGTCACGTTAAAACTGATCTTATTTTAATGTAGAATAGGTCACACCAATATTTTCGTGGCCATTAATCTTGACCAACCAAACCCCAACTTTAGGCTATTAGTGCGAAATAGCAGTTTTCATCACTAGGAGCAAAGTGAATCTTTTTGGTGTGCAATAATGTTTTTTAAACGATTAAGCACAAAAAAACGCTTTTTCTCCGAGTGATGAACAACGGGTTTTATCATAATGCGGAATTACACACTTTTAACCCCACTTTTAACCCTTAAAAATATTTTTTATAAAAAAAATTATAAAGCTGAATTTTTTAAGGTTATATTAATTTACAAAGTAAGTAATATGCAGTATTTAAATTTCTGTTACTTACAAACAATGCTATAACGTTTTGATTTTCAAGATTCTGCATCTAAAAATTAATAAATGCATAATATACTTATCAAACAGCTGATTTTACAGTATTAGAAACTATAAAATATTCCAGCTTATTTTATAGTCCTAGGAAAATAAAGAAACGTTTATGGTACTATTGTCACTTTGTCTGAACAAAAAACAGGCTGATTTGGTGCAAAATGATAAAGAAAACTATTTCATCACTCAGTATGGAAAGTAGCTATTTTCGATGACAGCTTATATAAAAGAAAGTAACTCTTTTTCAAACTCTAATTTAAAGCAAGGGATAAAAAATTTGCTGATTTTCGCTCGCTGTAATTTTACTTTCCCTTGCTTCCAATTAGTTCTCCTTTGCCCACTACACGCGCTAGTATTTATTGACCGTTTGTTTAATTAATTTAATTTACTTTTTTTTAATTTTCATCACTTTAAATGTAAAGAGAAAAAGACATACGCTAGTATTACTTGAAGAAATTTTGAATGTGAAGGAGGTAGGTGACATCAACAAAATCGATAACAAAATCGATGACGTCAAAGGTGTATCACCTGATACATTTAAAACAAACCTCTCGTCTGCCATTATAAACAACATGACGTCAGAGGTGCAGGACAGCTTCAATGAGCTCTTGGTGTCACCTACCTTAGTTTGTTCTAGATACATTGGTTTTACTTCATGAAGAAGAGTATTGTTCATAACTTGCATCAAAAGTGAGTTTCCGGCACTTGCTCCAATTATTCCCCTAAACCTCGGAATTTGTGCCAATTACATTCTACTGTATATGGAACTACTTTCACTAGGCCCTGATAGAAAATATGCAAAAGGTTATTTAATACATAAAAAGGACTATAATTGTCCTGTAATCACAATTACAAATTAAGCATTAGGACTCTGTACATTCATAATTTTACACTTTCCAGCAAAATCATGTACTCTATATGAGAAAAATGATCATGATAATAATTTAAAAGATAATTGAACTCTTATGATCAAGTTTGTGGCGTATTGCTCTAAATTCCAAACAGTCTGACGTTATGTACGATGTAACAAAGGCCAATGAAGTTTTCTCTTAGGCTTCATGGGACTCTTCAACGAAGAACTCTTACTTTACTGAAGAACTCTCTCTAATATCAAAGACGCTAATGAAAGATATTCAGAATTCTTACCATTTGTTGGGAATTGAATGTGAACTATTTTATTTGAATTAAAAATAAGATAGCTGATTTAAAACCATGACTGAAGTGCTTGGAAAGTTTCCGATTCTCTACTTGAAGATCGCACGAAAGATACCCAAACAGAAGAAGTATTGAAGTACAATTTAACGAACTGCTTTCGGCCGGAAGCCCGACCGTGTAAGAGCGACTCCTCACACTCCGATACTTCTAAGATTTTATGATCAACTTGATTGAAATGCATTGAAAATTTGCAAATACTTCCAGGACTAATTCACAAGGTTACGAACTTGCTATTCAATTACTTATAAAATTCACTGTTATAAAACGTTAGTAGTATTTTAGTTGATACTAGTCGTGTACCCGTTCTTCGCACGGGGTGTGTGTACAGTTTGTTAAACGAATGATATTAGTGATTTTACAAATTCAATATATAACCTTCAGTTGGTTCATTCTAACGTATCTAGATATCAAGTTTTATGCTTAATAGCTACTAGGTACATTTGTCAAAATCGTGTTAAATCCATTTCTCATTTAGTCTAGAAGTTATTTCTATTAATGATTTTGTTGCAGTTTGATTAAACATTTATATTCGTATGGTGATTTACTTTATAGTTCTATGAGTATAAACTCATAGACGATTTAAGAAAACTCAGACTTGTAAAAAAAATTATAGATTCTTATGAAATCTAATATTGAATCCTTGATTGGATGTGACGATAGCTATATGCCAAATCCAATGTATTCCACCCCTGCATCTTGTTCTACCCAAGAAAAATATGTACAGACATGTACAATATTAAATCTAAATTCCCAAGCCAAGTAAAACAACGCAACATCTGTCAGTAACGTATAGGCACCGCACCGCAGTGTAGATATTAGGTTTACTTCATTCAATTTTTTTGTCTTTAGACTTTACCTTTTAACCTAAAACCTCATGTGTTGGCAATGTATACAAAACCAAATAAATAGTGACATCCCATGTTACAAAGTTATGTCGAAAAAAGGAGAAAAATTAAGCATTGAAGGTGGGATTACTTTTCCTTATTGCCACGGGAAGCGCTCTTTTTACCTTCTATATGTTAAAATAAGTATATTTGTTTGTTTACACAAAATAAAAAAAACAATAACAAACTTTTGCAAATATGTTCATAAACCATCTGATTCCATTCAACCAATCAGCATGATCCTTGAATGAAAATTACAGTGGTACTATGAGTGTTTTTTTAGAGACTTTCTCACTTCTTCATAAGAACCCTACTCATTAAGTTTTTACACATTAATATTGCCCCGTCTATACCCGAACTACTTGAAAGATTGAGCAATTTATAAACCTCATTGGTTTTAACTACATATTGTGTTAGATGAAATACACCTCTGCTTGTCAGAACGTGCAATGAAAGCTAAATTGGGAACTAAAATTAGTTTGTAATGATAATAAGAAACATTTTAAGATTTAAGGGTCAAAACTCGTTTTGTAATAATTTCCATAATTTTTTTTAATATTCATATTTAGAACCAAGAATTAGTTGACTTTATTCACTGTATTTAGGCCAGTGAAAAGTTAAAGGGTTAGATATGAATGAGTCTGTATTTAAAATGTTAAGTGTTGCCATCTGTGCTGAAAATGACAAACTGTCTATTCCAGCTGATTAAAGAGCATAGGTAAAAAGGTAGAATTAAATATTCCCATAAGATTAACATTGAATATTTCTTTTACTATAAGGCAGAGCCTTTTTGACGAACGATGCTTTAGAGCAGCTAAACTCGTTCTATTTGCAACATTAAACAGTAATAAAAATTTTCATAATATCATTTACTAAAGCCCTTGTCGTGTGAAAAGAGATTGGTATTTTAGCACAACTTGGCTACTTTGACATACTATGGGGCAAAGCCCTAAGGTCGCTAAGTCAATTAAAGTTGTAATGAACCTTCACACCACTCTAGTCTATGACATGAAAAAAAATTTAGACCCTTAGGTAAAGTCGTTATCCAGTGAAAAGAGGACAAAATAGGACCCATGAGCGTTACAGACAGAATGACAGAGAGAGAGACAGACAGACAGAGGGAAAGAAATTTAGATGACGCCGATTTTGGATTCTGTGATGCATAAAAAGTAAAAATAACCAAAAACTTCAAGATTCTAAGCATTGTACAGACAAAACTCTAATTTTATTAATATAGATAGATATATTTTGGCACACTCATTTACATAATGGTATGAGGTTTTGTTTTAGTTTCGCCAACTGTATTCGTTGTTTTACACCAACCAATTATTACTTATAATACAGTAATCGTTGCTGGAAATCGAGCAATTTATTTTGATACAGTACAAAAGTTAAATTTAGTTCTAAATCAATGACATCCGACCAATCCAATATTGTGAATAAGCAGCAATCACCAAAAATTACACGTTCAGTATTTACAGCTGTCACAGATGTTTAAAATACTCAACCCTATCCCAATGTTATTCTAATGGAAACACCCCCCGTCGCAGCAGACCTGCGTACTCCGCGAATTTCCAAATTAGTAATATTAATTTTGACCAGATAAACCTGTTAACAAAATTTTATAACGTGCTCATAAATAGGAAAATAAATGTCTATTTTCTTTAAGATAAATATAGGGAAAGACTATGCAGGTACGCTGCCACGGGGAACATTGGGAACATTAAAAGTACCTAGGTTTTTAGCATAAAAAAATTTATTTTGACCATATGAAGCCATACACTAAGTTTCATCTACATCTGTCCATAAATAAACGAGTTTGCCTATTTTCCATAGAATAACATGGGAAAACTGTATGCAGGTTTGCTGCCATGATAAGCACAAAAACCAAGATTTTTTACCATAAATGGATGAATCTTAACCAAATGAAGCTATATACCAAGTTTCATCCAAAAATATTGGTTAATTAGTGGAATATTAACTTATCGTTACTCTCTATAAAATTAACATTGAAGCCCAAAAATACAATGTACTGTCTTTAGACTTTTAATATCTCGGTAATCAATGGAGATAGAGCAAAGCTTCAGGATACTAAATTGTGTGTGTTTTTGAGCTAAATCCAATGGTGAAAATAAAAATTTTAAATTTTAAAAAATTACATATGAAAATTGCAAAAACCCCATTTTTAGGGTACAAAACCGCCCAAAACTACCCCTTACGGTAGGTCGAAATGTCTGGTTTACGAACTCATCCGAATAAACGTAGGATTACACATCTCTACCAAATTTGGTGTCGATCATTCGGACCGTTTTTACGAGAGTTGTCGTGTCTAGGGACACACACACACACACACACACACACACACATATATATATATATATATATATATATATATATATATATATATATATATAAATTTTAATGACTATTATTTTTGGTCTCTGGGAACCTCAAAACGAAAAAGTAACATGGTCCCGGACTTAAGTCTTACCATGAGACCTACGGTAATAGCTTATTCCCTATGGGAAATTCGCTAAAATTACAAACTTGATTCCCATACGTTTTTGACGGAAACAACTACAGACCAAACCCTATCCAACGACACCAAAAACTTGAAAATCGGTTGAAAATTTTAGCAGGAGTTCTCTACACAAAAAAACCCATAGCGTATTAAATAAGTATAGATACAAAAAATTAAACTTAATTTAATTTAATATAATTATTTTATCAGGTAACAAAATACACTATGTCGCCAGGTTACCTTATGTAATAAAATTATTTCACTTAAGTTAAAAACGAATTATATATTTATCATTGTTCGTTTGTTTACGCTTAATATTCTACATTTATTTGTGAAACGGTTAAAAACTTTAGAGACTTCATTTAATTTGAAAGACCAACGCACTCTGAGGTGCGTATTTTAAGGTGAGTATGACTGAAGTGTGAGTGCGTGATGGAACAGATGAGGTGTAGCTTTGGTACTGACAAATATCAGCTGTTTCATTTGTAAGGCTCATTAATTAATAGCCCAATGACCAAGGCAGCTGGGTATATATAGAACCATACCAAGCCAAACCAATATAGCACCAAACCAATATAGAACCATCAAAAAGCACTAACTTTTCCCGCAGAATCGAACCGGCAACCTTCAGATTCAAAGGTGAGCTCTTTGACCACCAGCTACCCTGCCATTAGTGTGTTTCAGATGGTAATGTTTTTAAAGCAATATCACTTGGGGCATGTTAATTTTTTCTTTATTTGCGTAAATTATTATGAACCAGTCAACAAGGAGTATAATTAAATACTTAACACATTTAGTAACATATCGTTATTAACGTGAAGGAAGGACAATATGAAATTACAATTTTATAGGTTAGTTTAAACCAAAGATGGTTGTCCCAAGTTAAGCTTCAGAATGTTTATTCCCCCCCCCCCTCCATATTAAAGTCCAAATAAAGCCCTATTAAGTCCTGGACTTGGAATGGGTGCAGTTTAGGGAGAGGATCAATAAATGGCTGTTCCAATGGCCCTCTTACTACATTTTATGATTTTTGCAGAACACAATGACAAAACTTTTAATGTGCTTAGTGCTGCAAACTCTTATCTATAAATATATTTTAAACATTTTATAGTAAATTTTTGTGTGTCACAGTGAATCCAGAAGTCTGGAAAACTATGGGGATATAGGTCTTTAAGTCCTGGCCATGTTCGTACTTAACATGGGCCAAATTAGTAAAATATGGGTAAAATAATATAAGCACATATTTTACCCAAATAATATATCCCATATTTTAACTTTAAATAGCTTTTTTAAAAATTTTCTTGATGAAAATTGGCTGTTTTACATACAACAAATCATAACTGTTCATGCTATATATTCAAAAATTGGGTTTTTCTTTTTCGGTAATGTTTGGCTCTTCTATCTGACCGAATGTATGCATTCACAGATTTGCCAGCAAGCATCGGAATTCACTTTCCTATCATATTACTCGATTTACACACAAATTAAATTTCCGCCCTGTACATTTCTTATGGGAGTTAAATTTAAATTGTCTTTCCGTGATCGTTATTTGGCTATCATTTATTTAATAACTTGATTTCATAATATATATGATAACAAAACTTTCCATTCTTTTGTATTTTAAGATTGTAACTGTAAGCATCTAAGTTAGAGACTTCGCGTCGTGCATTTGTCATCGGTTGTGACGCCATTAGTTGAGCTTCCACATACCGACAGCTAATGTGATAAAGCTAATGTGACAGGAACAGATAAAGCTAATGTGAGCCCTAATTTTTGACTAATTTCTCCAAACTCTCTTCCCCTCTTAGAGTTTAGTGATAACGAATATCGTGGAAGCTGATATATAATGATCAAAGGATTCAAAGAATTCAAAGATTTTTATTGCCAGTCAATACAAATTATGTACATTTTTCTGTACGTTTTGTTTCCTTTCCTTTTACAAGGATTGGCTCCCCCTACCCTCACGGGTAGTCCGTACCTAGCGTGAGCCTCAACCGGACCAGTCTTGCGACCAGGGGAGTTATAGAACAGTTTGTCCCAAATCACATTGAGGCGGATTAGACCCCCACAAAAACCCGGAATTCACCAGGCTTGTGGTACTCAACCGGCGGTGAACCCAAATCGACCATCCGCTGTGAGTGACAGTGGCACCACTACCCATGGTACTTCTCAGCTTTCGTTTGTGAGCAACGCCCCCAGATGAGGCTGGAGGGCCCCCCACAGCCGAAGCTGTGTGCCGAGCATACCGACAACCTCTGCCCCCTCGATTCCAACCCAATATCCGGACTGGCCGAAGCCAGGGGCTTGAGCCGGATCCCGAGGTCCCCATTTTAGGTTTTACTTGGGTCATGGGTGGATCCCAAGCGGAATAACTAGGTCACTGGAAACCCGCACGCCAAAGGCGCCGGCTGCACTGCAACCGTACCCGAAAGGCACGGAAGCCCCAGATCCCCGACATCCTGACTCATTCCCTCCCTTTTGGGCTGGAGTGAGACACCCAGTAAGCGCGCGATTGACACAAGGCCACCTCCGCCAGGGCTCGGAACAGCCGAAGCTGCCCTACTTCAGTTGATAAAGGGAGCCACGCCCGTTACCCAACTCAGTGCTTCGAGCTGGGATTGGGTAGTGGACATCCCAGTTCTAGGGGTGCAGGCCCTGAAGTACAACATACACCCCGACAAATTATGTACAATAGGCATTGTCATTTTAACTTAAATAAATACATACATGTAGGCTACATTCCATTTCAACAATAATTAAAATTAAAGATACTTCTGCCAGTAGGATAAGAAAAGAGAGTGAAAGTGATAGATCTGTCAGTCAATCTGAGTGAGAGTGAAGATCTGATTTCGCAAGTTCATGGGAGATTAACTTAGCCTGGTACAAAATTTGTCATGCCTAATAAAATCAACCAATTAAAAATTCCTTATTGCTACGTATCAGTCACACACGTCTTTTATACATAGCAGAGGAAACAAAACAGGAGTTATTGTAAAATGTGTAATCGTCTCCAAAATCACGCAGATTGAAATCAAAATTTTTTGCAGTTAATCCAGGCACTGTTCACAAAAAGTCAATGTAAATAATGCCGATAGTAGGGCCTACACATATGTAGCCTATGGGTATAGAATCATAATAATCACAATTAATCACAAACTAGTCTCCATAAGAATGTGAATGTATAGTATATTGAATTTTGTTATTTTACTTGCTATATATTAATGCTATAATATAATTGGCTTAGGCTGTTTTATAGCATTTTGTAATAAATAAAATAAATAAATAAATAAAATTGTTTCGAAGCGAATCCCCAACATGCTGAAACTACTACCATCTATACTGTAATTGGATGGAAGCGCCAAATAGGCTAACTAGGCATACCTGTATATTCTGTTTGGATTGTTTTGTATTATTAATTTTAAAGCTCAAGATTATATTTCAACAAAAGTAGCTTCTAATATTAAACATTGGGAGGGATGTTTGTAGCAAACTCCCGAATAAATCTTATGACATTATTATTTAAGATAACAAATCGTTTTATAACAAGTTATGGTTCCGTGCAACAGACTAATCATAGGACTATAACACAAAATTAAATAAGACATTAGTAAAATAGGGGGTTCTTTTCACAGATTTTAAATAGTCGCGTTTAAAGATTACACTGCTGGAGTTGTAGACATTTTTCTGTAACTTTTTGTCTGCAACATTTTATTGCCGACCGAGAGGAAAAATTGTAGTGGAAAAAAGAGTGGAAAACAAAAATTTAGTTGCAGACACCTCAGATCTGTCTGAAACTTTTATTGTTGCAGACCAAGAGCAGTTGCAACAAAAATCGGCAATATTTTGTCATCAACGTGTGTTTGCAACTCCCAGTGTAAACGCGGCTTAGGCTACATACCATAGGTACGGTATTTAGTCTCTATGTAGAAAAAGTAAGCATTTAAACTTAAAATTTAATCTAGGCCTAATAATTTTAAATTTTGTACTTAGAGATAGGACTGGGTATATGTTCTCGGCAGTCCTGACTTAGAGGTGTATTTTGTTCCCACACACAAATAGACTAAATACCTGTGGGGTTGTTAAATACGACAAGCCATTACATGTAAATATGTGAAAAGACCATTAAATATCTGTTGCCTAAGCTAATTTTCTCTTAGTCCTGTGATCCGGAGCAGAACAATTAGGTAGATGTGTACAGCATTGAGGTAGGTAAAAACAGTTTTTGTGTCGTATAGCAGTAATTTTTAACAGTAGTCTATAAATAACCCATAATTTTACAAATTATTGCATACATGATAAATTTTAACGTTTTTAGGGTGAAGGTAGATAACCCACCGTCTAATAGCAACCCTTTTTTTTTTTTTTTTTTTTTTTGTCCTGGTGGTGGACAATTGTTTCGCACCTATTTGTCAGGAGCACCATCAGCACATTTCGTCTTGTGCTGATGATGCCCCCGACAAAGAGGGGCGAAACGATTGTCCACCACAAGGACCAAAATATCCGGATTGCTCTTAGACGGTGAGTTATCTACCTTTTTTGGCAAAGCCCTGCCGCCAGTAGTTACAATGGTTTTTATTTTAGTCCACAGAAGAAAATAAGGTCATTCATGAAACGAAGAATCAAGAATCAAGGTATGTTTTACTTCATGTGATCCACATGTCAAAACAGTAACAACAGCATTTTATTCTAATTTATTCATACTTTGTGTCTAGTGACAATTAAGTCTAAACAGTCCCGATTTTTCATCTTCATCTCATTAACCTTAAAACCTCCAACAGCCTCATTACCGACAATGATTCGGTAGTGATAATCCACGATTGTTTCCCAACCTAAAAACTCAAAGTGACTCCTCATCCTCAGTAATTACGGGAATCAGACTCAAACAAGCTAAGTGGAGGAGGGGCAACAATGGACTAATCAACAATGCTCCACTAAGCCAATCAATTAGCCCGCGAGAGGCTATACGAGCCGCCATTTTGTTGGCGGTGGGAGTGGCCGCGGGGAGGCGGGGAGAGCTGGCCTCCTATTGGCGGTCGTCACACCTTTCGATTTAATCAGATTGGAAGGGGCGGTGGGCGCTCAGTGTGGTTCTACTGTGCTGCGGTAGCGGTTTGCGGCGTGTGCTCCGGTAATTATGTCCGACTGACCCGTGATCGCCGACCTTTGACCGCGGGTGACCATGGACTTGACCACGCGACGCCCGGACCCGACGCCTTCGGGCAAACCGAGGGCCGCCAAGAGTGTCTTCTCCATCCGGAGTCTCGTGGAGGTCGAGGAGGATTCGGAATTGGCTAAGAAACCTGTTGGTGAGTTCTTTTTAACTGATTTTTTACAGTTAGTTGGCAAAGGCTATGTTTTTATGGCACCAGTTTGTGTACTATTCGTGTAGGCTTAAGGTGAAAACTTCAGAAAAAGTGGTATAAACTGCTTAAGTTCCAAAAAAAGCTTAGTCTGAGTTATTATAATTCGGGATCTTTCCTTCCATGTCAAATATTCAATGACTCTGCTAAGGTCAACCTTAAAGCTATTTTAGCAGCTACCGTAAGTCTTTGATTATCTCTTGGCTTGAATCGGATCAGCCTATAGAGGCCATCAGGACACTGACAAAAGTAGTTATGCAGTATATTGGCTTAAGTTTTATTGTATGACGGTTTTCATACGAAAAGCTTCAGATTGTAACTACCTTTTTTGCTTTGCGCCTGTTTTCCCTGGATTAATTATGGTTCCAAGTTTATAAAACCAATATTTTTATTCGCAGCTAATCTTTTTACAGATAATAATACGTTCATAGACCTCCAAAAATTATCAGTACAGTGACATTGAATATACATTCCACGTTACTGCCCCTACATATACAATGTTTTGAATTGTTAGAGCATAGTAGGGAAATTATATGCTGAACTTTACTTGAGATAACATAAGTAAAGTGGCCACTGGCCGGTGACCCCCCACCTTATCTTCGAAACGTCATCGCTGTCAAGAAATGTCACATGATAAGATGTTTATCTCAGAATTGCAATTGTACACACACTGTCGGTCTATGTTTTTGCGATGCGATAGTTCGTATTGTTCTTACTTAAAGGAGGTCGCCATGTTGGCTGCTCTTAACGTTAGAAAAGTGTTTGTTTATAATGAAAAATATCTTAGAATAATGGATATACTTAATAAAAGATTTGATAAATATTATTCTATGTCTCTTGATTAGTAGTGGTGTTTATATATATCTATCTGTTTTTATCTGTACCGTGCTATTTCCAGGTCAACTTGATGGGTAAGCTAATCTAGGCTAATATGCTATCTAGGCCTATGAAATAATACCGTAAGACTATTTTGTCACAGCAATTTAAATTTATTACCTATCTGAAATACAATTCTAATTTAAATTTATGCTTGATTATTTATAAATTATAATGGATACAAAATGATGTGGGTAATTTCAGTCCTTATGTCTCTTGCTTCACAATTTTAGTTAATGTCTATCAGCTGGCTTTAACAATGGAATACATTCAGACTCTTTCTCAGGGAGGGGAACTCGTGCTGACAAGCAAACTCAATTTTTATATTCAATTTAGAAATAGAAATTAATATCATGGATAAATTTTGTATCTTTAAAAGAATGTTAATTGTTCACAAATGTTAGGGATAAATACAATTCAAGTCTATTGTCTTCTTGTCACTATCTTGGGTATTGATGGATGTATGGGTGGATCTTACCAAATCTGCTCCAATTATTCTTCGCCCAGTACTATATATTTGGGAATAAATAAATTTAAAATGGGATTGAATTTAAATTGGTACTGTTTGGGCAATGTCCCTATTATTTGGAACTAGAATAAAAGCTCTAGTCCAGACTGGGGAATTTATTAAAATGGAGGAACTGTGTCCTTATAAAATTTAGATGCTAACACTAGGGAAGCTGGATCAAGAAGAAAGGTCAGTGGTGTCTCTCTGGGGTTCACACATGTTCTTTATTGTTGATTGTTAGGGGTTCACACATCTTGAAGCACAAACACTTATCACAACACTGGATAATGTGATTTTGATTAATTGGTAAATTTGGTTTTGAATATATATGTATATTATATAAAATGTTTTAATTTGTATTGCAACTCTTTTACACAATAAATAATTACTTAGGCTAGTGGGCATTTTATTGGGATATTTCTTTAATTTAAAATTATTTGATCATATTTTAAATGTATTTCGGATAAAATAATAAATTATTAATATTATGATAATTATGTTCTAAGGGGTGATAAGGTGAGATATTCTTGTATACTAATATTAGCAAACAAAGTGATAACGCATAAAATCATCTTGGTTTAATACTAAATTACCATCTGGTCTCCATTGGCTACTCATTGAATTAAATCTAATAACGATATTAAACAAATAACACATAACTTATACTAAAATAATGGATGTGGCGAATGAAACATTACAATTATCCCCTCAGAAATTTGTATGGAATGAAATGACAGACAAATTTCGATTAATGTTGAATGAGACACATGAAATATTTAGTATGAATGATTCTTATAGCTAGTATGATATACATTAAATGTGTGAAAATCTGGTGATATGATACTTAAATTCTACGTTAACACATGAAAACAAATGGTTAAAATTGAATGTACTAAACTATCATTGTCTATATTAAACTCGTAGATTCATTCTAACTCGCACTCACTGTAAAGGTTTTTTTTATAGTTTGTGGCATTTATTTGTTTCTTGATCCCCTCGATCTTCTCATGAGTTGGATATAATCGTTCATAATATATTGTCTATTACACAAATCTTTCGTCACTTATGTTGGTGTTGGAGCGTTGTCAATGTCCTCGTCGGGTGTTGATTCCTCTTCATCAATATCTTGTTTATATGGCATCTGATAATTTTGTGGTACGGGATATATAGTTGATTTAAAACTTTGTGGGTTTTCTACTTTTAATTTGTGTGTGTATTTATTACATAAGCCTAGCTTTTCCAAAAATATGTGGTTGTATTTTAGTAACAAATTACTTAATAACTCCTTCTCATTACTGCTGATGTATGTGTTAGAGGTTAATGCGTTATTAATTTCTTCTTTCGTCAAAAGTGTCTCTTCTCCCGTTGTATCGTGTTTAGTCTCATCAAAGCTGCCTATGTCGTAATATTCATCACAAGTCGCATAATCATTACTGTCACTCGACATCAGATCATTATAATTATTATTTAGCCTTTGGGAATCATCAATAGTAATCTGACATAATTGTCCTTCGTTAGTACTCATGCTGAACTTCAATATTATTTTATTATTATTTATCATCATATTCAATTCATTATCATTAAAATTTATCTCCATCTTCGTAGCAACTAGTGTATCTATTCCGAAAATTACGGGTTTGATGAGGTTAGGCACAATAAGGAACTGTATTTGTATAGGGTGTCCTTCAATAGTTACGGGAATATAAATTATTCTTGAAACACGTTTTGATTTGTCTCCTGTAGCAGTCTTTATTACTGTGTTGGTAAGGGGAAATTCTTCATAAGGTTTAAGTAATTGTTGGTTTTCTTTGAGCCAATTTTCTGATAAGCAGGTGATAGAAGAACCGGAGTCAATTAATGCGTTAGTTTAAATGTTATTGATGGTTATATTTATTTCTGGACAACTTATTTGAGTTGGTGTTAAATTTGTTTCATTATTGTCTGATGATTCATCTAACAATAATTCTTTATCACACATGATATTATTTACATGAAAATTATAAATAAGGTCTGTTGAATTAATTATTCCAAGGATATGAGGATCTAGCGCTGTAGTTGCAATATTATCTTTGGTTGCGGTCGCTCCTCGGTGGGCAATTACAGCGGGGTGCCGTTTCCCTGGTTGTCTTGGGATGGGCCGCTATTGTTTGTAGGGTGTTGGTTTTGAGTAGGGTAGTGTGCATTACCATCAGTCTGTCTTATCATAGTGCATACTTGGGATTGTTCTTTCGTTGGATACGATCCGTCGTTTCTGTGGTGATTATTCTGCCTGGATTTGGTATGTGTCTCGATCGTACGGTTTGTATTCATGGCGTGGCCTATTGTTGTTGTACTTGTATGGTGGTTGATTAGGTTGATTCTGGTTATGCGTCCCTTGATATCGAGTGTTTTGATATGGTTGGTTTGTGTATGGGGCCTTTGGTTGGTACGCATGATGGTTTATGTTTGGAGCATGTGAATTTTGACGAAGATTGTGGTTGTTGGGACTGTTGGGTCGAGTGTTGAAATTTTGTACCTGGTTGTTATTTTGTCTTCACCACTTTGGTCCATCTCTTATGTCTTCTCGTTGTAATAGTTGTTCAAAAGCCTTGATTGAGGTGATATTCTGTACAATACGACTGTCTTGGGTTATCTGGTCAAAATTTTCGGCTAATATAGTGACGATTTCTTCTTCTGTTAATGGCGGTGTGATGGATTGCAATAATAGTACACGCTCGGTAAAGTATTCTGCTCTACTTAATGTCCCGTTGCTTCGGTATTTTTCTGCTTCGATCTTTGTCCGAATGCCTCGCTGTACCTCACGACTCCAGTATTTATTAGTAAATTCTTCTGCAAATTGTCCCCAACTTTTGATGTTATCTTTGATTAATTGTAGCCATCGTGATGCTGGTCCTTCAAAACTAATCTCCAAAGTGTCCTTTAGATGCTCGATCGGGTCATTGTTCGGTTGTCTTTGTAAACTCTTCTCATAATACCTTTTTAATCTCTTGAGAAACTCGTTAGGGTTCCCTGCTCGTCCACTAAATTTTGGTAAATGGCGTTCTGTCCATTCGCTCCCGTTACACACTATGTGAATAGGTCCGCTCAAGTTGGTCTGATTCTGTGTGGCTGATTTAAGGTTCTTTACGTCGCTCTCACATTTGTTGATGGTGTCCGATAGTGATTTTATATCTTGTCCTACCGTAAACTCATGCTGTTCTAATTTTTTGTTTACATTGTCCAAAATATTCTTTTGTTGTTTAGCGACTTCGCTTTCAATTGACATTTTATGTTTGGTCAGGTTGGTGTCCACCAGGGGCGAACCCAGGGGGGGGATAAAGGGGATATATCCCCCCCCCGAAATGTTGGAAAATAAAAAAATATGCTAAAAAATCTATACAAATGGTTAAAATATTAGTTTATACACCTGACTTTTATAAACAGATATAAGTTAAACGCCAACTTATATAAAGAATAATAGGGGTTTTAATTGCACAAATGCAAAAATATAAAACAGTAATACTGTATTACATATAAAACAGGTCATTTTAGTTTTGGAAATAAAATACATTATTTATTGCACGTTGGCATTACTGACGAGGTCATACAAATAAGCGTGGTTTCGGCACTGTCGAGTTCTTGCAATTGGCACTAAGCGCGCTCTATTTCACTTACAATGCTTCCAAGATATGGAATGTCTTAAAGCCACACATTACTTTCTTTGAGCTTCACAATACACTTAACAGAAGTCTTTGATCAAAAATTACAAAAATGTTCAAGGGTTAATGCAAAATTAACACACATCGGCTAATTTTCTGTTTTTGTCTGCACCTGAGCTGTCTGCATGACTGCAGAACGAGCAGTTTATGAGCACATGTAAACAAGAATGTAAAAAGGGAAAAAATTTTTTCTTACCTATAACTACTTGGGGGGGGAATCGTGGGCATGTGCACCATTACCCGATGTCGCATTTGAAAGCATTTTATTTTCTTACTACCTTAAGAAGGGATGAAACCATAAATGAATTGGTTCAAACGATAAAGCAAAGACTACCAATAATTGTAATATTAAATAAGTATTAAGTTGTCTAAAGATCTGCCATAACCTTATTATTTCCTTAGGAGCAAAAATAACATGACACGCACAACTTTTGACTTATGGTCTCTCATAACCTCAAAAGGTACAGTGGCGGAAACCACGAGGTCGCGTATTAGTTGTTGAGTCCCGCTAAGCTGCAGCACATAATAGTTCTTTTTAACTAATTTCATTCATTAAAAACTACGATGCGCACCATTACCCGCCGCGCACGATTACCCTACTCTCCCGTAATGTATTTTGGTGTTTTTAATTAAATTCAGACTTTAACTTTTTACTGTACCTGAATGTTATTTATTTCCGATCGTAATATAAGGTCAATAAATATTTTCCAAGTTTAAATAATAGTCTGATTCCTTTATTTAATATTCAAAACCCATTAGTTTCACTCCAAATTCTGACGGAGTAGAGGTCTACATAAAGTTAAATTTTAACTTCTGAAATTCACTAAAACTAAAATTAAGCTTTAAAAATTTCAAAATTTTCCGGGGAGGCCCCCCAGACCCGCCGTTTTCTTGGGGGGTAAAATTCCATACCCCCCCCCCAAACCTTACTTTGTTACCCGTCCGCAAAAAATATCCCCCCCCCGAAATTGAATCCTGGGTTCGCCCCTGGTGTCCACGAAATTTTCGATTTCCCGTCGTGAATTATCGATCTGGTCAATGACATTTGTTTGAAACTGAACAATGCTGTTGGTTTGTTCCAATTGAGTAGATTTTAGTTCGTCTAATTCATGGCGAAATTCATTTTGAGTGGTTCTAATATCTTGGATTTGGTGTTGGAGCATGTTGTAGCAAGTTTTAATTTCGTTACTTAGTTTGGCATCCGTCTCATCCAATTTTGCATTAGTCTCTTCTAACTTTGCATTTAGTTCAAATCTAGTTTCGTCCATTTTGTTATTTAATTCAGCTTTAGTTTCTTCCATTTTAGATTTAGTCTCGGCAATCTGGTAATTTAGTTCAAATTTAGTTTCAGTAATTTTGTCATTTATTTCTGACTTAGTTTCGTCCATCTTTAAATTCAACTGTTGTAAATAAGTGAGAATAGTGTTAAAATCAGGTTGTGTATTAGTGTCGTGATTTGTTGTTCCTGACTGGGTTTTACTGTTTTGTGGGGAAGATGAAACATTATGGTCGATTGTGTCGCTCGATGTGGTGTGTGTGTCTGCTGAGCGTGCCGGTGTCATGTTGAATTCGACGTTCTCGTCGGGTCCGCTCGGTTTCTCAGACTGATTTGCGTCCGCGGGAAATCCATTTTTGTTGGGTTGGCACACTTGCGGCGTATCGGTAGACAGCTGATTGTCGACACAAGAGTCTGAAGGAACGGTCGTCGTTGATTGGCTGGTAGGAGTGACGTCACGGCTAGTTTCTGTCGCTAGGCAACGGTGATCATCCGGTCGATCTATCGAACTCATCGTAATCGGATAACGTTTAGGCTTACGTAAATTATAAGAGTTTTGCATTAATTATTTATGGAATTTGGGGAATAAAATTGTTGTGGGATGTGGATTTCTTAATGACTAATATTCTTACTTAGATTACTTAAGCTAACCTACTTATTTAAGAGTTGCAATATCTATTTTAATTGAGGTTGCTTGCCAGTACGTTGGGCGCCATTTTGCAATTGTACACACACTGTCGGTCTATGTTGTTGCGATGCGATAGTTCGTATTGTTCTTACTTAAACAGTGTCTCCAGGTGTGGGGATTTTTCCCCACATTGGGGATTTTTTGTGCTTAAAATAGTGGTGGGGATTTTTGTGGGGATTTCGGTCAAGTGGAGCTAAAGTAAGGAATTTGCATGTTAATCTTTGAAATTAACACAGACTGACTGGCAGAACCAGAATCAAAAATTCTCAGGAGTGTAGTCAAGACACTTGTATTAAATCTACATGTATTAGGATTTTCTCAGCATTCGGCCATTGACTATTATTCGGCCACCAAACATACCGGTAACGATTATACCGGTGGATTGGGGCATTAGCGATGGTTCATAAATTTCGTTGCTAATTTGCTACTTTATAATCGAGTTTCTAATTCAATACCCAAATTAATTAATCCTCGGTGGGGAATTTTAAAGAATTATTATGCCTGTTGTTGGTGAGGAATTGTGGGGATTTTCATGCTTGCTGGTGGGGAATTGTGGGGATTTCATGAGGAACTGTGGGGAATTTCGTGCCTGCTGGGTGGTGGGGATTTGTGGGGATTTTTAGTCTTGTCAAGTGGGGATTTTCAATTTTTTGACCTGGAGACACTGTACTTAAAGGGGGTCGCCATGTTGGCTGCTCTTAACGTTAGAAAAGTGTTTGTTTATAATGAAAAATATCTTAGAATAATAGATATACTTAATAAAAGATTTGATGAATATTATTCTATGTCTCTTGATTAGTAGTGGTGTTTATATATATCTATCTGTTTTTATCTGTACCGTGCTATTTCCAGGTCAACTTGATGGGTAAGCTAATCTAGGCTAATATGCTATCTAGGCCTATGAAATAATACCGTAAGACTATTTTGTTACAGCAATTTAAATTTATTACCTATCTGAAATACAATTCTAATTTAAATTTATGCTTGATTATTTATAAATTATAATGGATACAAAATGATGTGGGTAATTTCAGTCCTTATATCTCTTGCTTCACAATTTTAGTTAATGTCTATCAGCTGGCTTTAACAATGGAATACATTCAGACTCTTTCTCAGGGAGGGGAACTCGTGCTGACAAGCAAACTCAATTTTTATATTCAATTTAGAAATAGAAATTAATATCATGGATAAATTTTGTATCTTTAAAAGAATGTTAATTGTTCACAAATGTTAGGGATAAATACAATTCAAGTCTATTGTCTTCTTGTCACTATCTTGGGTATTGATGGATGTATGGGTGGATCTTACCAAATCTGCTCCAATTATTCTTCGCCCAGTACTATATATTTGGGAATAAATAAATTTAAAATGGGATTGAATTTAAATTGGTACTGTTTGGGCAATGTCCCTATTATTTGGAACTAGAATAAAAGCTCTAGTCCAGACTGGGGAATTTATTAAAATGGAGGAACTGTGTCCTTATAAAATTTAGATGCTAACACTAGGGAAGCTGGATCAAGAAGAAAGGTCAGTGGTGTCTCTCTGGGGTTCACACATGTTCTTCATTGTTGATTGTTAGGGGTTCACACATCTTGAAGCACAAACACTTATCACAACACTGGATAATGTGATTTTGATTAATTGGTAAATTTGGTTTTGAATATATATGTATATTATATAAAATGTTTTAATTTGTATTGCAACTCTTTTACACAATAAATAATTACTTAGGCTAGTGGGCATTTTATTGGGATATTTCTTTAATTTAAAATTATTTGATCATATTTTAAATGTATTTCGGATAAAATAATAAATTATTAATATTATGATAATTATGTTCTAAGGGGTGATAAGGTGAGATATTCTTGTATACTAATATTAGCAAACAAAGTGATAACGCATAAAATCATCTTGGTTTAATACTAAATTACCATCTGGTCTCCATTGGCTACTCATTGAATTAAATCTAATAACGATATTAAACAAATAACACATAACTTATACTAAAATAATGGATGTGGCGAATGAAACATTACAGAATGTTATGATATTATGAGGCTCATATGTAAAACAGCTTTGGATGAGTCGATCATTTATTTATTTATTTATTTATTCTCACGGTCGAAACCATTTTACAGAACATTACAGAATTCAAGATGGCTTATGATTAAAGCAATATGGTAATTACATTTAAAAATGCAATTAAAGAGATAAATATTTAGATTAGTCTACTATAACAAACAGAACAATAACATGACAGGCAAAAAATGTGACAAATTGATGCAGTGAGAGATCATAAATAACAACAAAACAATTAACAGTTGTGCATATCCATAACAATAAATAATGTCTAAATAACAAGATAACAAAATAACAAAACAAAATGCGGGTCTCTCAGAACATGCAAAAACAGACTACAATAAGTTATGACAGGCGCGAGGAGAACTGATCACATGCATTTTGGGTAACTAAATGAAAATAACAGGCAAGAGCATGCAATGCACTAGTAACCACATATTTAAGAGAAAACTGAATTGCATGCACGTGGCCCTTTAAAGGCACCACCAGTGGGGCATGCGAAATTTCACAACACAACACTGCCACCAAGTAGCGACACTGCATGCATGTGGCCCTTTAGAGGCACCACCAATAGGCATAATACATGCTATCACACCCGAGCGCCACTACACTTCAGTAATGAAGAGAGAGCTGAGCACAGATTTCCTGAAGGATACCGCGGAGTCAGCAAAGAAGTCTACGGAGCCGCTAACACTGTTCCCTGTCCGCAGCATACGAGGAATGGGGCTGAACTTGATATAATTTGTACTGGAGTATTCAACTTCAAACATGTGCCTTGATCTCGTACCCGTTGGTATCCTCAGGTTGATCATCCCGAGAAGAGATGGGCAGTCGACTAGTCCATTTAATAGCTTGTACAACATCATCAGGTCCGAAACTTTTCGCCTCCTGATCATGATAATGATCATGATTGTTTTGCTCGTTAGAAAATAAACAATACCGTATCTTTTATTCAATGCATACTGCAGAGGGCCGAAAAAGATGTTTAGTTGTTGGGGACTGATTTTTTTATTTCCATTTTTGTTTGGATCGTATACTTCAATTGTCTGTAACTCCCTAACCAATAAGTTTAGAGAAAATGTCACATTATAAAAAGAGGAATGAAGTTTTCATGTTCAATTTTCCTCCCCCATCTTTGATAGACGTTTAGAGTAAACTGAACATAGTAATATTTATTTTAGTTTTTAAATAAATTAAGGTGCAAAAATACACCTTGATTGAACAACATGTTGATTCTGTAGATTTTGATTCTACTTCTATATTGTTAACTGCTGATGTTATCATTGTTACTTATTAATTAATTCTTTTGTTTTTAAATTCAATTAGGCCTGATTACAATTCTTCCAGCAATTGCTCAGTTGTTTTTATTCTTTTACTCTACTTTTATTTATTTAATCATTGGTAATTACCAGTCAAAGGACGATTTAAAAACTGATAACCCTTTATGTTTTTAATACGTATAATTTAGTAATTTAGTAACTGGTTACAATGCAAATCCACATGTATAGGCCTGATCACGTGTTCTGTAATCTGTAGAGTCAGCTATTTAAATATTTTTTTAAGCCCTATTTTTTACTCCACAAGACCAATATAACAATTATTAGAATTTCAATTATAACGAAATATTTTCGTCGAAGATTATAACGATATAGATTTTTTCTATAGCATATAGAGATCTGGTATCCAACTTGTTTTCAAAAACCAAGTTATTTGCAAAGTTTGAATAAAATCGTTACATCCTTTTTTGAAATCATATAGAGTGGGCCAATATACTTTCATACATGCACACAAATATACCTTACTCGTACAGGGTATAGGGTGAATATTAAATTTTCATCTTCCACTTTAATTTTCCGTGCCCGTGGTAAAGCACCCACAGTTAACATTGTGGTATGTTATCAAACTTTATTTGGCTGAAAATAACTATAGGTACCTTTAAAATAGGGACTGTTTCGTAATCTCTCTCTGAGATTTTTTAAACCGAGTTTTGAGCTAAAAAATATTTAATAGATGAACAAAATGTCTCTTAATAAACATGTCATTCGCAAAGCACTTTTAAAAGCAAGTAACTGATTTTCAAATACGTTTTACTATCACGATAAAAATAATGTGTATTTGAAACCGTAGTTAACTTAAGCACCTGTCTGCGAGTGTGCCTGTAATGCCAGAACAGTATCATGCGTATGTTGGTAGCCCGCAGTTCTTGGTTAATTAATTGGACGAGCAGAGTGAATCCTTCTTCAACGGCTCGGTTGAACAAGATGAAGAAACTTTTGATAAGGTGTAGCCATATATAATTTCCATTTTCTACATACTTTCATAATTTTTAAAACGAACTTAGAACGCATTTTACACTGTAAAATGGAAAGGAGATATTTTCACTCTTGTTGAGTCATTTCACCACTTTTCTAAAGAGTTGAAATTGAGCCACTCTTTCAGAGTGAAAATTCACTACCTCAAAAGAGAAACTTTGATCACCCACCAAAAGAGTGAATGTTTTCGTCCAAATTTGAGTGAAAATCAATCCTAAAAGGAATGATTTTAATTTTTAAAGGAGTGAAATTAACTACTCAAAAGAGTGACTTTTCACTAAATGAAGAACTAATATTCTTTCATAAAAAGACTTTTTTTTGTTAAACCTAACCTAACGAATCTTTCCAAATTAGGTGGTTTACAACAACAGACCCTTGCATAATTCTTGGCTTGGCTCATCAAGCTAGTTATTGACAATTGATAGTAAGTCTATAAACATGGGTTATCATTTATGCAAGTTAATTAGACAGACATTGGCATAGGCCAACTCATGAGAGTAGTTTATCAGTGAACACCATAAGGCCCTAGGCTATACGCGTGAACTGTACTGGTGCTTATTAAAAGCAAAGTAAAGGTATAGGCTCTAGTGTTCGCGTTTATTGGATATAATCTTCAATCTTCCTTTTTACCACTTTACCACTTGAACCACTAACCAACCACTATAATCATAACGAAGATGGCGAAGGGAAAATCTTACTCCTATGTGCTGTGAGAGACTAGTCACTCATGCACGTCACGTGACTCCAGGATTCATCCGAAATAGAACGAAACCCGTTCTTTTAGGAAGTAAAATTCAGACACTCTGAACTATATTGAATTTTCATTCTTTTCATAAAATTATATTTCATCCTTTTCAAAATACATTTTTTCTACGCTCATTTTGAGTGAAATTTCCACTCTTTAAGAATTTTTTTGAATTCTTCCACCTAAAGAACGACCTATTTCACTCTTTGGATTTTAGCGTGTACGTCAACAAGCTGCGTGCCGAACTTATCTTGAAAGTGTGCTTACAAAACACTCTTGTGAAATAGATTAGCCCCTATTTATAAATATCCGTAAACCCACCACCACTCTCATTCCCCATCACTACCCCCATAGCTTTTTATCAGTTTGTTACTATAGTATGAGACTTGCTTCACCTTTCATTCCTTGTCTGCATAATTAAAAGCTGAGTTAATTTTTACGATGGCGCGGAGTTAATTGAATTTTCACGTAAGTGGCATCAGCTGGTAGCCAGTACGCAATTAGACGTGTACTGCAATACCTGGTGGTTCATGCGGGTGCAGGTGGTGGAGATATGGTTACCATCGGGTCTGAGAGGCGAAAACTCCCGTCACTTGTTGTGTAAAACTCTTCACAAGTTTGAAGGATACTTTCCACCAAACCACTTTGTCGTGAAAATTGAGTTGGGATCAAGTAATAGATATAAATAAGAACAACTGGATCGCTAACTGAGGTGTCGGAATACCGCTGATAGACACGAGCTGGCTTCCCCCACCACTGTAAGGTGTCATTGCCGCCGCCGCGCCCTACCTTATGTCAGCTGACATTATTATTATTGGTGGATCTACTCCATTCTTGTTTGTTTTCGTTCTTTTATTTACCCATAACCACCTTGTTGTGGTGGGGGAAACGGCTTGTTCTTGCATCATGGTGTTAGCGATCCAGTTGTTTTATTTATATGGATCAACTAGGAAGAAAAACTTTCAAACTTTACTTCAAAGTGTGCCGCGAAACTTCTGTTAGGGTCAATAGTATGCTCAAACCTTCTATCGCATAGTTTGTTTGGAAACTCTAATAGAAATTAAGAATGTAGAAACCTTTCAACATTCCACCTTGATGTTTTGAAAATTCTGTTACGAGTCAAGTTTGAAGAATAACTTTTATCGTCCCACCCAGTCGTGAAAATTCTATGTGGGATCAAGTACAAAGAAAATCTTCAACTTTCCCACTGCATTGCGATAGTATCTGAAGGTCATTAATTCAATAAATATTATGAAGGGAGTATTAAAACAATCCTCCGATTTGGCATATCTTATACTGTATTTCTGAAACTAATAAACAAATTTTTGTTTTGTGATGAATGTGAACCTAAATAAGCTCATATCTGTCCTTGATGTATAATATACTCTCCTTATTAGAGCACGACGTATATTATGGGGTAGTCTGCCTTGCCTATCCATGCAATAGTCAAATTGGTCACACATTGCAATAAGCATGTCTTCGGTTGAAGCCGAACCCTACTACATGTGATGCATGGTTTTCTTGAGGGGGCCGGTTTGTAAATGACACGGGTTATATGCCTCCATTTCTAACAACTATTATAATGAATTCAGTCTGCTCCTCTAAAATAGTCAAATCACATGAATATTGTTTTAAACCCACAGTGGTATTCTACATCAAACACACATTTCTTATTTTGATATTATGATTATTTATTGTTATTTGAGTAAAACCGAACCCCAAAGGTGTATAGCCTGTATAATAATAATAACAGTTTTCGAACTAATTGTTCGAACTAAACAAGTTTTTTTTTATAAAATAGTTATAATTTTCAAATTTGTTTTGAAGACTTCGGCGTTAATCTAAAAGATATTTCGTATTAATGAGATTAATTTATTTCAGATTTTAAAGCGTAGAGATATACGGAAATTATAGGTATATACGTTTTGAAAGCAATTTGATTTGTTTGTCTGCATCATACTTCAATTTTACATTATAATTTAACACAAACAGGCCCTTAAAAAGTTATCTGATTGATGGACAAAATCTTCTAATGTATACTTAAATATTTAATAAAATTAAAATAGCATAATTATAACTACATGTTATATATGTTCATGGTTACAGGTTACAGTTACTCTAGATAAACAATGTAAATCAACAAGGGAATACGAGAAAGTTAATTATAGAAACGACAATGGAGTGACCAAAAAAAAACCTCTGAGATGAGGACCTTCTTTGGTACACGCTAAAATCCAAAGAGTGAAATAGGTCGTTCTTTAGGTGGAAGAATTCAAAAAAATTCTTAAAGAGTGGAAATTTCACTCAAAATGAGCGTAGAAAAAATGTATTTTGAAAAGGATGAAATATAATTTTATGAAAAGAATGAAAATTCAATATAGTTCAGAGTGTCTGAATTTTACTTCCTAAAAGAACGGGTTTCGTTCTATTTCGGATGAATCCTGGAGTCACGTGACGTGCATGAGTGACTAGTCTCTCACAGCACAGGAGTAAGATTTTCCCTTCGCCATCTTCGTTATGATTATAGTGGTTGGTTAGTGGTTCAAGTGGTAAAGTGGTAAAAAGGAAGATTGAAGATTATATCCAATAAACGCGAACACTAGAGCCTATACCTTTACTTTGCTTTTAATAAGCACCAGTACAGTTCACGCGTATAGCCTAGGGCCTTATGGTGTTCACTGATAAACTACTCTCATGAGTTGGCCTATGCCAATGTCTGTCTAATTAACTTGCATAAATGATAACCCATGTTTATAGTCTTACTATCAATTGTCAATAACTAGCTTGATGAGCCAAGCCAAGAATTATGCAAGGGTCTGTTGTTGTAAACCACCTAATTTGGAAAGATTCGTTAGGTTAGGTTTAACAAAAAAAAGTCTTTTTATGAAAGAATATTAGTTCTTCATTTAGTGAAAAGTCACTCTTTTGAGTAGTTAATTTCACTCCTTTAAAAATTAAAATCATTCCTTTTAGGATTGATTTTCACTCAAATTTGGACGAAAACATTCACTCTTTTGGTGGGTGATCAAAGTTTCTCTTTTGAGGTAGTGAATTTTCACTCTGAAAGAGTGGCTCAATTTCAACTCTTTAGAAAAGTGGTGAAATGACTCAACAAGAGTGAAAATATCTCCTTTCCATTTTACAGTGTAAAGAAGCCGAATTTTCAATGTAGTATTCCTATCTACATAGAACATTGAGAGTATTTCATAAATTATTTAAAATGTGGCCACCATTTTAAAATTAATTAAGGTATTTAATTTTGGGTTTTAATCAAAATATATAAATTTTCATCTAAAATTAAATGTATCATATTACGCATGGATTTTATTTAAAAGTTTCGAAATCCAAACCAGTACACCTTGTGTTTTTTAACACACTGTACTTATATGTCAATTTTGTTGTAATAATAAAGCAATAACTTACAACTTTATATTCCTAATATAATATATTGTGTATATAAAATTAAATAAAACTTTTTCATGATAATAAATTTTGATCATAACCGAGGGACTATTGTCCCTCGGTTTATGATCAATGTAATTGCCATGTAATTTTAAGGCAATTTTATGATCAATTTTGTGATCAATTTTATGATCAATGATCAAAGCATCATTTTTTTTTTGCATCATTTTTTTTTTTATGATCAATTTTATGATAATTTTGTAATTTTATGATCAATGTAATGAGCCATGTAATTTTAAGGCTCTCAACAATAACTTTGTATCAAACTAAACAACGAAAATTATGTTGAGTTAAAAAGATAAGTTCACACGATGATAAAAAGCGGGTAGAAAATGATTTAGAACACTTAATATGGTTGAGGAAAAACCTCAGCACTTAAAAATGTGAAGGATTTAATGAAAAAGAGTTGTGTTTGTAAATTTGTATCTTAGTATAGAGGCAATCAGATAAATGGGTCCTATAAAATAAAAATATTAAACAGCAATATAAATACTTTGATTAAAGACTGCGTTACGTACGCAGTCTTGAAAGTGCTGTTCAGCCATAATAACTAATTAATCGCATTTCAGAAGAAACCAACCAAAACTAGACGTAAGTAGCCATTAAGCTATTCAAGTCGAGAAAAGTAATAGTTGCACAGCTATCTTGCGTCGATCTGGTTTGTTATCTTAATTACGTTAAAATAATGAGCATTATAAGTCTGAATGGTGAGCTGTGGGTGGTTTATGCTGTATATAAACGCAAACACGAAACTTGTAGATGTTGAACATGTAAAAAAAATGCAAGCCATCAATAGACCCGTGTATGAAAAAACACTCACTATAAAAAAATTCTCTAAAATTCATTTCTTAAAAATTTGGACAGTTACCTTTTATCACACGTTATCTGTAATTTAGGGGATGTTGTGCAAACGGCTTCTATTTAAAAAGTCATACTTAGATGTTTTACAACAACGGCATCAAATTTGAGACTTAAGCGGCGTTTACACCGGAGTTAGCAACACGTGTTATCAACATTTGTTACTAACATTTAAGAAAAAAACTCCAACATTTGTTGGTAACATCTCATGTTCAACAAAAATCGCGTGTGAGCAACAAGAACTTATACCCATCGAGGGTCAGTAAAATCCGGTAACATCCTTTGACCTTTTGGAATGTTGATAACTTTTTTTAATGACAAATGTTACCGAGCGCTTTGGATGTTAGCAACACTATAATCCCCTCCCTGATCCGCCAATGTCAGTCTATAGAACTGAAGTTAACACGTGCCCCGTGTAAATTCAACAGTTGTTTATTTAGTGTGTTTGTTTTATTGTGCTTTGTATTTTTGTTTGCACGCGTTTCCACAATGGAGGAAGTTTTGAGTAAGATGGAATGGAGTATGAAACTCATAGACCAATACTGTGACTTTATAACATAGGCCTAGGATGTGATCCAACCTACATTTGACATCCAAAAGAGAGATAACTGAACGGGAGACCGAGGAAGTAAAATGTTGACAGCAAAACTTTAATCAAAACTGAATGTTAGTAACACTTTTGTTAATAACTTTTGTTATCAACATCTGTTAATAACAAAAATGTTGATAACATTTGTTGGTAACTCCGGTGTGAACGCGGCTTTAAAAGAAATATAAAACGTTGGAGTAGAATGGATCTTCTTTTATCGAGTGATTTTAAAATTATACTACAGTTTTATATCAACATATCAAACCTTTAATAAGACATCAGAAATATAAATCGTCTGCATAGGTAAACAAATGCCTTATACAAATGATTTATTTTATATAAAAATACACAAAAAATTTATTTGTTAAACAGGTTTTAAGCTGTAACAGTCGCTTTCTGGAAATCTTGTAATTTCGAGAATTGCTTCCTCTTAATTTGCTATTTGCTTGGTTAACAAACGACACAAGGGTTTATTACTGTTATTATTCGCGGGGATACTGTATATTAGCTTGGAAGAACCCGGCACGCTCAGCAATGGCTGTCGTTGGAAATAATTAACGGCGTGTGGTGGAGTGATTTGTAATTAAAAGTTCATAAACAAAGAAAAGGTTATTGTTTAAATTAAGTTTATACAATTTATTTTCCATCATCTTAAAGTAATTTATTTAGAACTGCCTTGATGTTGCAGTAAAACTTTAGTACAGACCATATTTAAATACTAATAAATATTTATTCAATTTATCACTAAAATCATTTGAACACCTTGTAAAAAGAAAAAGGCGCCAATGGGAAGATCAAAGAAGGAGGCCAAAATTTTTTCTTCGCTGCACACGACGGATTAAATCAAACGACTGATGAGAAATATTTTTAACAACGGTTGATTAAAATTTTGAAAAAATATATAAAGTCTTTTCCTAGGACGTAGCTTTAGTCCCGGTATGACGTTCCTACCTATGCTATTCCTTATTAGAAACCTAAACGAGATCCCTTAATACCTATAAAAAATCTGTTTATAATTTTACTAATATGACTTATAATTTTGGTGCTCGATAGTTTACATGTTTTGTTACTCTTATAAATCTTTAAACCGTAAAATTCGGAAATATTTCAATATTTATGTTAAGGTGACAAAGATGACATCGCCAGTAATCAACGAGGTTCAACCAACTAGGTATACAGTAGAGTGCTACGAAGATGGGAAAGTTTGTACCCTGTTGATTGACACCATTTTACCCACTATTCTCGCCGTTCCTTTGGTAACCAGTCCTATGTATACACTGCCATTCTGTAATTTGCCATTTTACCCACACCCATTCCGAAGTTTCTATTGTAACCAATCTCAATAGCCTATTCACAGACCATTACATCAAAGTGGTTTTAAAAACAAACAACAAAACAACAAATACAAGTATAATCCGTGTTTTTTTAGTTTGTTGCGATCAATCAGAGATAACCAAAGGGTAAAGTGTGGGATGGTTGCGACAAGGAAACGGCGGGAATTGTGGGTAAAGTGGCGTAACTAAACAGGGGACAAAAAATTAACATGTGTTCATCACTCTATGTATAGTTAAGTGACATTTTCACGTTTGGGCTAGTATAGCCTATTGTTGCGCGGTCGACAATGTTAACCTACGGCTTTCATGCAAAATATGGTATTTTATCTCCCTTGTGATTTTCTTTAAACTCGGTAAGTGTTTATTTGAATAGTTATATTATGTCTCTCATACCTCAAAATTTAAATATTAAAAAAATAGTAGGCCTACTCTCTGTGGCGTCGCAAAGTAACTAGATTTTCTTTACTGTTAAGGTTGTTTTGTACTTATGCCATAAATTTGTACTCATATATCAGGTATGAGAGACCTAAATACAGTATAACCTTAATCTACAATAAAACATAAATTCTACCAATCCGAAACAGGGGAATACGGACCCATGTTTTCAGTGTTTTTACAAGGGTGTTAAACCTCGTTGACCGATACCAACATTCTCAAGTCCCATCGTCCCATCAGCTAATTGTCGGCTGATGTCCACTCCAAAGATGACGTCACCGGTACCAATGTTGCCAACCTATTACGCTCGAGTCCCATCAGCTGATCCTCAGCTGTCGGTCCGCTCCAAAGATGACGTCACCGGTACCAATGTTGCCAACCTATTGCGCTCGAGTCCCATCAGCTGATCCTCAGCTGTCGTTTGCTCCACGGATGATGTCACCGGTACCAATGTTGCCAACCTATTACGCTCGAGTCCCATCAGCTGATCCTCAGCTCTCAGCTGTCGTCCGCTCCACAGATGACGTCACCGGTACCAATGTTGCCAACCTATTACGCTCGAGTCCCATCAGCTGATCCTCAGCTGTCGGTCCGCTCCAAAGATGACGTCACCGGTACCAATGTTGCCAACCTATTGCGCTCGAGTCCCATCAGCTGATCCTCAGCTGTCGTTTGCTCCACGGATGATGTCACCGGTACCAATGTTGCCAACCTATTACGCTCGAGTCCCATCAGCTGATCCTCAGCTGTCGTTCGCTCCACAGATGACGTCATCGGTACCAATGTTGCCAACCTATTACGCTCGAGTCCCATCAGCTGATCCTCAGCTTTCGGTCCGCTCCAAAGATGACGTCACCGGTACCAATGTTGCCAACCTATTGCGCTCGAGTCCTATCAGCTGATCCTCAGTTGTTGTCCACTCCACAGAAGACGTCTCCGGTACCAATTTTGCCAACCTATTATGCTCCAGTCCCATCAGCTGATATAGACCATTAGCGCGCATGACCGCTACCGCTACCGTATTGCGCACAGGAAGGCATCTAATGGCCTAATTGCGATCAACTCCGCCGGTGGTCCCCTGCCGTGCCGACATCGCTCTCCTCGGAATTAACCAGTCATTAAGTTTTAATTAGAAGTGCAGTGAATCATACCGTCGTCAGCTATCTGATGGAAGCAGATCCGACAGTGTGGAAGCATGTTTTGTTTTGTGGAAACTAGATAGCAAATGGTACCGACTTTACGTATACCTTAAGTCCACATATTAACGAATAATATTTCCAGTGATAACCACATTTTAGTAACGATTTCTCTTTTAGGCATATTTTATAAGACAATGTCAAAATAAAAAGGAGCCAAGTATTACGAATCAGACAATAACTTACAAATTTAGTTTCATATCATAACAATTTTATGTTAGAGGTGGAATAGTAGTCTATTTCTAAACATCTAAAACTTGTACTCTAGAAAGTTCATGGCAGTATTTGATCACCGATACAAAATTGTTCATAAAAACATTTTTTTGCACTGAACATTTGAGGGATGCATATATTAGTAGGCTAAATGGAAAATGCACCAGAAGAAAAATTTAATGATTATCAGCAGTTTAAATGTGTATTTCGTTAGAGCTTGGTCAATGGTCAGTCGAAACCGGCAGTAAGTGCAGTAGGCCTACATCTGTGTCACTATATCTTGGGAACATTAAAAAAATTTTAAACCTCTCTCTAGAAAATCAGAAAATGGCCAACAAATCATATAAAACTGCCATAAAATATTCACGATTACCTAATCAACGCCAGGCTAGCATTCCACTCTCAATTGCGCTACTGTAACACAACATATGGCCATATCCGAGCAACAAATGGCCCGAGACAATGGCCAGCAAATGAGACTAATTAAAAGCAGAGATTGGCCGGAACAAAGGAATGGGCGTGGCCTGGTGACGCAATCTGCGCAAGACAATTACAAACGGCGCGCAATTACAGTGTTAACGAACTGGGCGACACGGGTATTAGCATACGTGTGAAAACTGTTGCGAAACGGGCGATTCGGGGTCGCGGGTTGGTGGGTAGGTAGGTAGGGGGATGTTTATATCTCAAGGTCATGATATCACAGTCACATACCATCTTCAAAATTAGATATCAATTCAAAAATAGGATATATTCAAATATTTGCTAAATACTGCAATTAAAATAATAAGCTGGAGATTGTCCTTGTTGGATCTATTTATTACAGTTCAACAAACCTTAAACGCAAACAGACACGACGACTACTTTATTTAAAATAAAGTAATAAGAAAACTATGGTTACAACTGTAAATAAATGGCTAATCAATAATGGTGTAGTTTTTGAGAAATATTTTTGATAACATAAAATTGAATGTTAATATATATTTTTCGGATATTTTTAAAGCTATTTGCTATTTTTATGATCGACGTAGGCCTAATAAACGCAATGTTAAATTTATAAAATCCTAGCAACGTTAATTAAATACGTAAAGTGTTAGTTAAACAAATAATTCAATTAATTATATGATCCGAAAATGGGGCATGTTCGCATTGCCCTATGGGAAATAAATATAAAGCGTCCGTTCTTTAATTTATACAACAAATAATCATTGAAACATTATTACAAAGTAGTAATATAATTAACGGATCAACGCTGCTAATTATAAAAAAAGTCTAATAATAATAACTACAGTAGTGCCAGTAATGCAATACTAGTGTCCATAATGCTCGAAATCGAGCAATTTAGTTTATATATTGATAAATAATTTCATTTACTACAACAGAGAAATTTACATTTTCTATAACAACTCTTGTCATTTTTTTTGGTAGGCCTACAACGGAGTCAGTTTTCCACTTTGTCTACTTCGTTGTGGTTAATCTAGGCCTACATTGTCATTTTTACCAAGATGTCCCTGGTATTTCGCATAGGTCTACCGCTTACAAGCCGAAGCCCGTAGTCAACTGCCTTTACAAATTATTCAATTTGATACAAAAGTAAGAATTCGACTCTAGATGAATGCCCTTGTTTGGCCCAATATATCCATGAAATAATTTTAGTTTCAATTTAACATTTTGTCCAATTCGCCTCAACCTCTTACCTTCAATCTGGAAGTGAAGACGTACGTTTTGAAAAGTAAGAATCATCGTTTCATAATTTGAGTATAACAATAATTCATTAATATAGCCAGTTTAATGACAATGAGATAGATAACTTGTCCGGAAACCAGTACCCATTTTACAAAGTGCATTAAGTAAGAGTTTGAAAGGCCATATTGTTATGTCACATAAAATATACAATAAACTGAACAAAATGGTCAAACTGTATCCTGAAAAACTCTTTTTGAGCAAATTATATGACTGGCTTTTAGTTAACCCATTTTATTCACTTACTGACTTCATGGCTTAATAAAATAAAATGGCAATTAAGAATGTGATTTTTAATATATTTTAACCTTCGTTGAAGTTTTTTCTCATATTTTAATTATTGTGATTATATTTTAAATTTTATTCCTGTTATGACTGTTGGAAGATGAAACTGTGTTTGTATTTTTTTAAACTACTTTTTACTTTTTATTCAATTGTTGTTATTTTCATATTTTATTCTCATTTCGTATTTATGTAACTAGTGATTAGTTCTAGGTTTATCAGTCCAATTTGTCCTCGTTGTTTAGTATATTATGATATACTATATCATAATATACTAAACAAGACACACTTGTCTTAAACTTAAGACAAAGTTAAGTTAAGACAAGTTAAGTTAGTTTAAGTTTAAGTTGTCTTAAACTTTAATTGAAGTTTTATATGTAAAACTTAGATCATATTTATCCCCAATTTTGAATCCATAGAGAAGTTTTATATATTTAGTACATTATTAAAAAATAATTCTCTGCTTAAATTAAGATATTGTTTTTACCGTAGCCAAATGCTATACCGCACTTAAGACTTTTGGCAATACATGTTGTACTTGTCAATGGCAAATAAACGCTTTTTTATTCGTGATTCAAACTTTATAATATAATTAAGCATTGTTTACACTATCGATTACAATACTATTAAATTTTCTTAATTAGCCAATCATAAATATAATTTATCAATAATTAAACATATAGTGGCACTTCCCCAGCAGGTTTTCTTGTCAATAGCAACACCAAAATTTAATATAGTAGGCTATAATTAATTCAAAGATTGTATTCATTCATTGGCGTTATCTAGTTATCATTAAAAAATAAACAAAACAGACAATGTGATGTAATTTTAATGTTAATTTGATACTCTATACTTTTCTTCTAGAGAATGTTTTACTTTATTTATTATTTCCTCATAGATTTTTGACATGTCCTTATTTAATTTGACACCACTGGGTTAATTCTACAGTTTGTGAAACGCTCACAATTTTCCTCAAATTATTTTCCACGTGCATTCTTAATGCAGTTCGCTGACCAATGACACCAAAATCATTCAAATCGATTGAAAACCATGGGAGGAGTTACTTGTACAAAAACCTTGTCGCGTATTAAATATGTATATAGATATAGATTAGATAGATACATGTTTGAATCATATAAAAGCAGTGCGCTTTGATAGGTAGTGATGTTTATTAGAGTTTATGCAACTTTTAATTTTTAAATTATTTTTAAATAATTTATACACACATAGTTGTTAGGCCTATATGCGACTATAACCTGATCATAAACGAGTAAAACATTACTGATGTAATGATGTAATTTATAGAACGAATAATCGAGTAGAGTACAAGAAATAACAAACTAAACCAACAATTTCACTTGGAAGAACGTTGGTGACTAAGCTTTTTGAAATTGGCTGGGCTATAGTGAAAATGTAATAACCGAAGAGAATAGGCTCATTGTTCAATGCAAAACTCATCGGCAGCCCACTTTTGAAAAGACGAGTTTTCTGTGTGAGAACTAATCTCGCTAATGGTGTTATTTCGCTTGTCATCTCCTTCCTGAAAGTTTTTCAGGAGAATGGAGATTTTTCGGGGCCCCGCCTTAGCAGCTTGATGAATTGCACCTGTGTTTTAGCTAATTTAGCCGTGACACTGCAAAATGCTTTCACTTCAAATTATAATTTAATTTTACCTCTCACACTGGCATAGATTCTTCGTTTTTTGTATGTGAAAGTACTTTGGACCGGTTTTAATTGATTCATAATTAAGTAAACAGCATAAAAAATAAAATAAGATAACAAAGGTTATTTATATGAGCGACATAAAGCAGGATGATATTTAAGATTCATTCGAAGAATTTATTTAATGGGTGTAACTAGCTACATAATGTGTGTACAATGAAATCAAATGCCTTTGTACCATCGACAAGTTGTATCATGGTAACAAAATTATTTCTAGCACGAGCTAATAATCGTCCTATGTAAGGTACTAAATTATTTTACTTTTTCGATACCATCTGTCATCTTTACCTTAATACAATTCCCAGAGTGTGATAAAAATTTACATTGACAGTTGTAGGCCAACTAACGTTCATATAATTGAAATTGTCCACAAACTTTTATTAAAATACAAGTTGTATGAAATAGGTCTGTTATTTATACAAAATTGATTTTTTCTAATATAAATAATGAGTGCTTAAACCAATGTATACAGAACGTATGTAGATACCCTACATTATTAGTAGAACCTCGATAGTTTGACTCTCGATAGTTCGACATGGTCCATGACAGCTTAACATGTTAATAATGACCGATAGTGTCCATGTTGGAGCCTGACAAAGATGAAAATGTAAATAAATTAGCAAATGATATGAATGTTCTTTATGTTAAAGTTCAATTAGGTTATGGTTTCACTAAGATTTAGTGTTTCCTAAATTCAAATTATGATTTTTATACTCCCAGAGTTGAAATTTCCCATATACTCCCTATAGTTCGACATTTCGATAGTTCGACACTCTCTAAGTCCACAAAGTGTAGAACTATCGAGGTTCTACTGTAGATGGAAAGTATGAGAACGCCATGAAACACATAAGATATAACACCACCACGATGAAATCCGCTTATGCGAATCGGTTGGATGGAAACGTTGCTGGAATAATTATTTTGCAGACATTTGTTATCGTTTTGAATTTTTGTAAATAAATATGCTGATTTTGACTTTTGAGGTGTAGTTTTGAGAAAGACGCTATTTCCTTGGGAAATAGGAGAAGTAGCAATAGCATTAGGCCTACCGCTTTATTCAGACCTTTTGATTTCTGATTTCCATTCTACTCTGGTTTACGGTGGCGAATCTATATTTTTTACATCAGACGTCCCTACTTATTGGGTTCTATAACCATTGGTGCTCAAACTGAAGTATTTCCATTCAGATAAGACCCCTTGAAAAAATTTATGATACTAATAAACCATTCTCTACTTTATCTGTGTTTTACTACTCCAGTAATTAGTTGAAAACACATAACAAATCGATACATCGATGCTGTAATATCGATATTTTCAACGTATCGAACTTCTCCCTCCAGACGGGCCCAAGGTCAAGGCGATGACGTAGTAATAAATTCAATTAGTCGAGATACACAGGCGAGCCAGTGATTTATACCGAATGGCTACCGAGACCCAGGCCATTACGTTGAGTCGTTTATCTCCTGTGGGGAGCCCCAAGGTACGGCGCTGGGACCGACACGGACGGACGGAGGTATAAGTAACACTCTCGAGGCAGCAGAGGACGCCTTGTGTTTGGACACCACTGATAAACACTTTGTTAAACACTATTGTGTAGTAGCGTGCACCTTGTTGTTGTTATGTGGATAATGAGAGTCTAGCCGAACCGATGAGCCTCTAACTTGCATGCGCAAACACCGGGAAGGACGACGGGATTTGAAGGAAGAGAAAGGGTGAGAAACGGGACGGTAGACTTCCAATTTGACAACTCAAAGAGCCAACTCCCGTGCTCTTGTGACAACTGATTCAATTTCCAAACAGGTGGTTCGCTCTGCAATCTAAACGGCCAACCAATTGTCGAACCTTATACACATTATCCTGGATCACTATACGGATTGAGTGTGTAAAGTCAAATATTGATGTTTGATCCGTACTGAATGTCAAACTCAATAAACAATACTGTCAATATTTATCGACCACGATGCGAATTGATGTCTAAGGTCCGCCATTGACTGTCCATTCACATTCCTCAACTAGGGGTTTCCAAGCTTGAGATAGACATCAACCCCTTGACTAGAGGGCGGTCTATAACATGAATGGATTATAAGGGAAGGAAAAATTGTCATGGAGGCTTTTGCCACACGTTATAGTAACTTCGTTTACTGTACCCAATGTCAACTTCGCAACTAAACAAGTTTTAAAGTTGTCTTTCGGATTACCGGATTACGCGTGCAACTAATTTTGAATGAATCATAAGTGTAAATTAATGAGAATAAGTGAACATCATGTAAATCTTCCTTGTGACTGAGTAGAGCACGGTCTACCTAGACAACAAATTTTCCTACGAGTGGATGATGTATGTTATCTCTTTGGAAGATTGGGATGAGTGTTATAGAAAAGATGAGGCCTAGCTTCATTACTAATAAATAGCAGGTTCCACTTGGGCATTTTTATAGTATCCCTTAGCCTTATAAGTACTTGGTATCTCATGATGTATAGGGGGCCGTCCATATAATACGTCATCACTTTTTGGTCATTTTTGGACCCCCCCCCTCCCTAAAATCATCCTTACCATCATAATTTGTCTGACCCCCCCCCCCTCTCAGAAAAATGACGTCATTTTTAACAAATCTCCTTTTTAAATAAAAAAATATTTTTTCGTCAAAGCAACTTAAGTTCTATTCTTTATTCATTTATTTAGACTATTAATTAATTTTCGAGCCCCATTTTGGCAGTAGTGTGTTGAAAAAACTATATAGAATAACTTTCTAAAAGAACTTTATTCTACTTACCTTGGTCTGATAATGAACTCTACCTGATAAACTAAAATCATTGACCAATCAAATCTAAATTTACCTTCAGAAATAAAGCCAAAATTGTTTTCTAAATGGAAAAAAGTAAAATAAACTATAAAACAACGCCTAAAAATAGTCGAATGTGTTTCTGATAATTATTTTATAATAGTTTAATTGTGTACAGAGATTTCATTGTTTTACTGACAAAATTTTATACAAACATCACTTTTAAAATGACGTCATATCAAAGCCTACCCCCCCCCCCTCGCACATCACATCACCCTACCCTCATTTTCAATCTGGACCCTTCACCCCCCCTATTTTCAGATGACGTAATTTATGGACGGCCCCTAGCATCATAGAACTCTATATATATAGTTCTATGTGTAGCATACTTGCCATGTGTTCCATGTATAACACAAGAAACCAACACTCGTCGTAAGAGGCATCTACGCCTCACGGCTCCCCATGATGCAGCGGCGCCTCGGTGAGGACATAATTTAGCGGGTAAATCGAGAGTGAAATGAATTACGGGACCGAATCACGGTCGGAAATCACATCAGCATTTCTTCCACTTGTTTATCACAATCGGTTAGCGCTGGGCCACCCGCGGCATGGGGTTGGTCTACCAGAACCCATCTGATGTGGCGGGGGTGCACGACATACTACACTGCTATACTGTTATACTGCATACTGTCTGACTACAACATACTGCTGTGCTGCTATACTGCAAACTATTTGTGGAACTGGTGTTCACTCTCATATGTTTCGTGTATACGGTATTAGAAAGTTTCGTCTTTGACTCCCATGATTTACAAACAGTGAGCTCTCCGATTGTTGTATTCGCGGATGGGATACACCCCTGTTGAGTTTGGATTGGTAAACTTGTATTGGAATTAAATCATGAATATTTAATTTAATTTTAAATAAAAATAACAATAAACTGCAACATTTTGTACTAAACTAATTAGTTATTTCTAGATTTTACAATTTTATAAAAATCATTCCCCTAATCTAATGAATGCTTCAAAAAATGTCATCGCGAAAGCTAAAATTAATGGTTTTTTTATGTCCAGATTGTTTTAAAGATGTTGGTAGGCCTATTGTTTCGTTACTTTGCCCTATCTACAAAGAATATTGATCTGTGGTTGGATAGTGTTCAATAAAATAAGAGGGTGAGCTGCTACAGCACAGGTCAATGGAAGTACCAACTTCTTGGCAGAAAACGAATTCGGACTTAAACCTTCGCTGGCATGGTCCCGTAGTCCGGCACCCTAACCACTACGTCGCCGAGTCATACATAATAATAATACAACAGTGTAAATCTTAATTCCATGGATACTGTTTTCTCTATGCTTAAAATATGCCTTCGATTCAATTAATCCCTTGATTCCACAAAAATATATTATTGAGTACCTGTACCACTTTTTTCATTTTCTTCCACTATACTCAATAGCGAATTTCTATTTCAACGCTCACCACCTGAAACTAATACTTTTTCCAAAACATTTGCCTCTTTGTGCACTTATGTAAATCCCAATTCCCGACGGTGTGTTTGGTTTACCCGACCCCCAAAACTGCCCCCGCACCGTAATAGGCGTAACAGAATTATGTGGGATTAGCAATTCCACCGTGGCGGACTTATCGCCAAGATAATGAGCTGGGTGGATAGACCAATTTGGCGGGCCCGGAACTGACAAGGTGGCAATTAGGCTAATAATTAGGCTAATCAGTGGCCAATTAGTGGATAACGTCGAGTACAGGGGCCGAACTTGTTATCAGTGATAACGGCAGGGCCAGGGTAGTCGACATTTGTACAGTCATCAACTTTATGGGTGAACTATGGCGGTTACAATAAACTTTTCGTGGATTACAAACAAGGACGAGGAAAAACTGTCGCGTTATTGAATGCGTTGATTCTGCAATCATTTTGCAAGGTTTTTTTTCTCAGTCTTGAAAATTAAAATATGAAATTGTACTAATTTCCAATTCCTTATTTGCACAACACATGGATGGATACTGTTTGTGATTAGATATTCGAAGGTCCTATTTTTTCCTTGTTATTTTATAAATTTGTCAATGTACTTAACTTTCTTGAGTGGGAGGATGGTATATAACTGCTTCTTCTTCAGAATTTCGATTATCAATCGAACTATCGGAGGTTAAGGGGTTTTTAAATGGGATGAGACGCATGTTTATAGTTGATACAACTATAAAATAACATATTAAAGCTCTTAAAACTCACAACCTCTATGATTGTGCAATAATTTCACTCTGTGTCAATAAAAACTCCTTACATGTCAAAAATCCCAAACAAAAATTCACAGTAATCTGAGCAGAAATGCTTAGCACAAAAACCGCTTGTTATCGTCTCTTAACCCTATTAACGTTAAGCCTCTAAACGTAAGTCGTCAAATGGGCGAGACAGATGAAAATCTTAAGTCGGCGACCAAATTCAGCAAACTACTAGACCTATTAGACGGCGGGACAACAGATACTGTATCAGACGGGTCAGAAGTGTCTCGAGTGCTTTTAAAATAGCGTACACAAACGTGCGTACGCACACACACACGCACGCACGCACAAATGTCGTGTGTGGCTCCATTGTTTAATGACGCGGTATCTTAAGTGTTACCAAATTGTGATTAACGAGAAATGGTTTTTATTTGGAGAAACGACGAGAGCCACACTCGGCTCCCATTAGAAAGCGAGATAACCCCAGATCGTGACGCCAGCGCCATCTACACGCGCTAAGTTGTACTAAACGCTCGCTGTTCCCGGAACCATTATGGCCGGACCGATATCTTCGGAATTCTTCTTGTTAATGACGATTTTCTTTTCCTGGATGAAATATGTTCAGTGCTTTAATTTTCATCGAGCAACTTTCTGGTCGAGAGAGTTTCTGGTTGGGTAATTCGGTTAAATTTTTCAGCACAGTAGCTTTCATAGCCAGATTTATAAGAGAAGAATTAATTGTTTATGGATGGTCACTACAAAACAGGGGCTTCTCAACTTTCAGGCTATTCGTGCTCAAATTTATTCACTCACTAAAATATCTAAGGTAATATCAATATCCATAAAAAATACTGTTTTTAATTACTCATTAGCATTAAGCAGTAGGAAATGCAAATAAACCATGAATTCATATTAATTTACCATACAACGATAATTAAAACTATCGATAATGATTATGTATTACAGCCAAATTATAAATCTCATCCATTTACTTTACCTCTGCATTTTTTATCCGTCGTTGAAGGCAATATATTAACGGTCTACTGATACAACTGAAGCAAATATAGGTCTATTGGTAGACCCTATAGGCCTATATGAATCGTATCTAAACATTTATTTTTAATAACCTGCAGAAGTTTCCAAGAGACTTGAACACCTGCGCGCGAAACGGCCATGGATTAAGGGGTAAAAATGTGGTCAAAAACGTGTAGGCCTACGTGTACTCCAAGCGCACGCTGTGGCAAATGCCTTCAGACACGGCAATTCCAGGCATGAGTGCAGCGGCCTACTATGGACATGCAGATAAAGTTTTCAACAATCCGCCTCAGACAATTATTGTTTTTTTTTTTTTTCTTCAAGATAATCACATTTTCATAGTATTTTCAATCTAAAGGGGGCCCACGAAACTTCCTGGGTGAGAAGAAAGATCGGGAAAGCAATCTAGAGTTCTAATAGAAAACTTTTCAAAGTCCGCATGAACTATTTTACTATGGTATTTTAAAAGAGCAGAAAGGGAAACTCATACCTAACCCACTAATGAACTGTAAGTGTAATTAATTTAAAGTAAGATTTGTTTCATTTAAGTGCAGCCGAAGAGGTGAACATAGTTGGAGTCAGTGATAGATAGAATCAACCAACAGCCCGCCTCAAATCCTTTGTGGTCCAACATTGCAATTGTTTTGAACCCGAGTGATTTTAATTTTATCGTTTAGGCCTAACTTACTTGGTGCGGAGTTTCAGCTCAATCAGGAATAAAGAACTGTACCCACTACACCTAAGTACGTCCACCTACCCACTAACTACACCTGTTGGATGGACTTTGAAACAATAGAGGATGGATGGCTTTTATTGGATTACCTATTCATATCAATCTATCGTCGGTAAAGATTTTGTGCATAATTTGAGTACAGTTGATATAGGAGAACCTTTCTATTAAATACTCTATTTCAGTGAAGAATTAAAATAATATCCAAAAGTGTATTCAACATTGAAGTGAAGAATACACGGTACCTACCTGGCACATCAATAAATTGCTTTAGAGCTGAACTTGCGAACTGCTTTCATGTGCTTGAACTTAATTTAGATTTTCTGATAAAAAAAAACATAGAGAGATATTTAGGGAGCTTGAGATATTTATAAGGCTGAGTTCACATGAAAATTTTAGTTCACAACTGAGCTAAAGAAGTTCAGACCTGACATCAGGAAGTGGAAGATTTTCCGTTCAGTCCTGATACCAATCATATCAAAATTTGTCCAAATCTCAATCATATATTTACGGAATTCAGGATATGGAATATTGGCCATTTACATTTTAGGCTACATAATGATTTTTTGAATCTTTTAACAGACTAAAATGATTAGACACTAACAAAAATACTGAAAAAAAGAATAAACTTTATCATAAAAGTCAAATGGCTAGACCGGTATACGAACCTGCGAACTCTCACCCGTTTTATTGCATTAGTACTCACGCATAGCCACTTTACTTCATGCAGTTGAGATACATGCTAAGCGGAATAGTTAAAAGTAGACCTATCTCCAATTATTGAGCGTAATGTTTGAAAATACATCAAAATGTAAAATTTTTATTTGATATCCACTTTGTTATTACATTAAAATTTATTGTTTTTAATAGAATAGATTCACGCTGAGGCCCTTTTATCAAGGTTTTATTTTTAATTTGAAAGTGAATTCAAAGTATTTTAAGCAATATTTTTAAGTTGTCAATCATATATTATATACTATTTTAAGGCTTATGTGACAGTTAAATAATTGTATAAAAATGTATTATTAATTTGTGAAAACTCTAAAGTTCTTGACTAAATTACTGTAAATTAATTTAAAAAAGGATTTAAACTTATGTTCTGTGTAATTTTAAACTCTAAACTGTTTTATAAAAAATGTATAAAAATTAAAATTCCAAAAAATTCAGACACTAATCTTTTGACTTTGGGAATTATAAAATCAAATTCAGGAAAATTCATTTTTTAAATAGCCTATTGTAGCCTAAACCCAGACCTGTTTCAGGCTGATTCAGACACAAATACTCTGACTTCAGGACTGATCATATATGAGTCAGGAAGTTCAATCCTGATAAAAACTTAACAATCTAATGTCAGGCTTCATTCCGGAAGATTATAATAAAAACCTTAGAGTTCATGGATGATCAGTTCCCACTAACTAAAAGCCTAAATTCAGCCCTGATCCAGTTGCAAAACCTCTGACTTCATGACTAATCAATTCTGATTCATGAAGTTCGGGACTGATGAGGCCTGATTCAGGCCTGACTTCAAAACAGGACTGAACAAACCTGATTCATTAAGTTCGGTTCTGATAGTTTCTGAAATGAAATGAGGTTTTTAGCGAATTCCCCAATCGGGAATACGCTATTACGGTGGTAGTATTACGGTAGTGTATTCAACAATGAAGCGAAGAATACACGGTACTTACCTGGCACATCAATAAACTGCTTTAGATCTGAACTTGCGAGCTGCTTTCTTGTTCTTGAACTTAATTTAGATTTTCTGTTAAAACACACATTGAGAGATCTTTAGGGAGCTTGAGATATTTATAAGGCTGAGCTCACATGAAAATTTTAGTCCACATGAAAATTTTAAGTCATGGTAAGACCTAAGCCCGGGACCATATTACTTTTTCATTTTAAGGTCTCTAGAAGCCAGCAAAAACACTATTCGTTCATTTTCATATCTATGTGTCCGTGGTACTGACAACGTTTGACAGGGACCTCCAATTTTGATGAAATTTGGTATGAAGGTGTAGGATTAAGTCTATTTTCATGATTTCGTGAACCAGCCTTATCGGGTTATGGAAACGGGGTTTTATGGCCTTTCAAAAGGGTCAAAAATGGGTTTTGGCATTTTTGGACCTACATTTTCTAAATTCAACATTTTTAACTGAAACCACTTAAAAGAGCTTAAAAAACAAACAATTTAGTATTTTGAATTTTTAATTTGGCATTACAGGTTATGGATAAAATCCAAAAATAGGTTTCCCATGTTATTTTTATGGGAAATTAATGAAACCCTTTTATGGGAGATATAAACAACATTTCCGAATTCTGTTGGAAATTCTCTGAGTACGCAGGTCTGCTGCGACGGGAGTATTAATAAAAAGCGGTAGAAACATCCCTAATCCAAACTGTTTCCAATGCAACAGTCGATATAACAATACAGTAGAAGCTGATTAATGTACATAGTTGAAGGACTTTTGCGTCTAAGTGGACGAGTAATCCATGTAATGAGAGTTGTAAATTGTTCCGACGAATGGAACAGTTTGAAAATCAATTGGATATTCAGAACCCGCGTCACGCTGCAGGATCACGCTACGTCTACCGGGTCTACCAGGTTTACCAATCTACCGGGTAGATTGCCGGTAACTGGTATAATCAAAGTTGGGAGTTCCAACCGAGTCTGATGACTCGAATTTAGATTTTCATTAAAGGGTTAAACTTTATAACAATAATGGCGTAATGATGACACGTGATTGGAATTTGTTAGAATACAAAACTTTGTAAATTTATACAGAAGGGTCAAATAAGGGACAATTGAGTGGATGGCCTCCACAGGCCATTTTTAATCCAATTTTAAACTAAGTGCAAGATCTACGCAAAACATCCAACTTAAAAGCTTTCTGAATTTAATTAGGTACAGTACCTCAGAACCAGACTAATGTAAGTCCAAAAAAGGCTATATAAGATTTTTACACTATTGTATGTAGAATTTTAACTCGCCTACGGCTCGATGGGGGCTCCGCCCCCATGCCCCCTAGTTCGTTCCCCCTAATTCATTAACGTCTAATAATTTACGTCAAAAAATACACATAAAAAAGACAGATAAAAAATACAGATCAAAGCTCAAATTTTGTCTTAACGTAGGGTTTGGTCCTAAGGTTAACAAGCCATAACCATCCAAGTCCTGTGAAAATGTTATTTCTTCTTTTATAAAAGTTATAATAGCTCTAGTCCGTTCCACCGTTGAGCCAGACAAGTGTAAATCAAATTACGAGCCAGTCTGTAATGTAAATCCAGTTTTAACGCCTAAAAAGGTCGTTTTTTAGGTGAAACGTAAATCCAGTACTGGCTAAATGAACTGTAAAAATGAAATAAAGTAAAAAACAGTATGTGAAGCACATATTTTTCTAATTATAAAAACAAATTACAAATTCTTAACCTGAGCATTAGCTCTGCAGTCAGTAGGGAAGTTAATTCTACAGCTTTTATGCTCTCCTGAAAAATATTGCTACTATGACTTGCGTCCAAATAGTTTTGAGGTACATAATTTTTGTTGCCATCTGTTGGGTAAATAATTTTAAGGAAATATAGGCCTACATTTCTGTACGCTAGCATAATACAACCATACAACTTAGAAAAAATAATATTTCCATATTAGGCCTAATATAGCCTATGCCAAACATTGTTATAATTCATCACCAAGTAGGTCCATAGCCTATAAATTATTATAACGGAAGTTAGATAATTATTTCCAAAACAATTTGTAGGTGATTCAATATAGCCTACTGATTAGTGTTTATTTTTAATCTCACACAGGATTCCACTGAGACGCAGCACGTTGTATAACATGTGGTAACTGATTAATGTACGCTGGACATCCATTCTAACGATAACTACTTGACAATTTTGAAATCTTTTAGTAAACACCTCTGATCTCTTATTGTGGGTATGTGGTCTAGGTGTGTAACCTATCTCCTTAGTAAAATCTATGAGCTCCTTAGATAGTCATTACTACAGCAGAAGCCAGACACCTCTCACATATTATAATTAAGTCCTTCCAATATTCAACTCGGTAGATTTTTTCGAGGTCGCGGTTATCGATATATCGATATTTTTAATTCGATACCAACGTCAAGAGCATTTCTAGCGTTGCGTGTTCTAAACTCGAAATTCCCAGTAGACGTAACAGCTGCTAGAATCTGTCATTATAGCTGTATTATAGGACTAGGCAGTTTAGGACCGGGCATTAGGACTGCAGTACTCGAGTCCTAAACACCGTCATCGCCTATCCAGAATAGTCGCTCATTGTCACCATATGCTGTTATTGAATAGTTAATTACAAGTTTTCTTGGCTGTTTCATAAATGAGTTCTGTATTGAGAAATTGAATAACTCCAATTTACTTTGTTAACAACCGCCAATTTGTAGACTAATGTTTTTGCAAGATGTGGTTTCTATAGTCAATAGCGTACGAAGGAGATATAGTATTGAAAGGACTGGTACTGAAGTATTTATTTATCTTATACTTATTGACATCGATGTATCGACACTAATTTAATTTAATTTCTTTGCTGATTTGCTTAAAACATATTTTTTTCATTTTTTTTATAAAAGGCGCTTACGTTTATTCTCCAGCTAAACTAGTATGTTTTGCTCGAAACAAATTTTAATCTTGCCAATTTTATTCCAGTCGCTTGCTTTTTATGCTCTGGAAATCGCATGAAAGTGGGCTAGCTGTGATGTATGAATATTGTCATCCAACTAACTTATAGGTATGGCATTGTTCTTTATTTGTCAATGAAGCTTTACACTTCTTATTTGAGTAGCATATACAGTACAAAGCCTGTATAAACTTACGTGTATTTTTTTATATTAAATTTTTTCCAAGTGAAAACATCACCATTTTCTTTTTTACATTGACTGCCAATATAAAATTTTGAGTAAGAAACAAAAATGTTTCATTTTGTATATTTTACTTTATTTAATAGTTTTAATTTATTTTTTTATATTAATTTAATATTTCAATCACGTTCCTTAACAAAATACTACAGTAAAATTATATAATGTAAAACTTAATATTTAAAATTAAACCTAATTGTAGGCCTACTGTATATTTATTTTTTCATGGCAATTTCTAGCAGCACCAATAAAGTAAAAATATTTGTGATGAGTCAGATCATCTAGAACCCAAAAATATGATCTGATTTTTATTTTTATTAAATGCCTGACACTATGGTCTGATTTATACTTGTTGCACTTGCCGTACGGCACGATTAAATAATATAAACAACTTAGTATTTTCAATCAGAAAAATGTACATTTTTTTCAAAACAAAAATAACTACTGTTTAAAATTTTATATAATATAGTGTTTGTAAAGTGTGAGAGTACAAGCTCACAATATTCAGAAAATATATTTCACCAAAAGTTTCTCTTCGACCGTGACAGGACTCGAACCTGCAATCTTCGGATCCGAAGTCCGACGCCTTATCCATTAGGCCACACGGTCTATATGTGTATGTGAAGTATATAGCCATGTTATATACGCTCTGGCATAGTGGTCAAGATAATTGCAGGTACATGGTACAACAAATAGCGACTTACAGAGTACCGAAGACCTTGAGGTAAGATCAGTGTGTATGTGTATTGCATATCGTAGCTTATTGCAGGCGTTGCCTTCAGTATGTCATATTCATACAGTAAAAACACTTAGTTGACATATTTATTTTTAAAATAATCTAATTGTACCATGTAATTTTTTTATATTTAATTATTAATCATAATAATAACTTATTCTTTTTGTTTCAAAATAATGACTATTTTAAAAGCGAATTTTTTAATGTTTAGCTCAGTAGTAGGCCAGTAGGCCTACATACCTACGTGAACAAATTATGTTGCATTTTTTATATAATAATAATCCAAACTAGAAATTGCACACTGGTTGAAATCCAATCAAAATTTCACTTTATCTCGACCCTTTTTAGTTTACAAAATTCCCTATAAATCAAACACACATTCTTCCTGTTTGGCTACGGTAGTATTTTTTTATACAGCAGCTGGAATTGTGTGCATTTTAAAATTGTTTCTTTACGTTTGATAAGGCTTGTGTTTAATTAGTCCTCTTGCCTCACGACCAATAATATTTTTTTTTAATGGCGATCATTTTTAAACTAAAATATCTCAAAACCAGTAAATGCTATCACAATTTTACAAGTTAGGCCTACTAACAAGTTGACAAATTAAACTACCACCTTTAACACCTTTACTGATATGGCGACCCACCTCAATAGGTAGTTTAAAGGCAAGTATGAATGAGAGATGAGTGTAGGATGATTGTGGCACGATCTTGAGGCTTTGTTACTGACTAAGGCCGACTATCTAACAAATGATAGGTCTATCAAGTTTGTAAGAATATGTCAACAAATAACAGAGTTATCGCCGTTTTTATATAAAACATTATTTGCATGAATTGTAAATAAACTAGGGGGCCCGTGCAGCGCAATGCGCTGCATTTATTAGAGTACCGGGTGATCAAACCTTGATCCATGGTAATACTTTGAAAAAATGTCGCTATAGTGAAAATCAGATCGATCTTTATTACCAATTCTCCCACTTCCCAATGTGATAGTGCTGAGATATGGTGCTCGTTCTTTTAGGTCTAAATTAGCTGAGATTACGTAGTTGTTCTTTTGCCGATAAGTCTTAGGGCCTTTGTCTAAACCCTCCTATAAAATTTTAAATAAATTCACAGATGTTGGATCCACATATAGTTCATAAAAAATAAAACGTAAATGACAAAAGAATAAAAATCAACATTTCATTACTCCCCGGTCCTGTATGAGTTATGCAGCACTCACTGCGGTTGTTTTTGTAGTACTACTGTATGAGGTAGTCAATGACATAGTGTATGAGTCCACATTACTATTTATGCCTATATCCTCTTTAACTTAACTTTCCATGACATTACAAAATTTAAATAAAGAAATCAAATAAATTAAGAGAATCTACATCTTTGTTGGTGTGGTCCATTTTGTTTTTAGTGGCATTTTTATTTTGGTTAACATTTTTCTTTATAAAAACCATTTTTGTAATAAGCTTGTTTTCTATACTGGAGGTAAAAAACTTTTAAATGTTGTCTTTTACACAGGTTTTTTGAGCTATTATTATACTATAATAGTAAATAAAAAGGTTATTATACTTACAACCAACTATCCCTTTTCCTTATAGTTTACAGCAGTTTGAAAACCCATGCACACAAATTTGGTGTTCTATTTTAGTATTTGCTACCTTTCATTATTGTTTCAATACCAGTCGGACAACCAATAAGACCCATGTCAAAAATTTCAATTTCCAAAATTTGTTTCGGAAAAAAATGAATTTTTCCAGGTTTAAGTTACAAAAATTATTTTTGTGAACCAAATACGCGTGAATAAAATTTTCAAGCAAAATATACCTGCTACATTGAGAAAAGGTTAAATCCCCAGATTAGACACTCCTCGTATTAAAGTAGGAAATTGTGTTGATATTTTAGTACCAGTTCAATTTGCTTCTATTCAAGAAATCTAAAATAAATAAAGAGATTATTTGTCTTCATTTGTTTTAGATTCCTTGCTTCTATTCAGCTTTTAACATATGTGTTTGTTTGTTCAACTATCAACAGCTGTTTTATTTAGCAATTCAAAATAAATTGTCCCCCATGTTAATCTTATGGACAAAAAATGAACTTTAAGAGCTTCCAGTGAGCTTCAGAATTAAAATATAAAAAATTTTAAACCTTATTGCAAAACTACGAACTGAGACCATTTTTTGACACCTCAAACTTTAAAATTGGTCCAGAAATAAGGGAGGAGAAGCGTTAACAAAAAAGGGGCATCACGTATTATATATATAGATGTTTTTCTAAAGAAAAATGTCAATAACTCCGTTATTTGTTGTCTTATCCTCGAAAACTTGGTAGCATTGGTTAAATAATTTAATATGTTAACATTTTTGTTAAGGTACGTGTAAAATCTTGATAAAATTTACCGGTTTTCATCTGAGTAAAAACATTTTAAATAATCGCCATTTTGAAAATACACACTAGAAAAATAATTTTTCCTGATCATGAACATTAGTGTGATAAAGGTTCATGAAAAAATAAACTTAAAAAAAAACAAAATGGTGGATAGCGACTCAACATAAAATTTTAAGACGTGTTCACATAAAAATTTTTTGTGTGTTTTTTTTACCCAAGAAATCACCACACCGAGTTTCGGAAGAGTTTCCGATCACCCTGTATATTAGTTTCAATCACTGACGCACGCCGATCACCAATGTCACCGTTGGTGATGGTTGGTGATCGCCGGTGTCTATAGGACATCCGGTGGCTAATGATCACAGGAGGCTAACTAGCGACTGCTCCGTGGTCCGACACTGTCACGGCTCATCGCCCAAATGCGGCCAATTATTTGCTGGCTGCCCAAGCGAACAGTTAAGGTTCACTACACTTGGACTTCTTTGTCCTTTCCTATTGTCTTGTTGAATGAGTCGATGGGACGACTGAGTTTATTAAATTAGCAGAAATATTTCTTGGATGAGAATTCGTTACATTCAGCAATGTACAACCTAGTAATATTATAATCTGACAATTTAACTGCTCTTAAAAGTTATTGTAGCCTATAACCACGACACGGCTGGAAAAAAACAGTATGGACAGCTGAAAAAACATTTTGAGAAACGTAAGATTACGAGCTGATAGCCTGTTATCAGTTTGAAAACCCGCTAAAGTTGTCAAGTTGTGCAGGTTATCGATTGACCCGACCCCTCACTAGCGCAGCCTGGGAGCCAACGACTCAACTAAAACGGACTAAGTTGTTTCTTTAGTGATTGAACAATAACTTGGTTATGTGGTGTATTTCGTGGTATTGGTTACAGTTAATTGTTTACACCAGAAGTGTGATTTAAGTTTTTTTAAAATTTTTTGCGATTTTTTTTATGGAATAGACCTACGCTATTACGATAGTACAGTCACGGTAATACCTAAACCCGGGATGTTACTTTTTTGTTTTGAGATCCCTAGAAGCTAAAAACAACGTAATAGGACTATGGGAACGGGGTTGTTTGAGTAAAAAGTAAAAAATGGGTTTTAGAAAATAAGTTAATTAATCTCTTTTTATTCACAAACAAATCAAAAAAATTAAAATTCATTAACACGACCCCAATCTATTTGGAGAAGGTAAATCGTGAGCAAAAAACTTAATTTGAAAAAAGATTATGATAATACTCACATTAAAATGCCATCACGATTTTACTTGTATATAGTTTTGATAAAATATATTTCAATAATTTTTGATATAGAAAAAAAATACAAATAGAATCCCTTCATAATAAGTCCGTCTTCATTGTGGACTTAATGAAAGTGAATAGCAAAATATTGCATATTTTTACATTCCGCACAATCAACAGTTCGGTTTAAAATATTTTTGATTCTACAGCATATTTGTATGAGATTAACCGTGCAAAAATAAAGTACGGTGTGCTCCTAAGTTCACTTCAATTAAAAAGTAGGTGTATTTTCATTCATTTCGATTCAATTAGATTTAATTCCATTTACTTCCTTTACATTTAATATCTTTTACCACACGAAACAATCATTCAACACCATGTCCAAGTTGAGTATCCTTCTAAAATTACTTAAACACTAATCCATGAAAATCGCGGCCGTTAAGAGTCTTCATCACCCCTGCAAAAAACGTCGAAAACATGCGTTCGTAGTCCCCTGTTTCGGACGACATTTTTGAACCGATTTTATTGACAGTGGTCTTAAACTGTTCAGAAAGAGTGCCCGCGTGTCTCTATTACCTCATAATAATAAAAAACGTACATTGAGGTACCTAAAAATACAGTTAAAAAAGGGAAAAATTACTTGATTTTAAACAATTTTTTAAAGTAATTTTAAGAAACCATATCGATTTAACGAGGTACAAGAGACATGCAGGCACTCTTTCTGAACAGTTTAAGGCCACTCTCATTCAAATCGGTTAAAAAATGCCGTCCGAAACAGGGGACTACGAACGCATGTTTTGAGCAAAAACGGGGTCTGCAAATTTGCCCGTTCGAGGCGCTACTAGCCTTTTCGCAAACGTCGTCTTTCTCACTAACACAAGCACACACACACAAACATTATCGCATTATAAATCACTCAGTGATGTTGTGGGACACATGGAGAAGGGAGGGGCTTTCCATCCCGAGCGTTCGGGACCACGCTCGGTACGGAGCAAAATTTACCTAGACACACTACCGTACATCGAACCGTACACCTGTCCAATCTTTTCTTTGATGTTTCGCCAGAAAACCACCTCCAGAGCGCTCGGCCCGATGTACGGACCCCTGCTGACACACTTCCGGACTTGCTGTTTGTTTTTGCTCGGTACAATGCTCTGTGCGGTGCTCGGTCCGGTGAAAAGTCAGGTAGTGAGTCGCCGCCTTAAAAGACAAATCTCTCACTAGTTCATCACTAGCCTAATCCTCCAATTTTTTCGTTACGCAAGAGAGTTAAAATTTGGTAGGGCCTACACTGATTTGTTCAGTTTTCAATAGGATAACGTGATGATGAAGCAATTAAAATGCAAATAAATCTTAGGCAGTTCTGTTAATAATTTTAGGAGGGAAAAATTTATCTCATCTGGGCATATTTCATCATCATCCGAATATTTTGTTATAGTTGTTCTAATAAAAATACCGACATTTGCGTTTGAATTTTCAAAATTATTATGATCGGCTGATCATATTTAATTACTTTAATTATCTATTTTGTTCTTAGACTCTGGGCCAGAGTCTCATTGGCCAATATTTAATTAGAGCCTTCCATGCTCTGAGAGAAAAGCGGTACATTCGCATATTATTCAAATTACAATTATTTTATACTGCTTTACAGAAAAAACTTAAAAGTAAAATCCAGTGAAGCCACTATGCTTTACAAATTTAACGTACTATTGTAAAAGAGCGGCACCGAAAACCACAGCTAGATGTTTCGACTTTCAAACACTGGGACTAGAAAAATAAATGAAAATAACATAATGGTTCCAAGCAATTAGTAAACAAAATTGTAATTTTAATTAGGCTATTTAATTAAATATAATACTAGTTATAAGTATACGAGTGTAACTTGTTTAACTCTTTCATAATTTGGTTAGTTCGAATAAAATTATCAATATAGGCCCTATACGCAATTTAGCATACATTAAAAGAGGTTGATTATGTCCTTTGTTAATGGGTGTCAACTAATTGTTTTTGGTGTGCGAGGCGAGGGTTGCCTCTATACGTTGCGTCAGATTATTCTAAAGAAAATAATTGCTTTAGTCCCATCATTTTAAAATTATTTATTTTGTTTCGTTACTGTATTGTCTGATCATTCTGGTTCGCGAACTCATTCAAGTAGATACTGCCTTACACCCCTGACCTAAATTAAATCTAAATCGGAGGTTCCGTTCAAACGCTATCACTAATATAATAATTGAAAACCATTAATTAATTGTAATCGCTGTAAAATTTTAATCGGCTGTATTGAAATGGAAAAGTTTGAGCCTAGTATTAATAATAATTTAAAATACTCTTCAAATGTAGACAGGACGACGATACAGCAGCATCGGACTGGCCAAACTCTCATTGTAGCGAGTCTGCGCGTGCGTGTGTTGGACGTCGCAGTCCGATGTTTTTAGAAATGTACCCGAGCCTCACCCCTCGCCCTAGTTGGGCGCACCTGACTGTACTAGGACAGTTGTAATGGAAATCAGAGTGTACGAAGGATATTTTGCCAAAGGTGATGAAGACTCTTAATAAAAGCTGTAAGAAACCTCCTGCAAAAATAAATAAACCGTGCCTGCGGGAAGGAGCTAAATCGATTATCGTGAGTGCAGTGGTACCAACCTATCGCACACAAAACTCGGCGATTTATCCGCCGCGGACGCCGGCCATTATGAGCACGGATCAGAAGTTATCGCCTGGCGGTGAGGTACAAAGCGGATTCAATCGGCGCGCGTCGGCGGTGTTTTGTTACCCGAGGGCGATAACTCAAATTATAATTGTCCGGCGGACGCGCGGTGCTCGACCAGGCAGGGAAGTGGTCGGGGATGCGATTATGATGAGGGTTGGGGGTGAGATTTATTGATTAGTGAAAGTTTGGCAGAAAATTGGGGGCGACTCTTGCTAATTCAACATTCACTGGTCCTCGATTTTTCTCCGAGTTAAGGAGGTTTAAAAAATAAATTTCAACTTACAGAGGTATCGGACAGTTCAATATAGTGAGAGAATACCTTTGCATTGGGGTTTGGTCTAAACTTACATAAACCCTTAGAGAAAATTCTATGTAAAATTTAACTATTATAAATCTTCAGCATTTGAAGGTAAAATTGAAATTTAATTTTACTATATAACTTAATTCAAGAATGGATAACAATCTTCCCTCATTAAGGGTTGCCTGAGACAAAGAATACTAACACAATTAAATTTTAATATAAATAAAGGTGGGGACGAAATGAAGATTACACAACAACAAAAATTCACACTAATAGTTTAAATATAAATGATGCCTTAATATTTTGATATAGAGTCTTTAAGAATACTGGTTGAAATTTGGATTAATAATTTTGAAGGCAGTCCGATCTGGATTAATTTTGTTAAAATTTACTGAACTTCCAATAGTTATAATGGTAATTTCGTCTTTATTCGACTCTAAACATAACAGCAACTGTGAAATATGACTGTAAAGTTGGTACGAGTCATGTATTTGTTATATTTATTTTTCATTTTTAGGTAGGGTTTTTCAAAAGAATTACCTAAGATTTTGAGCTATGGAGGCTCTATTGTAGAATTTAATTTCCTTTCAAATATTTTAAACGTTTATAAAATGTTAAGTGTAATGGTAAAGGGCAATATCTGGAAACTGGTAGTCCTAATTAGGCCTGTACAGGCTACTATTCGAACCTTATAAGCCAATTTATTCTCAACGTTATCCTAAACAAACTTGCAGCTTATTTTTGCAATAACTCTAGCTTCTTAACTACATAACTAAATAAATAGCTTTGCAATTGTTGAAATTCCCTATTTGCATTGTGATACATTAACTGTTCAATTTACATTTTCGTATTAAATATGAATTAACTACGTTGGGTGCACCATTTAGAATAACCGAGTATAATTATCTTTCAAATCCAACAAAATTATTTTACGGTCATGCAAAAAGTTCAAAACGCGTGTCCTGTCGAGGAGGTAGCTAGTACGGTACCCTACATCAGCATATGCGCATTAGATATGAGTAGTGTAAAATTGCGGCCGCTGGCCCAGTTCAAGGTCACCTGAGGGATGACGTCATCGAGGTCAATGACCTCACCGATGACGTCATCGATGACGTCATCGATGACGCAATCGATGACGTCATCACTAATGACGTCATTTCGATGACGTCACACCCATGACGTCACAGAAATGACGTGCTGATGACGTCATCACCCCTTACGTCATCAAAACGACGTCACCGACGCCACTAAGGTCAAGGTCACGCAGAAACTTAAAATTTTTTAGCACTTTTGCCGTTTCTCGCACTACGCTCCGAGTTTCAGTCAGAGTCCCCGTGACCTTGACCACTTGGAGCGAATTTTCGACAAGAAACGGCAAAAGTGCCAAGTTAAACTCGAGTTTCTGACATGACTCTGCCTAAATGGGCAATCGGTTATCCCTCAGGTGACCTTGAACCAGTACAACGCCCGCAATTTTATGTTACTGTGACCTTGAACACTTAACAACGGAGCGCCGACACCGATGCGCACCCCACGACAGCCACCGAGTGACTGACTATCAGGCTCTGTGTACTCTAGGTATATGGGGAAGTGGAGGGGGAAATCTCAAGGTCATCCAAATGGAGTTTTAAAAAAGTTGAAGAGTAGAAAGACTACTCTTGTGCTTCCTGGGCGACCTCATCAATCTCTAATGGATCTGTAAACCAATCCGATCTGTAGCGGCAAGAGTCCAGAAAACAGGTGCACCACCCATCAGGTTGTCCGTAGCATTTCCGACAATTGGTAAGATTGGAGAAGTGAAATTTAATACACCGCTGCGGACAACAAGTATAAAAGTATTTGGATTTGTAGATTGTGAAAGTTTGTAGTACCGGCGGTGGCAGCTGTTGGTTCTTGCATCTACACCTGCAACATCCGAAGCATTCACATTGCCGGCAGGCCAGCCCATCCACTTGCCACTTTGGTAAGAGGAAACACTTATCCTCACAGCAATAGGTTGTCCCCGTCTCTTCTTCCCAACGCTTCTTTGCACAATATGTGACGCCTTGTATCTCCAAACACCTATGCTCGCAACATGAGATGCGCTTACTTTCCATAGTTGATGTTGCTTTGACGAGGGAGCACGATGAAGTGATGCTGTGGTCAGTGGGAATGGGGTTTATATAAACTAAGGTGAGTGGAGGGGGAAAGGTCAAGGTCATCCAAATGGAGTTTTAAAAAGAAAAGAGTAGAAAGACTACTCTTGTGTATCTATAGCGATTTCATTGATAGTGAGTGCTTCTGTATGCCAAGTTGATCTGTACTGACAGGCTCCTAAATAGTGTTTGCAAAAACCTGCAAAATGATTGTTGCACAATTTGCAGCCAGTTAGCTGTTTTAATGTGAATCCAATGCAACGTTCAGGGCAACAAGTGTACTTATGCCCTCTCATCTGGTACACATGGAATGTCTTCAACTCCGGTTTCGGCTTCTTCCAAGACTTGCACTTACACATGCATTGACCAAAAGCTTCACATTTTCTACACGCCAGGCCATCCGCAACATCAATGTCATTCGGCCATGAAAAACATTTCCGTTCGCAACAGTAGTTGAGTTGACTCTCCATGTTGCTGTGGTGAAGGTGCGCGATGAAATGATGCTGCAGTCATTGAGAGTGCACCTTAAATAAACTCAGTGGAGGGGGAAAGGTCAAGGCCATCCAAACGGAGTTTTAAAAAAGATAACTAGTCGTCCTCCTCCTCCTCCTCATCCGTTGTACTTAGAGAGCTGTCAGACGAAGAGCCCCGTGCAGGTGCTCCCCAGATGAAAAACAAATCAATTTTAAAACGAAGACCAGGATCTTGCATCATCAATTCCTTTAATTTGTCACATACTAAGTCGACCTTGTGTAAGGTGTCAACAACAAGCTTCCAATTCGTTGGTTCAATATAACTTGTAGTAGAGTCTGCCTCGCTGATAACCACATCCTCCGGCCGTATTGGAGTGTAAAGATGTGTAAAGTTCTTCGGCTGTAGCTGAGGTTCAGGCTGGCTGGAAGTGGAAGGTTGAGTGTGGACCCCTGTCGCATCGAAATCCATAGTCATTCTACATTCAATGTTGGGGTTTTCGTTTAATACATACACCAATTTCTCATGCAACATATCCACTTCTGCCGAGTCTTGCAGATGAACATTCCAGGAAAATGGCCATTCTTCATCCGTAGTGGAGTCAACTCGAGAAAGAGTGCTGTCCGCCATGATAGCTAAGCAAGGAATGATGTGAGCTACAGACTGTGGTAACAGTATTGAAAAGTAGAGGGGGTAAACCAAAAGTACGTGGAGGGGGTATTTTCAAGGTCATTTAATTTGGGTTTTAAAAAAAGGAAATAGTGGAGGGGGAATTCTCAAGGTCATCCAATTTAGGTTTAAAAAAAAAAAGGAATGAAGCTTACTCCTCTTCAGCCTCGTTGTCCCCTGCATCTTCATCAGCCTCATCTTCATCGACGTCAGACTCGCCGTAAGGATAGATCGGGGACATGGGCGAATATTGTGGAGATTGTTGACCGTTGTTGTCGTCCCCTTGCATTCTAACTTGGGACCAATCATAATTTAAATTCATTTGTATTATGATCCCAGGGTTGTCCCGCAGTGATCCGTAGTAGGTAAACTGGTATGCTCATGAAATTCCCAACTTCTAAATGGAATAACAATATCACGATCGGCTTTTAATTTTCTTAAAAGTAGCATTCTATGCTCGTCAGCCAATTTAACATGTGGAACTCTCCATACAATTTTGTCTAATTTTAATTTCCATTCTAAAGTCGCATCTGTAGTAGCATCTGCAGCTTTAATAATGTCTTTATCGTTAGAAGATCTCAACAAAACTAATTCTTGTTTAACGTTTAATATTATTTTCCTATAATCTTCAGCAAAACCAAGCAGCAAACGTAATGGAATATGAAAATCAAAATATCCATTTGGATTTGGAGTGATCGTGTCAATCGTAGGTAATACCCATCCGGCAGGTTTAAGTAAATTGGTTTCATTGGGTGTTATAGATGTTAATCCTTTTAAAGTTGTCGTAATACCTACTTTTTTAGTGGAATCAACTGTTACACCTGATATTTCATATCTAATTTCATCAAATAGGAAAGCCATAGGATTATTTATAAATGGAACTGTTGTACCAACAGTAGTACCGTCCTTTTTAGTAACTTGTCCTTCAATATACAAGTAACTTTCACATGGTAGTGTGTAAATGTCTTGATTTTGTATGGGAATACGAATTTCATCGTTATTGTTTAATTTCGATGAAGTGTAAGGGTTGTGGGTGTGATATTCTTTTTCCCATAGGGTTTCGTCGAATGTTGGACCCTGCGCTATATCCAGTATATCCATACTCGGTTAATTTTAATCCAATTCTCTCTAAGAAACGAATGTTCTCGCGTGTTAACTCCTCCACAGCTGAAGAGCTACTAATGCGGTTTCCCGTAGGTTGTTCGCTTTTAAATGTTAAACCCATAGTTTTGTATTAAAGTGTCGATTTTAAATGTAATCTAATCGTAATAGGCTCTTCTCTGAAGTCTACCAAGTTACCGTCTTGATCCAATACGCTCAACACGATGTCTGAAATGAAAGTGGTGTTCAACGGTAGATATACCAGGTTTTGTGGCTTTTCAACAATTTTAAATCCAGGTGGTACACTTGGGTAAAAAGTATGTATGATGTGGGTGTTAGCCCCATCCCTGTAAGCACCTTGTATAATGTTACAAGTTATGTCTATACTATTGACTTTTAATATTGTTACTGTTTTCTTACCGGAATGTGTTACATCTGGTTCTAAAACAGGCTCATCGTTGGAAAATCCTAATAAATCACCAATTGAGTTTGGTTGAGTGAAATCTATATAATATTTGGAAGTAATTTCAGCTTTCATCGTATTATTATTACCTTTTAATGTTATATTGTCTTTTCCCATTTTAGTTTGCAAAAATTCATTTATATGATCAATTTCATAAGAACCTGTGGGTAACCTGCACTCTTGTAAGTCTGTAAATTTTCCACTGGCATCCTTTCCCTTATAATAATGCAATACGTTATTTTTACCTTCCGTAACATTGGGGATAGAGTTGTAAGTTGTAAAATCCAATAGTGCCGCCTCCCAAAACCTTCCTTTTTGCAAGCGTAACGCTGGAAAAAGGATACTTCGTAAAGTGGACGATTTTCCTGTTAATGATACCGTATAGGAAGACATCTCAATAGTGACTGATACTTTTAGCTAGAAATTCCAAACATAAATGGCCGCATATTGAAGTATTATCAGGTTGTTCTCTTTTATAGTTATAATATATGTTTTTAGCAGATTTAAAGTAATTTTGAAGTTCTTTTGGTGGTGGCAAATTACCGAAACTATCAAAATAATATACATTGTTATTTAGTTTCTTATAACAAACCCAATGGGTGCCAGGCCCTTCAGTATTATCCAAATTTACAATTCCAGTCTCATTTTGCCACATTTTCTTTGGTAAACTGTCTTTCATAAACACACCGCGGAAAAATGGTATTTTTAAACAGGAAATATATTTAAATAATTCAATATTGGTTAATGCTTTATGTGGTATGACCAATTGATTTCTTTCATTTAATATGCACGATAAGGTCTTAGGTAAAGACCTGCCCCGTTTTTTACCATTGACCACACGGTGGGCTTCTTCCTGCCTTTTCTTGTAGATCGTCGTCTTCTTTTTATATTTCCTCCATGTTTTCTTGTGGTTGACCTCCTTTTTACTCTCCTTCTCCTCCTTCTTCCACCTCCTACTGCTGTTTTAGCCTTCATACCTGCTGTTACTGCTAAAGCTGCTGCTTTTTCTGCTATGCTAGCGTCACTTGATTTTACTCGTTGCCAAGCTATGTCCGCAAGCTTTTTGTCAGCTATTGATCTATTTTTTGAATCGGCAAACGTGGAATATGCGATATCGTGTTCTTTACAAGCCTGATCTAACTTATTTATGCCAGGATCGCCTCTTTCCAGTCGTTTTTTCAATTTATTTCCTGGTCCGCAATACTGATAACCTCCCGGTATATGAAATTCGTATGGTAATGCGTCTATTGCTCTATTTACTATGGATCCTACTGGAATTCGTTTTAAAGCTTTACTTAACAGAGAAACCGCTGTGGACGTGATCCCACCTCCTCTCCTTACAGTGTCTCTATATGGACTGATGTACTGGAACGTCATTATTGTCCTTTTATAATCGCAATGTACAACTTATGTGTTACCTCTATGACAAGTTGGACATAAATGAAGTAGTTTATTGTGTTCTTTTATTAAATATCAAAATCACCCCAATCCGATGATCTAAACTTTTTTGTATGAGGGTTGATAAAATAGTTTTGAACAATTTCCCGTTTAATCCAAGTACCTCTCTCAGATTCCAACAAAGGAGTACGACCTGAACCAATACCAATAAGATTGTATACATCAAATAATGCATTTCCTAAAACTTTTACAAGAAAATTAACAGTGACAGCATTATCCACATGTTCAGGGTCTTTAAGGTCTGTTATACGTTTATTATTACAAGTATACACTTTGCTATCCATTTGTGATAATGTGATAGCCTGTCCTACAGTTGCAGCATCATTTGCTTCTCTTCCTTGCGCCATGTTTGTTAATTTTTTATTACTACATATAAAAAACGCATAGTAATTATTTGGATCTAGATGTACTGTTTGTCCTAAGGCAGCCGCGTCTCTATCTGCATGACCCCATGACACATTTGATAACCTTCCATGCCTGCAATCCCAATAAGCGTTTTTGTATGTCAATAAATGAAATTTTTCATTACCTTGAATAAAGTCATCCCCTTGCTTTGATAATACTTCATCTCGTTTTGCAAATCCAGTTGTTTCTTGTTTTAAAGTCTCTTTCATTTGACCCACTGTTGCACCATCAGATGGTGCTGAACCATCTTTTACATTCGCCAAACAATTGCCAAGACAATCGATAACTCCCACATCACGTATGACACAATGATCTTTTATATATTTGAGATTTACAGCATCATTTTCATTTTTTGGATAACCTATATCGTTAATAACAAATTTATAAAAAGAAAATCCATCTTTTGTCTTTTCAGGTATCAAAGAATGTAAATAGCGTCTATTTACGCTGTCTTTTGCATCTTTAGGGTCATCTACGTTGGATATACGTTTATTGTTGGCACTATACGTTTTCCCATTGAATTTTAACGTATTTTTTAATTCAGATGACAAATAACCTTTGTTTATCGCATCACCGTTTTGATTTGGTTTACCAACGTTGATAATTCTATGATCTTCTGCGTCATATGTGTTATTTTGTAGTTTTAATGTTGGCGATATCTTTTCCTTTAATATTTTTAGATTTATTGCATCGTTTTCATCCGTAGGATCTTTTATGTTTTTTAACCTTTTATTACTCATATCATAATCTCCATCAGGTGTTTGTGGTAAACCAGCACTTCTTTTTAAACTATTGGCATAATATAACCCATCCGAGGAGTAACGTCCGAACTTGTCGACACTCATGGTGCAACTGAATAGTATTCTAGGGAGTAACGCATTTTTATGAGATTACCCCACGGTTTCGGAGTTCATCCACTAAAGCCACCCATTCGTTTTCCAATCCAGTATGACCCGCTTCTTTAGCTTCATGTATTAGTTTCATTCTATCCACCAATTTATTGATATTATTGTAATAAATCACATTTGTGTTATATAGTTTCTTCATTAAACCTGTACCCGTAACGGACTTACTTCTTTTTCTTCGTTCCTGAGCACTTACATCCAAAGTGGATGCCATAAATCTTCGTTTTACAGGTTTTCTTTGTGTTAACGGCATTGTTTGTCTTCTAGTTGGTATTAACTTGGATACAAATTCTTTATATTTTAAAGACTTAGATCTAAAAGGAGGCTGGTCAGGTAAATACTTTCTCCTATATGCATTTGTCTGTTCCAAAATATTTTTATATGCTTCCATGTCTTTTTCTTTCACTACCGATACTGAAGGCTTATTTTCAAATAATAATTCAAATAATCCTTTTGTGCCCTTATACCTTTGATCACCAATGACAATATTATCATGTTCGTCAACGTTTAACGGGCTATTACCTATCATTAAACCGTCTTCTGTTAATCTCGCTCCATAACTATGGTAATTCTTATTAGGAATTGTTCCGAGTAACATTTTTACCATGTATTTCCTTCCTAAAGGTCCTTTGTTATGAATGTTTTCACCCAATAAGCTTATGTTTGACGGACCTTCCCTTGTCTCTTCTTCTTTTTCCTCTTCACTAGCAGTTGATACAACTTCATGTCCTCTTTTGGCTTTTACTTCATATAAATCTTTTATTCCACTATAGTCCGGTGATTCTAGCTCTCTTTCGGGTTCTCCACCGGTAAAACCACTATACGTAGAGGATTCCAGGTCTTCATCACTAAAATCTTCTGATTTTACATTTTCTCTTTCAAACTTCGTAATAGGTGCAATCGCATCTCCTTCCAATACAGGTTTAGCAAATTTTTTGTTTAATTGTTTCAAGGGTTCAGTAATAGGTTTAAAAGTAGATTCAAGGAATTTCTCCCTCTCGCTAATACCTAGTTTCAATGCTCTGTTTTTAGCCCGAATAGAATCACTAAGTGATTTTATTTCTTTTACTAATTTTTCTTGGTTAACCATGTTTGTAGCAAGACGTGTTGTACAACAATGAATGTGTTATACCACGTTTAATGTATTAATATAAATTTATCAAATCCTATCCTGTATCGACCATTGTTTAGCGGTTGTTCCTTCATAATTGTTAGGAACCCATACTTTTCAGCCCAAGCCTTTCCACACAACTCTTTAAATCGTTCAAATGTCATATCCGCATTTACATGATCAAAATATATATGTTTTAGGTTGGTTTCGTCCTGTTTAAATACAATTAACATGTTTGCATTGTCTCTAATGAGTTGTTTAGGTATTTTGCTGTAAGTTTGGCCAATATAAATGCTATCTATGTTGTTATGTCGACCCATAGCGAAGTAATTCCTTATTGTGTTTTGGTTTTCACAAGATACATCGTCGAATATAAACACGGAGAATGGTTTAGCTTCTTGTGGCTGCATGACACTCTCGCTTGCATTAAACTTTAAATATTTAACTTCAGGCACATTAGTCAGTATTTTTTCCAATAATTGATACTTTGGTTGTTGTAGTGATTTTGAAAATACATATAGATTGTTAAATCGTAATCCTTTAGGGTTTGTAATCAAATTGAATACTACATTAGTTTTTCCACAGTTGGAAGGTCCGGTAACCAGACAACGAACGGTGTTTGGTAACAAATTGCCATGCTTCCCACTATTGAATTCTGAATTATCCACTGTGAGTTCATCTATATTATTAATAGTAAAACTCTCTTTTTGTGGTACTATCTCCATCCTTTGTAATGGTTCAACCTAAAATGATTCTCTATCGTTATATCAAATCCTTTTTAGGTATCCAAGAATCTTCCGTCTTATTAAATCCTAACCATCGTACTTTGACCTTATCTTTTTTCCGTTGCAACACCTTTTCAACTAAATATACATCGCCTACTGTTGATTTTAACATTTCATGTCCATAAAACCCTCCTTCAAGCAATTGTCCTTTATTATCTTTTAAAATATATGTCTCAGGTACTGTAGGTTGTACTTTGAATACAGTAAAAACCTCATTGGTCCAATTTGGCAGGTATCTTTTACTGAATACACCTTTATATTTACTTATTCGCACTTTATCACCCACATTAAATTTTTTAGGCTTTAGTTTTTCAACTTTTGGTTTAGTATTCGTTTTTATACGTTTTAATACAAGGTTTTCATTTTTACTAGTTACTTGGTTTGGTTTCATCCCGATAGTCCTATGAAATTTGTTATTGTAATCGTTTATAAGTTTTGGTAACATATCAATCCATATGTGCGATCCTCTGTTGGAAAACATTTTATACATTGCACTTTTTAAAGTTCTGTTGAATCTTTCGATTATTGAGGCTTTTACTTCTGAATTGGTTGAATAATGGTTTATATTGTGTTTTTTCATTAAATTTGCAAATTCCTTATTAAAATATTCTTTTCCATCATCTGTTTGTAAATGTTTAATAGTATGTTTGTCTCTTTGTATAGCTGTTTCCATTGCTTTTGTAACACTTTTGCCACTTTTATCTTTTAGTGGTAAAGCATCTGCCATTTTTGAAAAACAGTTAATAACAGTCAATATGTATTTATATCCTTTATTTTTTTTGCTATAAGGAATCATTTCGATTAAATCCGCTTGATATAAATCATTAATTCCTTTTATCACCGTATTTCTTCGTGGAAACTTTCTTCTTGCAGGTTTATGAAGTTCGTTGACAATTTGTTGCTTCAAGTCCTTCATATTGCAGGTTTCAATGTTTGTTGTATCACATGTATAATCACAATGAATGTTGTTTTAAATATTCACATCATTTATATGGGTCAAGGTCATCCAAACTTGTGTAAAAAAATGGGGAACACGGCGTTGGACTTGCCGTGTTCCCCATTTCTTTACGGAAGGAAAAAGGAATAAGGTCGTAGTTGTAGAAGGACGAAGAATAGGTTACTAGTTGATAGGGTTTAGAGAGTAGTGGCCAAAAGGAAGAGTGTGGATTTTGTCGGGCATAATGTATCTTTTATCATCCCGAGCTGACAACGCTTTTTTAATTTCGGTGACACTGTAGACTTGATGCTTGAAGCTTCGGATATTGTTGAATGTTGCTGATATCGTAGTATCTTCAAACAAACAAGTCTTGTAGTGGTCAAATGTCACGTGTTTTTTCAAATAAGATGTCTTCACTCCTTTTGCTTTCTTCACTGTCGGTGTGTTGTTCTCGTGGTACATCTTAAATGAATACAATTTCGCCATCAGCGCCACTATTTCTTCTAAAGGCATTCCATTTGCTTCATCTTTGAATTTTCCAATTACTTTTTTATATTTTTCATTAAAATTTGGATGGTTTTTCGGATAGTCAGAAAAATCGAAATCTTCTTTGTATGGAAAAATCCTTAGGTCTTCATACATGTCCAAAGTCTTTATCCAGTAGATAAACGCGTCCGTATCCATGTATGCGACTCCAATGTTTTCCCTTCCGTAATGTTTAACCATTTTGTTATAATGGAAATCATACATCAGGGTTTTACTTATATCCAAAATCGACATACCTATGTATAACGGACGGTCCATGACTATTGTTGTTTTCTTCATACTGACAGCGACTAGATTTTCGTTTATAATCATGGATGTTCCGAAATTTGGTTTTTGCACTAATTTTTCCAATTTCCTAGGATCACTCACTAATTTTACATTTTTGTGTTTTCTTTTGTTCTCCAAGGTCTTCCCAAAGATGGCATTGTTCATTAATTTATAGAAGTCCTTTTCAAATGCTGTTGTCGCTGCAGCTCTTCTTGCAGTGTTGGAATCAATATATGGTTTCAACCAACAAGACTGGGTGAATTCAATTGCTCTATGAATTCTCACTATACGTAGACCCAATTCAAGAGCCTGTTGAACTACCCAGTAGTGAGCCACATAGCGATCCTTATTCTCCAAGGTCATCATCAATTTTGGCCATCTTCCTGTCGGTGAAACTTCAGTCTTGGCTAGGAGAGGCAAGTCGTAGTGATGGTCATGAAGGTGCTCTGGATATTCGAAATCACAGTCCAAAATATAGCCTTTTGGACCATTCTTTGGAATCTGTGAGATGTCTCCAATGGTGGCCGGGTCGATCCATTTGAAGTCAGCGTAGGGAAGCGGATTTGACATTGCCCAACCATAAAGGTTGTTTGCGTCAAAGTAGCCAAGGTAGACCGATGGTTGTTGCTCGTCGAAGCCGGGGATGTACTTGTTGTTGGCTTTGACATGACGTGTTACAGCTTGTGTCAAACCGCCCCGTACACCAGATTCCATCATGAGCACCATATCGATATCCGTTAGAAGTTCCAGTCGACAGTTGGTTGACTTTAGCATAGCTTGCCATGCTAATCCTGGAGATGTGTACGAGTGTAGAGGGTCCAGTCCATAGGCGGAGAAGCAGGTGTTTCGGAATTCTTCCATCACATCGCACAGCAGAGTTACGTCCAATTTTATATAAAAGTCAGAATATTCCCCTAAGGTTTGAATGTTTAGTTGGTTCCAAACATTACAAGCATGATTGTAGTCTTCAACGGAGATTTCACTTTCGTTTAATTTGCTGTTGAAGGCTTCGATCGGTGGTAGACTGGTTTCTTCAAATTTTTCTGTAGATGTTATGTAGTCGTAGGGGAATACTCCTTTACGTAATACTAAGTCCAATTTATCTTCAGGTACAATCTTGCTGGTTTCTTTTAGGTCTTCTCTTCGTAGATTCTCAGACAATTTGCTCAAACTAGATGGCATAAATCTATAAGAGTCTACAAAGCGAAGTTTAATTTTACCTACGGTTTTTGAGAAACTGATGTACTTTTCCAATGTTGTAGCAAGAACATCAATTTTACCATCATCTCTTCCTAACTCTGGAATAATGAAGTGGGAGTCGTAGCCGCTAAGATTGTGTAACACGACAGGGATAAAGTGGGGCAGTTTGTAATTTATATTGCATGAATTACAAGCAGCTCCTCTGTATAAACCTGTCAGGTGATCGTGATCTCTTACTTTTGGATTTTCTTCACTGAAGCTCTTCTCGCATAGATAACATCTTGATGCCATATTGTATTCTTCTTGTTGATTCTCATTCAAAGGTTCCATAGGTACGACATTACCATACAAGCGTTGTACCTTTTCAGCAATGTCATACAACTGGTCTACGAAATACTTAGCGGCTTCTTCACCACGGTAAAGTATTGGAGTGGATGTTAAACCATAGTTTTGCAATTGGTTTTCAGACAAGGTTGATTTCACTATTAGACAAAAACTGTTGGGTTGATGCAACTGATATTTTGTTCTTCTAGTCACTTCACCGTCCGGCAGCTCCTGTGGTACTAACGTAGATTCAAAATCTGCGTAGATGACTACTGGAATCCGATATTGGTGAACTGTTTTGTTAAATTGGATACACGCTCGAGATGGTGGTGGCAGACTAATCTTCACTTCATAATTTTCATTACAAAGTCTTTTGTGTTCTATCAACCACTCTAATCCTCCTTGTCTTATTTCTTTATATGTGAAACAAAAACATCTTTTACACACTGTTAACCTACGCCTCTGTTTTGATAATTGATTTCGAATCAAGGATGCAAAGTCCTTTATCCACACATAATGTGAAATTTCACCCTTAGTGATCAGTAACAAATCAGTGTGGTTTCTTTGCTCAACTTTTACTACCCGCAAAGGATAAACGTTGTTCGAATCATCCAGACCGAAAACATTCACTGAAACGCCAGGATTTTTCTTTTCAAATTTGTCTATGTCTTTCAATGTAACTGGGTAGGTGAGGCCTTGAAAGTTGTAGCGGTGTTCATTTTCGTAATACTCTCTACCAACTCTTTCAGGATGATCTTTAACATACTTGGTTAACATTGCATACTTAAAACATTCATTACCTTCATTTTGCACATTCCTACACGATTTAGTGTTTTGGATTTTCTTTGGTAAAGGGATAAAACTACTACCCCTTAAACCATATCCATGCTTGTGAACCCTTACATCCATACCTTCAATTGATGACAAAGTCCATCCAGATCCTCTTCCTTCATGTTCTTGAAGTTTTGTTATAAGTTCTTCCAAGCATTCTTCAATAATATCATCGATGTTGGAGGTGAAGGTAAGGGTTCGGTTTTTGGTAATGAACGCTCTCAATGCTGTTTCACCATCAGTATTGTTAAACATAGCCTCTAACACCATTCCAAATTTAATAAAATTTAATCTTTGTAGTTCTTCCCTCAAGGTTCCACCAACAAGTTCCTTAGCCTGGGTTATAAATGTTTCCAGTTCCAATTGAACATTATTAATTTTAAAATGTGTTACAACTCGTCCTGGCAAGGCCGTGGTGCGCAGTTGTTTCACATCTTCTAGTTCTTCTTCAGTGTCCTCTTCTTCAGTGTCTTCTTCTTCAAAAGGTCTTCTAGCAGTAGATGGTCCAGCACCAGCAAATTGGATCACACTAGGTCTTTTTCTTTGCATTTGCTGTAGATAGCTGTCCCAGTAGTCCGTCTGCTTCTGGTGCTCTTCCAAAAACCGGTCAATTGAGTCTAAGTCTATTTCATCCATGGTAATATCTTCTTTTCTATCTTCGTCTTCATGTAATTCTCTGTGTATGGTGAAAAGATCTTCGTCTTGAAAGATTTCCCCACAAATGTCGCAAAGAGCCATTTCAAACAGTTTGGCTTTGAATGCACACTCTGTGAATGTCCACGCAATAATGAGCAGCGCACTCCACCGGGACCCTTTATATCCGAGGCAGATAGGTGGGGAAAGTGACGTCATATGGAAACAGGTTATCACTCATGTGCTAAATTTAGCCTTTACACAACCGTTTGTAATACATTTATCAGTAGGCTTGATAAATTGATGATATTTGGTCTAGATTCAATAATTTGTACAAGTTTTTTCAAAGACGTCTGTTTGAGCAAGTTTATGTAGGTCAAGGTCATTTGGAATTATTATTTTGAGCGGGGGATAGAGCACTAAGCAGCATCATTTACTACAAAGTGCTCTATCCCCCGCTCACATTCTTTTTTAACTTTTTGTTTAAACTTTTTTACAAGGGTGAAACATCACCATCAGAGTCGGAATCATCCTCATCACGGAATAGGCAGCGATGACAATACATAATTCTTCTGGCAACTAACATCCTATCCATTGGACGATGGGGAGTGTCTTGTTCTTGTTCTTCTTCTTCGATTTCCAATTGGAATTCCATTTCCGACTCAGATGACGACTCTAATGTTTCGTAGGCGTGCAAGTCCACCTCATTGTCCGTTGAACCAGTTTCGTCAGAGTCCGTTTCAATATCCATTATCTCTTCCTCCTCCTCTTCTTGATCAACCGCAGGTAGTTGGTCCTCTACTTCTATAATTTCTAGAGGTATTACCTCCAGAATAGAGACAATTCTGTTGCGATGGAACACGGTGTTGTCAAGTGGAGCCATGGTATGGAAGTGTTGTATCCATCCAATTTGCTTACCCTTTTTATACCCCCACCAACTATACAATTTATGTGGGTCAAGGTCACGTAAAGATACCCTTTGAGCGGGGGATAGACCACTAAGCAGCATGCTAGTCCATTGCCGCAAAGTGATCTATCCCCCGCTCTGTTCTACAAAACCTCAATCAAGTCCAAGTCCAAGTCCTGTTTAACACATTTTATTCTAATTCCATATCCAATTTAAAAATTTCAATTTCACATGGTTTACATTCCTGATGTATCAAACACTCCAGCTCCCTAAACATATCGTCCAGTTCGTCCAAATTATGATGTCCTACTTTTAACACATGAAGGTGGTTCATGCTTTGCATTGTAGCATGACCATCAACAAACAAGTTTCTTTTCCACGCTAACATAAATTGGCAGTTTTCTTGAAAGATTTTTCTCACCAAACAATCATACACAGCCGTCAACATGTCTCTACAATCTTCATAGTGTACCATCACAGAATACCTGTCCAAGTTAGCACCAAGCAGCGATCCACTCATTGTTTCTAGCGTTCCACTGGAAGGTTCAAAGCAGAATGAAGTCGAGATGTATAGACCCCCTCTTTTATACCAGTTAACCGGTTGTCCTTGCTGTAAAGTGGGTCAAGGTCATCCAATGCTACCCTTTGAGCGGGGGATAGACCACTAAGCAGCATGCTAGTCCATTGCCGCAAAGTAGTCTATCCCCCGCTCTGTATTCTACACACACACACACATGTCCATGTCCAAGTCTTTCATTACATACCCAATATATATTCAGTTCCTTCATCATCACTATCACTCATCACTGCTTCCACAAACTCCACAGGATTAAAGTTAAATTGTTTCAATTGTTCTTTTAAGTTTTCAATTTGTTGGTCCTTTACTTCTAAAACACTGTGAAGATGTGATATGTAGTCCGCTGCCTCGTTGATGCTTGCTACTCTCGGATCGCCTAACTTCAAGCTGGGAACTACACCCTGCAGCCTGAAGTACGCCATACGCCTTTCTTGCTCCTGCCGTTGACCAGGACTGAGCAAGCCTTGTCCGTCTTGGCTTACCTCCAGCAAGGTCCGTAGCATCGGAGCTTTGCAGGCGTTTGCCCGAGCAACAGTTATGCTGTGGAATGGTCGAGCAGGTCCACGAGTAGCAGGCAGAACGTTGGCAGCACGCCTTCTTGAAGAAGAGGAAGCCTGAGAAGTTTTGGAGTTGAAAGCCATGTTACAGTGCTGTATTCAGCTAAGCGGTACAAAGCAGAATAACCAAACTGCACGTTAATACCCGTATATATACACTTATCAGTGGTGGGGGTACTAGCTAGCCTTGGTAAAGTGGGTCAAGGCCATCCAAAAACATTACCAGAACGGGGGATAGATCACTAAGTGGCATGTTAGTCCATTGCCACAGAGTGATCTATCCCCCGCTCTGTATTCCGCATTCACACACACACATTCATACAAACACGCAAGTCCCAGTCCGAGTCTTTACCCACACCTATCCACTCTCATCCTCACTATCATCACTATCATCTAACAATCTGTCACACTTCATAATTAGTTTTTCCCATTCTTTCCGGATCAAAAGTATTTCACTGTGTGCACTCTCCAACAACCTCTTCTTTTCCTCTAACAACCTGTTCTTTTCCTCTATCAATACGTTACAACCTTTAATATATCTTATAGCAGCTCTAACAGTGTCTTCCTGTGAAGATGCACCAACCACTACACCCGGCACTACCTGCTGGAGTTCTTCATACAAGCTAGACTCTCTTCTGGAGGCTCCACTGCTGCACAACTCCGTCTTGCTCGGAGTGAATCCGAAGAACCGAACGCGACTCTTTGACAGGCGGCCCCGCCGGATCGGTCCAGAGCTTGAGCCAGAGTTGGATGCGGTCGGGCCAGAGGTAGAGGCTGGAATGTTCATGGCTGACATGGTAGTATTCAGCTAAACAGTGTAAAGCAGAATGAGAAGACGGTTGATCACCACTCCTATATATACCCATTTTTAGTGGTGGGGGTAACCCCGGGGTGAGGGGGGGGGGATAGCTTAAGGACTTCCACTAACTTTCCCTTAGTCCTCGCGGTCATCGGTTTTACATACCTTTAGCACACCCATCATTTTGGTTTCTTCAATAACTTTACACACCTCAAAAACCCAAGCAAACAGCTCATCTATGTTGTTATAATTAATTTTTGTCCAGTGTTCATACTTGTGGGTTTGTTTGTTTATAATACATAGATAAAATGTAGACCCATCTCGTCTTATACAACACTCAACTTCCATTCTATGCCGATTTAGCACTTCCCAAACATTGTGTGGATCTATCAAGAAGTCACCACCTTTGTAATTGTACCGTGACATGTTTACACGGAGTACAGAAACGGACTGAAGCAAATGAACGGCTCATACAAGCTTAGTAAGAGCATTAGAGTGGGGGGTATCACGTGATACACGACATTAGTTGTAAGGTTAGCACTTTACTTTAAACAGTAATTTATATGGGTCAAGGTCATTCAAACTTTGAAAAATTTTTACCTCCAAACACTTGTAGCAAGCTACAAGTGTTTGGAGGTAAGTTTTTATTTGTTAAAGATTTTCGTAACTTAGTCTTCACCCTCAAGGACACGGTTTGAGATTGTCCCAGTGACTTTACATCACCGCCAGGTTAAAGTATTATACAAGTCAAGTTTTTTTTATTATTTGACTTGTGTAATACTCCTCTCCCTTACTTTAAGAGGGTTAGGACTAAATTTGGAAAAAATAATTTGGAAGAAGAATTTTTGTTTTTTAAATATCGTCCAACACAACCTAACAATTTAGAATTTCTTTTGGTAGGCCTACATCCTAATCCATTTCCCACACAGATTGGCATCCTTCCCTTCGTATTAGATAGCCTTTTTTATGGATGAAAAATTGTCTTTGTACCATCCGAACGGGTACTTTCATTGTATGAAGGCTGCCATCACCTTTTACAATGATTTCTACTTTGGCATCAAAAGCTCCATAAATTTGAGCAATAAAATAATATTTTTCATCCATTTTAAGTCTTCTAATATCAAGCGGTTGCGGACTGTGGGGATGTCTGGGTTGGGATGTTTTAGACCTAATGTTGTTAAGACTGTAGGGTCTTACTCTCGGAAGATTGATGTTTTTGTTCAAGTGCGTTTGGCAACGGTCTTTATCTAAAACAGCAAACTTCTGACAGCAAAGAATCCCAAAGTCTTTTGACATCCACACGTAATCGCATTTATTACCCTTGCCAGCAGGGAGTTTAACACGCTTACGTTTTTGTGTTGGACGCTTTACTGGAGTGTTTTGGAGCTTGTCAGGTTTAGGCTGGCTAGAAGGAATGGGGGTGGGAGGTGAAGGTTTAAGTAGGTCAAAAGGTAGGCTGCAGACAATTTTGGGTGGGGTAGGTGAACGGGTTAGGTCGATTGAGGGAAGTTCGGGGGAGAAGATTGATTTACGGGGTGGTTTGGTTGGTGTAGGTGGCATGGGGGATATGGGTGAGGGACATTGGGATTTGGTGTAGGATAGGATTTTCTTAGTTCGACTGTAGGGGGTTATCCTCGACCTTGGCGCCTCTTCGAACACCGCAGACTCCGATCCCGAGTCCGATAGCAGAGAGAGTGCTGGAGAGGCTATCAGGACTCGTCCGCTGGGGTTCTTTGAAGATGCCGCAGGTGCGCCAGCCTCTTCCGAAGCCGAAGGTGCGCCAACCTCTTCCAATGTTGGTGGCAATGGTGAAAGGCTGGGCATCGAGGCAGGCTGCGGTGGCGGCGGCGGTGGCGGCATCGTCAGGCAGCTCAGAATCTGCGCTGTCATGAGGTATTCTAGGATCGGAGCGGACGACGATGAGGGCTGAGGCGTGTTGGCCGAGGTTGAAGAAGCTGGTGGGTAATTCTTGAGCTTAAGACCCATCTTGATGAAGCGAATAAATGAAGAGTAAATATGAAAAGAGTAAATATGAAAAGAAGATTGAAATAAGTAAATAAAATCTCAGGAGCGAGAGAGGACCGTCCGGTACGGGAACCTGGACAGGAATGAGAAGTGCATGCCACCCGGCCGCCTTATATCCCCGCCGGGGCTGCCACGGCCAGGATATCAGGGGTGGGGGTGGGGGTGGGGGTGGGGGGGGGGTGGGGGGGGGGTGGGGCACTTTTTGTCGGGGGGGGGGGGTTCGCACTTTTTGTCGGGGGGGGGGGGGTTCGCACTTTTTGTCGGGGGGGGGGGGTCAATTTAAAACAATAAGCCTCACTTAAGGCGTTTATGTTAACATCGCTGAAGCCTCCAAAAAAGACACACTTATAGACGAGTCAAACCTTGTGTGTTACTTGACTTGTACATTTTTTTAAAAGAGCTTAATATATTTACCTTGTTAATAAGACCTGACTGTTAAAGAATTTTGAAAACTTTTATATATTTAGGTCAAGGTCACGGTAAAACTTTAAAAAATTAAGCCCCACACCCCCGATGGGGGTGTGGGGCACTTGGGTTGTCATCGCTGTAGCCTCCAAAGAGACCCAACTATGACAACAAGGCAACATCCAATGTCGTGTTCCCTTCGCCACGCAAGACTTGTAAACATTTACTGCATTGTCTTTTCAATAGCTAACAAAACATTTACTTAATTTTGAGAGAGGTTGAGGACAGCCCTAGTGGCTTACGCCCTCGGTCCGAGTGCAGGGGCCACCGCAAATTGGCCACAGCTGTGGTCTGCATGTCAGCATACAAACGGACCGAGTCCCAAACCCAGCCGCAATATTGCATGCCTGAGAGGACCCATGCTAAAATTGGTTTAAAATTGTTTTACACGGGGGTCTACTCCCGTACCCTACCTTTACTATTTAACTTTATCAATGCAGTAAATTTTTATAAATCTTTGTGGGTCAAGGCCACACGGACATTAAAAAAATTTCGGCCCCCGTACATCCATGGCGAACCACGAATGTTCGGGGGCCTTGGGGACTAAAAACACAAATAGCTAACAAAGATTCATTTACATAATTTTGAGTTTCCAGAAGGGAAACAAGAGGTTGAGGACAGCCCTAGTGGCTTACGCCCTCGGTCCGAGTGCAGAGGCCACCGCAAATTGGCCACAGCTGTGGTCTGCATGTCAGCATACAAACGGACCGAGTCCCAAACCCAGCCGCAATATTGCATGCCTGAGAGGACTCATGCTAACGTTGGTATAAAATGCTTTTACACGGGGGCCTACTCCCGTTCCCTGACTTTACAATTTACTTTGAGCATTGAAAAAGCTCAAGGGGGGATTGCTAAAACAAGCGTATACACTTTACAAACATATAACACACTTACAACACACAATTGAGCTCAACGTAGTCAATGCTGGAACAAGCACATACACATTAAACACATATAACAAACAAGACACAAAGGATAAAAGACACAAGAGACATAGGGTACAAGTAAAACACTCTCATATAAATCAATTCCCAATACCCAAACGCAAGCGCAATATCTTACAACTAATACAAGTCTTAAAGTTAGAGTAGACTTCGCTAAACACTGAAGGCGCCATTCAATGTTTAGTGATGCCTATGGCGGTCCGTCCCGGTCGTTCACGTTCAACGCGCGGGAGCGGACTGCGAGCCGGCTCTGGCTGGACCCCCTTATATCCCCGCCGGGGCTGCCACGCCCAGGATATCAGGGGTGGGGGAGGGGGTGGGGGAGGGGGTGGGGGTGGGGGTGGGGGGGGGGGCTCGCACTTTTTGTCGGTGGGGGGGGGGGGGTTCGCACTTTTTGTCGGGGGGGGGGGGGTCAGGTAAGTTAAGTGGGTCAAGGTCACCCACAACACTTGTACTCTAAGTGTTGGCTATACCCCCACCACAACTGGGTCCCTAGGCTGCACAACACCGCTTCGCCAGTATGTCTCCGGCTTCCATGCGGTGCGTCTCGCTGTTCTCTAGCTCTCTATATGTAAGTAATTTTACAAGTTCTGAATGTAGGTCACTAACTCTGGGACGATATCGACTTGTAGTGTTTCAGTGTTTTGACTCAAGGTCATCACACTTTAACTCTAGCACATCGGTTATCGTACCAGAGGTGCTCAATAACCTAACTTGTAATGTTTAGGGTGGCGTTTGCACGCCACGTGGTATCGCCATGAGTGTCCAGTCCAGGTTTTAAGTTAAATTAATTTTACTGTAATCTTTTCCATTTCCGCTTCGTTTTGCCAAAGTATACGGTGTCGCTTAATAAAGTGGTATTTCTCTACAGTTATAGGAGATTGCAAGGATACAATTAGTTTATTTAGGAGACTCTTCATCTTGGAGTTTAACACAATTTCCACTTTGACTTTGCTTCCTCGGCTCTCACAGCCTAAGCTGTACAGAAATGTTTCTTCTAGTGCCAACTCGGGCCAAGAGAACAGTGTGTTGATTGTAGGACAGCTCATGGTGAAGTGATGCGATACTCCAGCGTACCACCTCACCTTCCCCCGCCACTGTGACCTTCCCCCACTCCTGCTGTTTCCCCCACTTCTTTTCCCTTGACTCATGCGCTACAAGCAGTCTCTCAGTATTGTGCGGACTTTTGTGAGGTGAAGCCATGTCGCAGGACACTTTAGGTAAGAAACTTAGCCGTGTTAAGACTTTATTAGTTGCTCACTGTCCACCACCCAAAGTTAAGAGAGTTTCAACTTTAGCTAAGTGGCGCAAACTGTTGCGCGGACACCCTAAGTTTTATACAAAACAGACTAATGTCAGTTTTACTGATGAGGATTTGTTTAAAATATTGGATGAAATGACTTTTCCTTGCAAAATTCATTAGTTACTCCCATTCCTGACAGTTTAGAGTCTTAGTCTCTCAAGCCAATATACCTAGCATACACAGAGCCTGACAGTCAGTCACTCGATGGCTGTCGTGGGGTGCGCATCGGTGTCGGCGCTCCGTTGTTAAGTGTTCAAGGTCACAGTAACATAAAATTGCGGGCGTTGTACTGGTTCAAGGTCACCTGAGGGATAACCGATTGCCCATTTAGGCAGAGTCATGTCAGAAACTCGAGTTTAACTTGGCACTTTTGCCGTTTCTTGTCGAAAATTCGCTCCAAGTGGTCAAGGTCACGGGGACTCTGACTGAAACTCGGAGCGTAGTGCGAGAAACGGCAAAAGTGCTAAAAAATTTTAAGTTTCTGCGTGACCTTGACCTTAGTGGCGTCGGTGACGTCGTTTTGATGACGTAAGGGGTGATGACGTCATCAGCACGTCATTTCTGTGACGTCATGGGTGTGACGTCATCGAAATGACGTCATTAGTGATGACGTCATCGATTGCGTCATCGATGACGTCATCGATGACGTCATCGGTGAGGTCATTGACCTCGATGACGTCATCCCTCAGGTGACCTTGAACTGGGCCAGCGGCCGCAATTTTACACTACTGATATGGCCCAGAAAACGATGACTCATCACACCTAACTCTCCGCACTTCTACAGATGCCAGGTGCAAAGTTTACGCTCATAACCGTAGAATTCCGTAGTATTATTCCGAAATGACTTATGTAATGGGATGTATCATTACTCTGCATTAGGCCTACTTATAAATTATACGGTATATATGTATTTATTAAATTAGTTAAGAGAGTTAATTTATAACAAACTAGGAATATCTGATAGGAATGTAAGTGGCGTTGCCTAAAGCCTCGTTACACTTAAGTTGAAAATACGTGTTGGCAACAAAATGTTGCCAATTTTTGTTGCGTAAATGAACAGCTCTAACTTTGTCTGCAACAATACAAGTTGCAGACAGATTTTAGACCGATTTAGAGTGTCTACAACTAAATTTTTGTTTTCCACTCTCGGTGGAAAACAGTCAGCAACAAATTGTTGCAGAAAATAAGTTTCAAGCTAATGTCTGCAACTCCAGTGTAAACGCGGCATTAAAAATCTCCAATTTAAAAGTTTATGTAGGCCTACAATTTATAAAATAAGAGTGCTGTACATTTAATTAATTTACTCAGATTTATTGTAGCCCAAAATAAAAAAAAATAAAGTTTGGTTAAGGAATAATATATAGGGCCTCAAATATAAGTCGAACTATCAAATATCAAACATTAATTTTCAAAAGATACATAAATACTGAATCAATTATGTACTAATTACTGTATAACTTGCCGATTTTTTAAAAATATTTAATTTGAAACACCGAAACACCAACTCCATCTGGTGCGTATTTTAAGGTGATTATGACTCAAGGACGAGTGTAGCTTTATTGTCGTTACTGACAAATATCAGTGGATTCATTAGTCATGAGTTTCGAACTTTAAAAATCTACTAAATTTTCTTAGGGTCAAACCGGGAACCTCCGGATTCAAAGTCGATCTCTATCACCACCTTGTATACTACACGGATATATTAACGTAACCTGTATGCCTGAACGACGTTAACGACGTCTTTCCCTGGATCTAAGCTTACAATTCAAATCCTCTTTATCTATGCAAGTGTCAATTTACCTCTTAAATTCAAAACAGCCGCTCTAACAACTCAACAAAGGCCTCTAATTACAGCCGTTCTTCCCGTCTCGGATTCTAGTAACGACAGGAAGGAAGTGCCCGCCGCCGGCGGACTGTAGGAGTACGTAGGCGTAAGGCACGACCAAGACGGCCTCAGGGCCAGGGAGGCGATGCCTGAAACACACCTTGATTAATAAAGCAATTACCAGAATCTATCACAAAGTATTGATAATTGCGTTAGTTGGGCGGCAAAACCAACAAAGCGACCGCGGTGAAAACTGAAGAGGTTATAAATCGTAATCAACCCGCGCCATTCCAGCTGATTGGTACATTTGCGCGTAAATCACGACTTTACAGCCGAAAACACACGTTTAATCGTCCCCCAATTAGGATGACCTTTATGATCTTCTAATAAACTTAGGTTCTCGGATCCGCGGGCCCCGGGGTTTATGATTTCTGAGATTGCGACACCCCCCCCTCCTCCACCACCCATTTTCCCCTGCAGGAGGTAACACCTCGGTCAAAGTGCCGACTGATTTTATTGTGGCTGTTCTCCTTTGTTAGAAATTTACCTGGTTGTAAAAGTGTTGATTCTAATTGAATAAGTCCAACTGCGGTCCCTTTCTTGGGAGTCGTAATTTTACTGGGCATTGTCTTTTACTTTTGGACAACAATTCGGAAAAGCACTAAACTTATTTTATTGTGTTACAAAAGAAAAACTCATACTTCAATTGCCCACGTAGTTTTAAATATAACTTTTTCCTTTGCAAGTTATACTTATTTATGAGCATAATAGCTAATTAGTTAATTAATTCACACCTAGTATCAATAGAATTATTTAATTAGGTTTCTGACTACCTTAAGTTAGCGGCTCAAACTTTAGTCCAAAAAGTGGTATGTTTGATTTTATGATGCGCACTAAAATCGTAACTAATTGCATGGACAGATTTTCCTTAAAAGTTTTCGTAGGACACAGTACAAGTAAAATTTTCAAAAATATCTCAAATGCATTGTCTCTGATCTTAAATGATTAAAATGTCTCTGAAATCTTAAACGTGGAAAAGGACAAAAGTTATTTCGAATTTTACTAAAATGAATCCGACCGTGATTTCACAGAGATCTGCATAAAATTATTGGGATATTTATTTTCTAAAATTTTAAAACACTAAAATGGGCTTACCAAGCTTAATAAAACTCAGCCGAACCTTGTTAACAAGGGAACATTAGTTTTGTTTATGAAATGTAAACAAAATTGTGGAATTGTTGCCCACAGTGCGGTGCACGAACCCCATTTTACAAGCAAAAACATTAGATTAAACCGAGAGCATACTTCTTATAAACATAAACTACATATCTTTACACCTATCCGTTCCTCCGTGAGATTTTATCTTCCAACAATAACAATGAAAGTAGCAGCCCTAGCACCACGCCCTGTGGAACACCAATCGTTAAATAGGAACAGAACAAATTAAAAGATAATGAATGATACCGGCGGTCCTTGTTAACTCTAATGAGATCAGGCGGGAGGTAGCGAGTTGGGCGGGACTTCACACCTGCGAGAGAGCTACGTGAATCCAGCGATCTCTGATGGTAGGAGTTGAGTTGGGGTACCACAAGGCTCGGCACTGGGTCCTCTGTCGATACTGTTCAGGCCTACTGAAAATGGTTGACGAAGTAAATTTATAAACTGGAGCTTTTGATGACTGAACTATTGAGCTGTTATCAAGGATGTGTTAGAGATTTTGTTTAGTAAAATTGGAACGTAGTTTCAAAACAGCTTCGCGGCACTGTGAAGAAAGGATCAGAGATGACGGTCTAGCTAGCACAGTAAGACGCCACGAGAGTTGAAAACAATGAACATAAGGCCCGTTTTACTATGAATAATCCGCCTTCATTGCTGTGCATTTTGTAGACACAAAAAATGCAAAAATTACATGCACACAAAGACTACATGTAACCTTTACATGGTTTCTTTTCTAGGTTTAACGTCTAGGATACCCATTTTAGTTATTCAACTACAAGGTAATATCTTTAATACCTGTTAAGTCTATTGGTGCTAAAATAACAAAAAACTATAGCGGATGATAATATTTGACCATTGTCTTCTTTTCATTTTCTAAAGTTCTTTTCTCGAACACCTAATATTTTGTTTTCATCACCAGTTGTGAGTGCAAGATAAATTTTGCTTAACATATGGGAGACTAGAAAATACACTGATATTTTATTGCAGTAGATCTACAATATTTACTACTTGTTTTAGAACCAAATACAGCAGCTAAACGAATCGTGATACGTTAACATATTATAACTAGCTGTTGCCCGTCACGGCTTCGCCCGTGATTGAAATTATTTAATAGGTAATAAAATCGTTTTAAAGAGCAACGAAAATTACTTCCTTAAGAATGACATTGAAACAATGAAGTAGTGTGAGTGGAGCTCTGAAGGAATTTAGCAAAAACTGTTCTTAGTGAAAAGAGGTTTCTTAAATATAAAAGGTCCTGAGAACCTATGAGGAACGACCATGTCAAATTTCAACCCTGTAGGCTCTACAGTCATATTGAATTTGTGTGGGGCGGAGCCCTAAAGAACAAAAGCACTACATTTGCAAAACTGTTTCTTAGTGAACACCTATTAGCAAAACGGAACGTTTTTGTTAAATTTCAACCGGTAGGATCTATAGTAGTTTTGAGAATTTGTGGGGAGGAGCCCTAAAGGAAATTTGCAAAATTGTTTCTTATTGATCACCTATGAGCAAAGAGGTCCTTAATTAATTTTGAAGTCAGGTGGGGTGGAGCCCTAAAGAATTTCAAAAACTATATTTACAAAACCATTTTGTAGTGAGCACCTGTTAGCAAAACGGAACATAAACGTTAAATTTATACCCCCTAGAATCTATGGTAATCTTGAGGTTCTATGGGGTGGAGCCCTAAAGGGAATTACCAAAATTATTTCTTAGTGAGTAACTATGAGCAAAGAGGAACGTCCGGTTCAAATTTCAACGCAATAGGCCCAAAAGTAATTTTGAAGTCTTGTGGGGCGGAGCAATAAAGAACTTCGAATACTGTATTTGTAAAACCGTTTCTTAGTAAGCACCCATGAGCAAAGAGAAACTTCCATGTCAAATATCGACCCCGGAGGCCCCTAAAGTAATTTTGAAGTCCTGTGGGGCGGAACCCTAAAGAACTTCGAAAACTATATTTGCAAAGCCGTTTTTTACTGAGCACCCATGAGCTAAAAGAAACATCCCTGTCAATTTTCAACCCTGGAGGCCTTAAAGTAATTCTGGAGTCCAGTGGGGCGGAGCCCTAAAGTGCTTCAAAAACTATATTTGCAAAACAGTTTCTTAATAAGTATCTATAAGCAAAGAGAATCGTCCATGTCAAATTTCAACACGTAGGCTATACAGTAATTGTGAGCTTCTGTGGGGCGGAGCCTAAAGACGATGTTTAAAACAATTTTTTTTAGCACTTTTTATTTATTTTAGCCCCTAAGAAAAAATAGATAACTCCAAATTTCAACCGTGCAGGTTTCCTAATTTGTATTTAAAATTGGCCATGCGGATAACGTTATATTGAAATATCAAAAGCCTGTGGGGCGGAGCCCGGAAGGAATTTTGTTAAATCATTTCTTATTAAGCACCTAAGAGGCAAGACGAACCTGTTTTTAAAGTTTCAAGTAAATACGTTTGGTAGTTCCTGAGATTTCATGATGGGTCAGTCAGTAATCACTCCCAGTCAGGTTTAGCTTGGTCGCTAAGCTCACTCGCCACAACTATCCTCTAGTCTTTTATTACCAATCTTCCCTCAATAATTTGAATAAGAACAGCTGTTTACAAAATTAATACTCCTTAATGTAATCATATGTTCCAATACAAAAATTTTGCTTCCATAAGAATAGCATGGTAACTTTGAAGCCGTGTGGGGCGGAGCCCTGAAGGAATTTTGCAAAATCGTTTCTTAGTGAGCACCTAGGAGGCAAGAGGAACCTATGTTCAAAGTTTCACGTAAATCCGTTTGGTAGTTCCTGAGATTTCGTGATGAGTCAGTGAGTGGGATTTCGCTTATATATATATAGATTGGTGATATTGAAAGTTGTGAATCGGAAAAGACTCTCAAGTATCCGTTTTCATAAAAAGCGAATAAACTACACTAAACACTGATTCAAACTTATCCACAGATGCTTGGATGTGTAAACTAAAAAATGCACACACTATTTTCCTCTCCTTGTCTCTTGTGCTCAAATCTCCTGAATCTTCCTTTAACTGTGCAAGTGTATAATTAAAACAAATGTTGTAATTACGTTCCGAGGTAATCAAACATAATTTCATGACGTCGTTATAAACTAAATGGGGCCGAGTGGAAGCCAAGACATAAAAGAGCTTCTTTCAACAAGACAGTTATGTAAAGAAAACAATCATTAGAGTTTTTAAAGGGCACTGCCATAACTTTGGGCATCGGAGCGAAATCGACTCAGTAACGGAGTGAGTCAGTCCGTAAACGCGAATGATGCGTCGTTAGTTTTTATGGTGACTCCAGTAGCAATGGTCGGTTAGTGATGGTTGTGTGAAATTAGCGACCAGAAGCCGTGAGAATGCTGCAGGTCAGGTAGTTACTTCAATGGTGAATGGAAACATTAATGTATAATTGATAAAACAACTATTATATATTGGTTTACGGGTGTTGTTCAATACTTTTTTTATACAATGTAATACATTTAATCGGTAGGAGGGGAATAAAATCGATGGAAAAGGAAGAGCAATAGCAGCCAGTGTTGCCAACTCTGAAGTACATAATGAAGATGACAACATTAAGTTAGCTTTTTTTCATCTTGACATACAGTCGGCAACAGTTTGTTCAGATGACTTCCATCCATCCACCCAATAATTTCTCTCGCTCTTTACATAACAATATAAATAGAATAATTTATTTGAAATTATTTATGTTAGATTAAAAAAGTTATATCTATAGAAAAAATAAATATGAGAGGTTATAATTTACATTATAAATAAATGTAAACTATTAAAACATATTTAAATATTTGTCGAAATAAATAAACATTTACTTGAATTAACTGGTGAAGGCAACTTGAGATTTTGACGAGGGATAAAAAGTGCAACGATGATGTACAATGAGTCAGTGATAATGATAATGTAGTCCCTCTGCCAAGCTGGTCAAAGGTGAGGAAGGGACTTGTCCCTCGCAGGCACCATTATATTTTGGCAATGTTATGGCCCACACGATAAAAATAAACATAACAGAATCGACAACCCTTCTGTGAAGGGTATACAGAGGCGCTCAGTGTACTTCCTAAATTTTGAATTCCTCTGTGTGCAAAGACTTCAACCCAAATTCCTAAATTTCTGTCGATATACAAAGATGTATAATTTTCATTCCTGCATTTCCATGTGAAACCAATAAATTTAACTGAACGTCCTACTAAGAACTTGTTGAAGATATTGAAAGGAATAAGTACCTCCACTTTATTGAGGGACTTCTTGAGCCGCGTCCGCACTAGCCGAACAAAGTTCTTCCAAACTTTTGTTTGTTCGTTGCTAACCTTTTAGAATGTAAATTATATGGCCGGTAACTGTTCGTTGGGAATGAATGTTTGTTGATTTTTTGTGTTCGCCGAACAAGTTTGCCACGAATGTTCGGCCGGTGCGGATCGACATGCTTTAGAATGCGTTTCAATAGTAGACATAAGAACATTTTCTTTGTACAAGATAATCTTCATAAGATATAAATGAAAGCATTTTATATGTTATTATATTTATAAAAATTAGTAATTGAATTTTCCAAACCAAACTTTTTAATAAAATTTTAAGACAAGTCTTTTCTTACTCGTAATCACTGTTCTCCAAAGAGTTTGTTTAAAGACTAACCATTTGCCTTTTCCCATTACGCTATTACTTAATTACCGATGATGCTAAAACCATCCGGCCTCTGTCAGACATAAGTCATAAAGTCATCTGTCATAAAGTCATAATACAATCATCTCTCAATCAATTTGGCTTCAAAGATGTTTTGAACGTTTTTTCATTTTAAATAACAGCAAAGGGGGGCTTGAGCGTTTGCTAGGTAAATTTGAAAACTTCTACACGAGCTCGTTGCGCCTTATATGCTCACTAGTCAGACAAATGTTCACTTTTGAGGGCTCGAGAATGAAACTCGATTTTTCCAACCATGCGACCATCTCCAACCGATTCCTCGTGGTCGAAAACACCATATGAACCAAAATAAAATTTCTACGACGGAAAATAAATATTTTCAGGTACAAACAATGCTTGTTCAAGAATATATAGATATAAGAAAGATGTAATGTAAGCTATTTAATGAGTTTTCTTCAATGTGATGGGTTCAAACATTTTATCATTTATTTAATAGGCTAATAATTGATTTAGGGAAAATTCTATGGTAATGTTAAAACTTTTAATTGTGTTTACACCACCTTGGGATGGACGGACAAAACCTTTACCTTTACCTCCTCCAGATGTCGATTGACGGGCGCCCAACTCGCTACGTGGGTCGCAGGGGCGCCAAAGAAAGCGGCGAAAGCTCCGGCACGGCCCGAGGGCGCAAGCGCTCGTTAGCACCACTGCCGTAAACCTGTCGCCGTCCGATCCTGATTCCTTAATCAACTTGATTTCTTCATTAGAGCTAATGGCGCAGCTGCAACAATGGCGGCTGATTGTGACCGCCATAAAACTATTTTATGACAGTCTCCCCCGATGGCGCAATGGCGGCCACCCCTCCTGGGCGCGACTGACGGCTTCATAAAATTTTCCCCGTAATTTGATCTCATCAAGGGTAATGGAACGTGTCCTGGAATGGGAGATGGAACCGGGAGGGGGACGGTGATGCGAGGTGGAGCTGCAATTATTGCGCGGCAATTGTATAAACGTTTTGATAAATTTATGGGAGCAGGGGATCGTGTGGGAGTGGAATATTCAAAACTGTTCAAAGCTGTTACAATAATTGCGAGGAAATATAAATAAATACGATATTTGAATAATGATATAAAAATATTGGCCAAATTGCCCCAATTATCACCCCACCCTTCCTCTAGAGACAGCTAAGCTATACTTTGATAATGTGTCCACAAACTCACCTATAAGGTAAAACTCCCTCTCGATTATGAAGTGCTTCAATCGGCCTCTAGACCTTATCTCATTTCTTTCCTGCAAAGATTCCTCAGGTAGACTGTTTAGGAACTTCATATTGCTTCAGATGGAAGGTTCATCGCAGCTCTGAATATGTTGTGGAAGGGACATTAGATTAAGCATACAATCTATGTCTTAACCTTTGTTAGTTGTACAAGTGTTGATCCTGAATACACTGAAAAAACTGTTTTGTTGGGGTAACAAAAAAATTGTTGTCCCAACAAAAAAAATTGGTTGAAATAGGGACAACTATATTTTTTGTTGAACTAACAAAATAATTTTGTTAAAATTTTTTGGTTAAAGCAACAAAAATTTTTTGTAATTGCAACAAAAAGTTATATTGTTATTTCAACAAAATCCTGATACATTTTGTTGAATTAACAAAACCATTTTGTTGGCCTGAGTTATTGAAAAGTATTATTTTTACATAAAAATTCATGAATTAATGCATTTATGCCAACCAACAGATTAAAAAAAGTAAATAAATAAAAAAAGTAAATCAAAAAAAGTATACATCTATGACGGGATTTGAACCCTCAACCTCATATTCAAGGTCCTGACGCTCTAACCACCTGAGCCACGGGAGCTGTGAAAATAGCGGTTCTAATTTACTAGTTAGCCATTTTTTACTCGGCCTCCGTTCAGAGCTTGGTTAAAACTCAAAAAGTTAGCCCAAATGTGAAATAACTTACTGATTCACGTTGAACGTTTATTTGACGTGAAATAAATATTCAGTGCAATGTGGGTAAACAAAATATTTGGTTGGGAATACCAAATTTTATAACCAAACCCATTTTGTTGATCCAAACCATTGGTTTTGTTGGTTTGACCAATTTATTTGGTTCCCTCAACAAAACGAGGGCAACAAAATAAGTTTTGTTGCCACAACAAAACATTTTTTGTTGGGAATACCAAATTTTATAACCAAATCCCTCTTGTTGATCCAAACCATTGGTTTTGTTGGTTTGACCAATTTATTTGGTTACCTCAACAAAACGACGGCAACAAAATAAATTTTGTTGCGCCAACAAAACAGTTTTTTCTGTGTAGGGGAGCTCTTAAACTTGCTGAAGAGGATAGTCCCAAATATGTAGGAACTAGCCAGAGTAAGAATTTCCAACTCCATGAGGTCAGTTCTAAAACTGTTTTAGGTCGTCAACGAATATATGGGCCTATGTTGTCTTACATGTGATTCTAAAGAATGAAATACAGATCAGTATCTGTATGAATTCTGGCTGCATTTATCAGAGTAGTAATATGACTATTGTCTGTGGTAATATTCAGTGTTAAATCTTACGACTTTCAGCAACGCTAATGGAAATTTCAAACTATTGTCGAACTTAAACGCCCTGTATCTGTATTGTACAAAAGTACACATCACCAGTTCACGATAGTAAAAGTATCCATGAAATAAATAAACCATAAACCGATTGTAACACAAGTTTCCCTCAGCATGGACTCTTTCTCCAACGATATCTAGTATTGTTTGGTATTGTTATCGGGGGCGGTTTGGCACGCTAGGTCACGTGATATCCCCCTCCCTTTCCCACCCCCACTCTGATTATCACTTCCACCGCTGATTAGGCAATTTGCTTAACCGTATTTACCGCAGCGCGAACATCGCTGTCGCAGAGTTGCCGCTGGAGGGTGATGGTTTGATTACATATAACTATTAGCACTGAACTCGTACCTGAAATGTGGGAGTGACACAAAACGTTTTATTTGGTTTTTAGTAGAAAAATCCCATGGGTGTAAGAGTTTCTTAACTAGCAAAAATGTACATAAACGAGAAATATTTAAAATTGATGTATTAAGGTTTCTTTGTAATACGTATCGGCCGTTCATCATTTGCGCACTTTTTAATCCTTCTGTAAAATATTTCGAAGGGTCACCTAATCCCCTTGCATCATTTGCGCACTCTCCCGTCCAGGTAGCCTCAGCCTGCCGACAACAATTCGCAAACAGTCGTCCCCCACACTTACCACTGGACGGCAATGTGTAACGCACATTCATGAATTTAATTTAAGTTTGTAATGTATAAACCTTTTTTGTAATACATCGAGTGTTTACTTATTTTACTTTCAATGGTTGGTGAGGATTGTATTACTGTAATTGCTCAGGCTGAAATGTTTTGTACGAATTGTTTCTATGGCAAGTTTGCCTCTATTCTAACTGTAGATAGCAGCCTCTCCTATAATAACTCCTCAGCATAAATCACTCATAAAATACACTGTTGCAATAGAAACAAACTACAAATGGTAAACATGAAATCCAAGTGTTAATGTACTGGTCAAGGCCGTGATATTGTGTCCGATTATTTGCCACTATTTCTGTTCTGTTCAATATTGTTTTGCTAATTTTTTAACTTATATGTCTTATGGCAAACACGTTTAATCATTCAAAAGACCATTTGAACACGGACATGAGTTTTCAATAACTTTGTAAATAAAAATAATGCCGCTTCCACCACCCTGCGATGCGCAAACGATACATATAACTGAGAGCCGCCTGGAGCTCGATGCGCAAAACAAGCATCCCTTCTACCTGGCTCTCCGCATGATGCGCAAATGATGCACGCTTTACGTATCTATAGTAAGATGCACGAAAATAGAACGATGAAAATTTTAACAGCTGTGCCCCCCTTCACCCCCTCTCACCCTGCAATGTTGTCAATTGTGGTTATGTTTACCATGTGTAGTACAGTATAAAGATGTGTTTTAGAATAAATTTGGCAACAATGTAGGCCTATTGACTCTCATCGGACTATTTTCGTGAATCCTACTATAATACGGTGAGTAAATTGTATTTATGTTGAATAGTAAGTTTTAAAGTAGTAATTCGTATTCCGTGTCTTATTAAGAACCCAGGGTGATGAATATAGTTAATTAAAAAGCTTGACTAACAGAATAACCTAAAAAATTGCGATTTTTTAACATCTCAAAAATGGTATTAACGTTTGAGAATAGCGGCAACTTATTTATTTGGGGATATTCACTAACTTAGGGCTGCAAAAATTTAAAGGTTTTCAAAGTCCTCATAAATTTTTTAAACAGCGTTTTGATGTTTGTAAACTCTTTGATCGTCAACCAATCGTTAATCAGTGCTAAGCAATATTTCAGTGTTCAGCAATACATTTTGGTGGCCATAACATAATAGTTTGTACGGAAGCCACCAACAATTAATGTGTAATACATTGCATACCATTGCGCAAATGATCCTATTCTGGCAATTTTTCTCCTATAGGAACCCTTCAACAAGGAGTGACACCGCATTTTCATTAGTCTCAGCAAGCAGGCTAGTCAGCAGTGAGCGGCGCGTAACTCAGAGGTGGCGTTGAGCATAGCGTTGAGCACGGCGCTGGCACGCAGCCTGGTGGTAATTGATAGAAACATTATCAGCGTCCGTCACATGTATCACCACGCCCTCTGGTGGTATCACCGGGTGACCTTCCTGACTGTGGGGCGGATGTCCAGGGTGTAGGTCGGCGATGTGACAACCGAGGTGGCAGATGGTAGCTCAAGCATGGGGATGTTGCCTGGAAGGTCTATAGACTACCAAAATAACACTTCTCCAGCACTCAATTTGCAGCCTCCAGAGACAATTTTTTCTACAAGAGGACGATACTGTGTAACAGTTTATTCATTCTTTAATGTCTCGCATAGGAAGATTCAAATTTTAGCCTTATTATTATTACTTTTTTACTTCAATTCACAATCTAATTTAACCTGCTCTTAACTCTGTTTATTCATAATTTGATTCTTTACATATAAGTACATCTGTAAATTCAAATTGTTCAGATGTATCTTACACACGAAAAGCTACTTCTTATAAGTCGGTGTTTAAAATGATTTATTAAAGTAGGCCTATTGTAAATTGTATAATTCAGTGGAATTTTACTATTCAGAAGTGATTGTTCAGAAGTGGAGTGACACTTTGAGCACTAACTAACGCTAGAACAAATATATCGTAGGCTACATTTAACATGCATTGGCGATCATACTCTAAATAACCCAGTTGTAGCAGACCTGCCTACTTAGGGAATTTCCAACTGAATGTTGGTCTTTTTATTTCCCCATAAAACCATGGGGGTGAGTATGTAGTATTGCCGCCTTATGGTTTTTGTAAGTAAACATTAATCAAACCCTATACCTAGTAAATTTAAATATCAAAATTTACCAAGTTATAGTATTATTTACCTCGTAAACCCCATAGGGGTGAGTACGTAGATTTTCTGCTATATGGGTTTTTTAAGGAAATATAAGATAAACCCTGCCCAATGAATGTAAATAAACTACGAAGTTTCATCAAGGTATTAATGAATAAGCATCAAGATACAGTAGGAGGGTTTGTTGATTTCCCATGAGCATAACATGTTAGACACATTTTCAATGACTATTGTATCCAGGCTAAAAATTCAAAATACTGAATTGTTTATTTTTATCTCTTTAAGTAGCGTCAAATTTTTTGGGTTTTAAGTAAGTAGAAGTGCCAAGCCAAAACTCCATTCGTGAGCCTTTCGAAACCCTATAAAACCCCGTTCCTATTGGCGGGGACCTTAAAACAAAAAAGTATCATGGTCCCGGTATTAGGTCTACCGTGACTACCACCGGTAATAGCGTATTCTTTATAGGAAAATTTGATAAAACGCCAATAATAGGTTTAAATTAAACATTAACGCGGAAAATATTGAGCTACCTGGCAACATTGAGTTTTGAACCAATTCCTCTCATTGGTCATAAAATTACCTCTAAAGATTATAATGTTTTATCAGTATAGGGCAAATATTTATATTTTACGAAATATTGTATAAATACATTTCTGTAAATATAGTATAAATTTACATGAAATCAAGGAATTTAACTTCGACCGTAGCATGTGCAGATGTTATCAATATTGCTCAGCACTCAGCGACAGCGAGGGGCGCGCAGTGGCGGTAAATACGGTTAGGCAAATTGCCTAATCAGGGGTGGATGTGTTAATCAGCCAAGGGGGGGGGAGATGGCAGGGTAGGGGGAAGAGGGGGTAATGGGTATCACGTGACCTAGCGTGCCAAACCTCCCCCTTATATCGTGGGTATACAGAGATATCAACAGAGATATTAGCTGTGCGGTTAACTGGGTTAGGTTTTTGGTTAGAAGTTGCCACAAGAAAAATTCCCGGAGGAAAATGATTCTCAGATTCCGCATCAAATTGAACATGACATTGATTCGCATATAATACAATTTTAACTGCAAAGAGGGAAATAAATACCTCTGTGGAGGCATTCATAGCGATCGAAACAATATATAAACATGTCTACGTCCCTCGGATTTAGTGAATTTAGTAAACATTACAGACCTACCGATATGTGAAGCACTCATTTGGATCCAAAAAAGATCTTCTGTTCCAATACTGATTCAAATACTGACTTACTTTCCATTAACATGCTTTCTGAATGTTTTTGTAACAATCGTAGAGTTGAGAATGCATTTTGTATAACTGTACATAGCCACTAAAAGTGACTGGGGTTAACACTTGAACAGGTGAGTGAAGCAGCCGGATTTCGAATGCAGTCGATCGCCCAGGTTAATGCTCTGGAAAATGACTCTGTTTCGCCCACCTGCCTGTTGATGCCTGTTGCCTGATGCTAGTTGTCTATTCTGTTCCTGTTGCCTAATGTCTGATGCCAGTTGCCTGTTCTGTTGCCTATTGCCTGATGCCATCCGCAGTCAGTGCCATACCAATCAGCTCTAGGTTGGGAAAAGCAGAATCTCCAAGAGGGTTTCAGTTCCAACGGGTTCAACCATACCAATATGTTAACTTTTTTTTGCATGCGCAACATTATATATGAAAGGTAACTTTTGGAAATAATTTTATAGATGTAGGAACTAAATCTTGACAATTTATAATTGAAAGATAGTAATAGTATATATTTTCAATCTCAAACTGTAATGGATTCCCCCTTTATTTAGGTTGAGTCTCAATCGGTTCAGTCTTTCTTGAGGGAACGAATATTCATTGCAAAAAGCACACAATACCATAATCACTTTACGTGAGATACGGTATAAATTATTTTGATTTAATTTTACATTCAGTAGGGAAATGTTATAGGAGCGATCGTAGCGCAAGGGTAAGTTTCAGCCACCTGCTAGGTCCAGCATTCTAGGACCCAGCCTCAGCCATGAAAGCTGTTTCTTTGTTGATTTTCTTCCGTCTTTGAACCAATGAGGGCTACCGAGGCAATAGAAGCATAGAACATCTCAATAATAATATATTTATTTTCTCGGGAATATTATATTTTCCTCCGATTACGCGTAAAAGATCTTCCTCTTATACCAACTCCTCAAACATCTTGTACCCCTTTAGTCAACTACTCAATCATCTTCTCCCTCCATGCCAACGCCTCAGAAATCTTCGTGCCTTCATACCAACTCCTTAAAAATCGTCTTCCCCTAAAGGCAACTCCTCAATCTTCTTCTTTCTCCATGACAATATCTCAAACATCCTCTTCTCTTTACGCCATCTCTCACCACTTACTTTGGTAACCTTACTGCAACACTAATTTTTTCATGCAAACACTTCTTAGTGCGGAATCCCTTCTGGACGGTAACTTTTCTGGCAGGTGCAGTAACCTGAGAGGTGGATTTCGCAATCCGTCTTGCAGGTAGGGCCTAACTCTTCTCCGTGATTAATGACGATATCAAGAAACCTAACCGAACCCAAATCGCCAAAAGTTTAAAAATTTTACCATAGAGTTACCTGCCAGAAGCTTTCTTCCATAGATTTCTTCCTCTAATTTCCATAGATTTCTTTTCTCACCTCTCCTCCCCAAGCACCTGCACTCCATCCGAGGGTCAGGGACACAACCGACGTGACGAACCAATCACACCTGTGGTTGCCCCATCACGGATAATATTGCCTAATCCAGATTTAATAATGTGTGTTGATTTGTAGCGGGGCAATTTCCCCTAATCAGATGGCCAGGCCGGCGTCACGTCCCACACGGAGAAAAAAGACACTGTATTTTCTAGCGAAACTGTTTCGGTAAAGGGGTTTCTCGCTTATTTAGCCGAAATAATAGTATAATACCAAAACACATTTTATTAATCAGCGGAACCATTTCTTTAAAAAGAGGAAGTGATTTTCGCCAAAATCATGCGTTCATAATAGCGAAACGGTAACAGTAAATTTGAGCGACGGATTCTTAAATCAGAAAAAAATTGTTTCTTTCGGTTGGAGAAATAAAGCCATCAAAAGTAAGTGTTCAAATTACATCAGCCTAATGAACCTGATTATAATTTAATAGACTCAAATCGATACTTCATCGAATATAGACTCTTAAATATAACATAATCATACACCAGGACCGCGAGACAGGTAACGGTAATTTAACAAGATAGGAACCAACAAAATAAAGACCCTGACAGGCATTTATCGGTAAAGTTTGACTAAAACCTACCGTCTAGTTAGGCAGTTTAGCGAAACGGATGCTTGAATCTCGGCCCCACACCCATAAGTGCGCATGCGCACGTGCTGTGTCTCTCGCCCTTTGGCAGTTGTTGAGCCGTAACCGACGACGGCGACAACATGGATGCAGACACGGAAGATTTGCTGAAAGCCTGGGGTTTGGAGGAATTCATCCCAAATTTCAGAGGTGAGCATTACATGGTTTTTGACACATAGTTTATTATTTAGTTGGTTGAATTGCAAGTTTTTATTTCCCAAACCAAAGTTAGGTTGTTATGCAAACTTCCCAAACCAACATAGAAACATAAGTTATGGTACCTATTTGTATATTTTCTGGTAACTTGTTGGCTGATAGCACTAGCTGTTTATTTTGAATGAGATGAAAGTCTAACAAGACTAACATTCTAAGTGGGCATGTGGCGAAGTGATTATTTATTTTGGCGGCTTCCCCATATGTGTCTGATTATCAAGATTGAACTGTAATTAGTTTGGATTAATGAGGTACTGGTGTTAATCAATTTAATATGCACAGAAATGTAAAATTTTATTTTGTGTTCTTTTTTTCATTTCTGTGGGTCTATGTTCAAAAAATGTATTATACATATGAATATTTTTTGTTACAGATCTGAAAGAAGAATTATCAACATATACAGCATCGTCAATCCTCCCCCGCTTAATGCGACACTATCTCAAAGAAGAAAGATCATGACAGCAGTGTAAGCAAGTCTTGGCGGCCCTCAAGAACTGAAGTCAAAGATGGCTTCATAACTACCTCAGCGACTAGCATTTCGCTAAACTAGACGACACGTTCTGTTAAAGTAGCCACTACCGCTCACAATCTTAGCTGCCAGCATTTCGCTAAACTAGACTAAACGATCAACTGCAGTAGCTACCACCGCTCGCTGCTTCAACTGCTGGCGAATCGCTAAATTAGAAGAAATGTTTGGCTAAGGTTGCCATTACCGCTCCATCGCTCTGCCGGCTGATGTTCCCCTAGTCTAGCGATAATGAAGATTCAGATTTTCGAATTTAATACGGCTATTATGGAAGAAACGTTTCGGTAGTCTACCGGAATGGTTTTAGCGAAATTTGTTTGGCTAAAGTTACCAAACAAATCGCCGTCCCAAATTTAGGGGTTCCGTTTCGTTAAATAAAGGTGAATTTTCGCCAAAACGTCTAAAAATTTCTTTCAGTGCACCGCAGCGCCGCGCGGGAAAAACGGAGCAGTGGTAAACGAATGGTAACATGTAAAGCAAACTCGGTCCGGTAATGGGGGGTTTACGGACCCGTGTGATTGCGATCGGACCGGATCGAACTGATGATCACGTGACCGGAGCACGTGACACAAGTGGACCATTAGGGCGCGATTTGTGAGCCTCGAACACTGTGTTTTGACACTGATTCTATTTCGATTTTCGTAACGTGAAAGGTAAGTGGTAGGTGGAGAGTAAATATTTCTCAACGGGTTTGCATAAAGAATCTTGCGTTCGATTCCTCCTGTTAAGCCAACCGAAATCGGATGAAAATGGTTAGTTTGATTATTTTTAGGGATGTAATAAATATATAAACAAGCTTTAATGTAAAAAACTGATGAAAAAAGATAAATTTTCCATACTTTCTAAACGTCTGCATTCATTTATATTGTGTATTGCTTGATCGGTACATACTCAGAACGGTTTTTAGTGAGTTCTTTAATAGATGGTCAACAAGAGATGCTAAAGTAATTCCGCTATAAAAGCCGTAAAATGGTCAGCTACGAAAAAACATGAATTTTTACTCCGTGTCTTTATTGACAAATTTCTACTCAAGTATGACAGGCGAGGCAGAGAGAGCAACAAGAGCAACCTTTTATTCGGCTTGTGTTTGCAGACTTAAGTGTTTCACTCTTTTTCCTATATTTTATTGGGATTGAAGATTTCCTCTCCTGTGTTTAGGCCTTAAAAACAGCTAACTTATTCACCGAACATTATTGTAATGCAGAGCTGCAGTCACTGGTCTGCCAGTGTAAAGGTCTCCCCTTCACTTCGTCAAACTTGTTACTGAAAATTTCCACAATTTTCTCCCGTCGCCGCCTATGTGACATGCCGCCCAATCTCACAGATTATACGGATTAAGTGGTATAAACTGGGAAGGTAATGCAATAACTGCATCATAAAACTAACTGAGGCTATCGGGGCGGAGTAGGTGTGGGGTTAAACGATCTTTTAATTCCCGTCCGCGCCTTCGCCCAGTATAATCGGCGCTTCTAATAAACCAAAAGATCGGTTAAACGTTATAAAAGATAATGGTAAGCGCCGAATTAGCATAGGAATCACCAGCCGTATTGACCGACCGCCGAAAAATCGGCCGCCGAGATGAGATCGTTTATAAATCTTAGCGTAATCGGGCTGCCGATTTTCCTATTTTTAGTTAATTGGTTTACGGGATAAACTCATTATTTCGGAAATTAATCTGCGCGGTGTTTTTATAAGGTTTTACAAACAGTGGACATAAAAGAGTTTTCCTTCTTGCGGTCGCAAAATGTTCCGAGGGAAATTGATCAACATTTCAAAATTAAAAACAAGCTGTAAAGATTTTTTAATTTATTTTTTAATTTCGCTTAGTTTACAAGGAATACTTAAATTAATTAATAAAAAAACTAATTTTAATTTTGTTTTATCATCTAATTTATAAAACCCTTCTTTATTTTTGGAGTGGAAATTATAACCAAACTTTGGTATGTTCTAAGGCCAAATTAGATGAAAATTTTAAAAAATACCTTTGAACTAAAAATGTAGGTCTTTAGAAACTGGGACCCATAATGTATAGTAATAAATACAATTTAATGTTATAAAAATTTGAAAAGTTATGTATTTTGTTTTGAGTTAACCATCTTTATAAGACGACGGTTTCTTTAGTTTTGACATCTCTATATATAAATGCGAAATTCCGATCAACGCACAGGCCAAACCATAGCACCTAGAAGCATGAGATTTTGCATACATATTTCTCTCATAGCGTAGGCAGACAATAAGAAGCGATTTTACAAAACAGAAGAAGTGATTTTTCAATGGTCCCCGTCCCACAGAAGGTCAAAGCCTCAAAGTTAGCATGGAGTTCGTTCGTATAGGAAGAATAACTTGTTTTGGGTTTTTGTTTACATTATTGCAGATGAGAACTATTTAATCATAAACAGCTGTTCTCATTTTAGTAATAAACAACTAAAAATATTATAGACTAGAGGCGAGTGTTTGTAGCGAACGAGCTAAACTTGATGGCGAGCATAGTACGTTTTTGTATTCATTGGCGAGTGAATGCAGCGAACGAGTTCACCTGAAGTGTAAAAATTCCTAAGGTTGCAATTTGCAACGGCATTGCAATTTGGGCAGGCTCTACCCTTGCGAAGCACGGGTAAGTCAGCTAGTTAGGAAATAAGTTATACTTTTCACGGTGTTGGGGGATCGGTGTTATTCGCAAATTTTCTTTACTTTCTGGATGAATGACAGGTCTTGAAGATTTTGTTTTCGAGATAAATGACGCATCTTTGAATTCTTTGTGTGATTATACTTTCTCAAATAAAACATTCATTGCAGAAGATAACTACAAATCCGTTCTGCCACGTTTCGCCCGGTGTCCCGTTCAACCAACGATATCCCATTAACATTGATCATTGATCATTGATCACTCCAATGATCGGAGATCAGTGATCATTCCAGCGCCGATCAGTGACCTGCGATTGCCGACGGTCGGTTCGTGCCGCTAAACCAATAGTTGTGTGGAATTAATCCCCCCCGTCCGCCATTCCCGTCACGTATAGATAATGTGTATCATTGGTAGAGTAAACATATGTGCACCCTTCTCCTTCCCTCTCCACCACCGCGCTAAACTGCCGAGGGAAATCTCTCGATGGCAGGTGGCTTGTCGCACACTACGGCAGACCAGCTCAGACCGCTCAGACCAGACCGTTCCGGCAAAATTCGGAAGCCATGTATTCAAATGTAGAGCCGCACACTACGTCAGGTCAGACCGCTCCGCTCAGTCCGCTCAGACCGTCTCCGGCACTTTTCGGTCAACGAGCGATTTTTGCCGGAGCTGCCGGAACGAGACGCCGGCCCGCGGCCAGTGAACCAGTGTCAATATATGTAGCAGCTTCAATTCAAACTTTTCGTAACTCATACGAAAATATCTAAAGAATCTTACGTTGTCGTTTTTTAATCTTGGGGAAAGAGTATGATACTCTTTCTCACTATCCCGTGCGACATTAATACTGTGCACCCAAAATTTCCTCCTTTTCCTCCTGTTTTTTTGGGCCTTCTCGTCCTCTTCCGCAGCAAGTGCTAATGCTACTATAGCAGTTTCATCATCACTACTACTAGAACCCATCGCACAATCGCACTAATCGCACTGAACAAGGATACACAAAAGTATACATGTAGCCAATGCCGCTGTCTGTTGACTACTGACTGAGATTGGCGCTCAAAAAACGCCTGAGCTGAGCGGACTGACCGGACGTAGTGTGTGGGAAAACTGCCGGATCTGAGCGGTCTGGTCTGAGCGGTCTGAGCTGGTCTGCCGTAGTGTGCGACAAGCCTAATGGTTGGAAATTGAATATGCAACGTTCAAGAGTTTTGGAAAGGGCAGAATCGAAGGTATAACTGCAGGTTGGTGTTGGAACATCCAGTTTATTCTAGTTTAGATTGGGGGGTCTGGGACACTCCGAATTAAGGTAATTTCAAACATTGGTCATCTGACTCATATCAAATCACTGCTACATCAAAAATATGTACGATTCGTTTTAATTCACTTTTAATATAAAGTCATGGTAATAAAGATATTAAATTTTCATGAACAACCAACTATACCTCTTCACAGTAAACAGCTGTTTCAAAAAGACTGCTTACATTAATGTTCCTTGATTTTTGTATAACTTTCGATGTTATTTCGTTACCAAAATAGCAACCCATAAGACCAATGTTAAAAATTACAATTTTTAAACTTAAATTTAGACCGAATTCGATTTTTCCTGGGATTGAGGCTGTTTCTAAATTTATTTTTGGGCCAAAATACTCTTAAATGCAAAGATTAAGCAAAATCTACGGGCTACATTTCGAGATCGTGGAACACACATATCCCTTCAGACAGTGCTCGTATGCACTGGCGCGTATGGTTGTAAGGCGCGTTTCCACTGCAGTTGTCAACCAAAAGTTGTCAGCCATTTTTGATATCTCAGTGTAAACGCAACAGCAACTCATTAGATTGATGACCAAATTTAGGTTGACGACCAAAATTTGATTGACAAACCAGTGTAGTATAGAATAATTCAATAAACAGATTTTGGTTGGCAACTCTGGTGTAAACGTGCATTTATTTGGTCAACAACTTTGATTTATTTGGTTGTCAACTCAAGTTGTCGACCACAGTTGTCGACTAAAAGTTTTGATGACTTTTGGTTGACAACTCCAGTGTAAACGCGCCTTAGATATCAAAAGTATGTATCGAAATTATGTTTATATAAGAGCATTAGAAGACTAGAATATGCTCTTCAAGTTTATGTTAACCAAGTAATCAGTAGTCTTGAGAAAATGATTACTTTATAAATTATCTTAATAGCATTATTTGTTTGCTATAACCTTATACCTTTTAACGTATAATAATATAATTGAATGGTAACTTTGTAACTCTATTCTAATATTATAACAGGCTATTTTTTCTCCATAGTCATACAAAACCCTTTTGTAAGAGAAAAGATGAATAAAATCCAATGAAAACTTTTGAGAGGATGTAGAAAAAAGGTCAAAAGGGTGTTATCATGGGGGTAGACCCTAAACAGCTCCACGCCACCGAGCTTGTAACTGCTCTGGTTGTTATACGTCACGTACCATCCGGCGCTCTCATCCCCATCTCTCCAAATTCCAATTTTCCACCTCCAGCGCCCATCTGCCACGCCTGGCCGCTAAACGAATCACTTCACACGTTCGATTATCGGGTGGTAATCGAGTTTCGAGTTTCGAGATTGGTTCCCATCCAGTCGTGACGCAGCAAATGTTTTGTATGCGGGGAACAAAAGTAGGTAATGAAATTTGGTAGCGGCGCTACCGTAGCTATTCACTCCGGGTGCTTCTATAGAGCGGGGATATTGGCTTAATGACAAGCAGAAGAGCGAGGTGACGTCAGTGATTGGGATATCGGCCTTGACAAGGCTTTGTTGGTGTAATTGGATTAAATATGGCCTTGGCAAAACTTAGTCGGTTGAGAATTTTCAAAAGTCTCGATAGGACTTTATTTATCCTATGAACAACTATATTTGTGCGTAGAATGAAATACGATGATTTAATAATCATAAGGGACGAAATGTTTACTTTATTAATGTTTGTAACATACGTCTACATGTACAAACATAAAAAATACAAACCTTCATTTTTATAGATTGGATTACCCTTTCATAAGTCACCGTAAAACCAAGACGATTAGCGACGAAACTGTACAGTAATAATTTTCTAAATAATCTTAGATCAACGTGGAACAACTTTACTAAAGTCTTGAAATCATACTGTCGAATATTTTTAGTATGAACTTGTTTTTAATTATAAATAATAATTTGACGACTTAGGTTTGGTTCATCCTGCCATCATTGAAATCTCTGCGTTTTCATAACGTTTGTCATGTTTTTAGATACATGTTCATTTTCCACGGAATTGTCACATCAAGTTGAACATTATGTGTAACTGCAACAAATCTGTACTCACAACTTTTGTGCGCCGTAATTACATGTTCATTTTCCACAGAATTGTCGCATCGAATTGAACTTGATGTGTAACTGTAACAAATCTTAACATTTAGACTTTTTAAAGATTCGATTCCACATTAATTTTATTTTCCCTACATGACAAATCATTTATTTATAATGGAGATACTCTCTTATCATCAGATTACTGACGTCTTTTTTGTAATATCGGGAAAAGAAGATCCTTGAAAAATATCAGTCCATTCGTCAAGATTTCCATTAGTCAAGATTTACAATGGGCATAACACGCAATTGGTATGGTTTTAAATATTGACATCTAAATACGAAATATTGAATTGAGATGCTGGTTTGTGAGATTACTATTCCATCTTTATCTTGGAAATAGGAGGCCTAGGCCTATGTACCAACTGATGTGGCATTCCTTTTTAACAAAATTAGGAAATTTCATACAGTAAAACAGAGCGTTTATTGGGCTTTGATTTTAGAAAATCTTCCTATAACGAAGACTCTATTTTTTTTTTTTTTTTTTTTTTTTTAATAACGAAAATGGGGTTGAAATTTGTATATAATGAATACATTTTTCTGTCTAAACAGTTATCCATACTTTGATATTTTTACTTTTTCTGATTTTTTAAATGTTCTACATATCAAAATGTTTTAAATATCAAATAAAATTTAATACTCATAGGAAGTGTTATAATGACTGTACTTTGAAGAAAGTAAATTAAAATACATGAATTTTACTTTACTTAGCTTTCTGTTGCGAAGCGTGGTTATCGTAATTTGAATCCTATTGGTAACCGCAATTTCTTAAAATTATATTTCTTTTTTACTATCGATGCCAGGGAAGCTCAATCGAATCCAACTGATTGGCCCAGATTCAATTGATATCTGGAAGAAGATTCTCATCGTTACGCACAGAAAAACGATCCCATCGGAAATAAAGCATTTTGTCCAAACCGAAAAACAGTGCAAGAAGAAAATAATGAGGAAAAACCACAGAAATGCGGAGTCGAAGGAGAATAATGTGGATCAGATTTGTCGAGACCGCAGAGAAGAAGAAGTTGGACCTAATTGGGCTAGGAGGTGGAACAACTGGCGCGTGAGTGTGGTTAACGCAACAGCCGACAGGAGCGCTGGTGTCGGACGGGAGTTTCCCTGAACATTTGAGAACATCTTGAGTGCAGTGCAACAGAACCGGGAGGCAAGAGAAAATGAAGTAATAATTCTAAAAGAAAAGTCTGACTGAAATCAAAGATAAGGTTGAAGTTTGGTAAAAATTGATCGAGTTTTAGGCTACTAATTCTTTTTTAAATTGTTATGGTTTAAGGATTGCAAAATTTAAAATACCTTAATTCTTCTGCAACCCTAAATCCTCTGAGTGACTGAATAGATTTGCATCAATACTTCTTGAACAAAACGTTTCTTTTTCACCTGGACACATTAATATTAAAACACCATTTGATGATCAAATGGACGAACAACGCAAACAATAAAATTACAAAATTTGAGTCCAGTCTCCACTCCAGGACTTAGGATTTCAGACGAATTAATATTTCTGCTTGAATTGATTTTTGAAGTTTATACAACATAATCTTCATTCTCTTAATGACATTGACAACGTGATGAATATAGTGGCTAAAGGCGTTTGGGTTAATATTAATTGAAAATTAATAAATTATGAAAATAATGGCAACATTTTTTATTGAGATTTGTGTGAGTTATTTTTTTAAAGTTCTTTGAAGTATACTAGATGACCAATCAATAAAAACTAAGACTGGACCCACGACCAGTCGTAATTGTTTGTGATCATAAAACCAAAAGCGAAGCAAGTGTTCTCGTGCCGTTGTTTTATTATGGTTATCCGACCCCTTGCAATTACGGAGCCAATGGCCTCAGTCATGTCATCCAATCGTAAGCGACTTCCGTCCTCGCGCTTAATCTAGACATTACCCCCTCGACTTCTCGTTATTAAATTTGCTTTTTCTTCCGTGCACCAGCCCTGCGGCTGTCATTACGCCCGTATTAAATGGTTGACATTAATGTGCCTTGATGAAACTCTTTATGTCGTATTTCCCAACAAATTACATTAGTTTGGACAACCGAGTTTGTTACAGTAATTTGGTCTGTAATTTCAGTTCACAGAGCAATGTGAATTTTTTTTAGGTGGTTAAATTGTGGTGTGAGTCTTACAGTAGGCCTAAACCGTGGTTGGCCTTCCATTCTCTTGGGAACTCTCAGACTTTTCCTTGGTCACAAACTTACAGTCGTTGGACGTTTCTCTAGTTTAACGGTATTGGCTCTTGAACTTGGGATCTATAGGTACCAGGTTCGATTCTGAGATACCGAGCACAATTTGAAGAGTTGATGGTTCTTCTTGCTTAGTTTGTTAAAATTATTATAGAATAATAATTTTAATAATTTTAAGTAATAATTTTTAATTACACCAAACGTTAATGATTCTTTTAAATGGAAATTTGGCAAGTAAGGAAATAAATCGTCAATACTCATACCACTAAGGGTATGAAAATACCTCATAGTTTGCCCAAATATCGTTTAGTAAAAGCTCATTAATACTCTGAACTACTTCTTATGACGAGTTTCCACTTTCACGGTAGCTATGCACAGTAAATAATCATGACTCTCAGTTTAGCCATCTCTTTCACATTGTTGTGGAGAGTAAACCTCAATTTAAACTATTTTTTTTACATTTTCAGCGATCTCTACCAATTTGAGACATCACCCACGTTAGATAGACGCACTCTGTGACGTATGAGGAGGAATTTGACTAAAGTATGGGTGCGATGGATCAGATGGGTGAAGTTTTGTTACTGACAAAGGCCAGCTGATTAGTTTGTCAGGATCACGACGAAGTATAGAGGGTTAGCTGTTACGAGATTCGGCAACTCCGCCACGTCCCGTTGTCGTCGTCAGGCACCACAACGGCCGGCAGGTGCCGCCACGGTCGACCTGCGTTCTGCTCCACTGACGTGTCCCAATATTTTCCGGCTGACTCGACAAAAGGTTAGCTTCAATTCAATTACCCCAGTGGTATCCGGCATCCGGCGGATAGGCGGCGTCCCTGACTTGGGTTGAGCAGGTTCATGGAGATCACAAAGGAACTGTTCTTCTGTAACTCTTCTATCACTCACTACTGCTGATGTCTCCAACCAGTGTGCGAGAAACTTATAGAACAAGTAGGTCCAAAAAGGTTATTCATTAGATAGCTTTACTGGATAATTGGATTTGGGGTAGTGTTCCACATTTGTCTACAATGCCCGATTTAGAGGAATCACAAAGGGAGTTAGCAACACTTAATCTTGTTTGTATAGTTGAATAAGAAAATGATGAAATGAAGGTAAAATGCTCTAAAACTCTAACGTCTTACAGAATGATTTTTATAATTAGGGATTTTTTTCTTGTCGAAGGTTCTTCATTGAGTGATCGGTTCAGTCAAAGTTCGAATAACGTTTCCTATTTTGGATATAAAACCTGATAAAATTTTGTCAGGTTTCTGAGGCTTGCTTTTTCCAACCTATGAAAACCGAAACCTGACTTTGTTTTCTAAATTAATTTGAACTGAGTTTGGGTAATGCAGTATGACTGAAGTGGGCCGACATAGATGTATTTCAGTAGAACATTTGGGGTTCAAATATTTTGGATAAAATTGTTTAAAGTTATACGGTGGTTTCAATTTAATTATCTGGATTTTAAAAGCGTATTTCTTAATCACGTGAAAGGGCTCATTTGAATGAAGTTAAGATCTTGTAGTTATGACATTATTTCTTGTTAAATATTGCAATAGAAAACAAATAAATTTAACGATAATGTAGACAGTGATTAATGCTATGTTAATCCTTTCAAAATTGTTCAATGGTTTATAGATATTTCTTAGTTACATTTTTATTTTGACATTTATACAGTATATGAATTAAGTTCTTTTAGGATCGGGCATTCTATAAATGGGTCAATTTACGGTCAATTAAATATTAACTCTCTTATTACATTATTAGGAAAAAACTCATTTTGTTTGTGGTTTTAGATACACTATAAGTTTTATATTCTACATAATACTGTATTTCACTCGGATCGGCATCCCGGTGGATAGATGTAACTCAAACTGTTACCAAACAATTACACAATAGCCAATCATACTTGAAAACAGATCCATTACACACCCCAGATATCCCATTTCAATCCAACATCCCCCATTACGAAACGGGCCAATTATGTTCCGAATTTCCAATATTAATAGACCCGCCTCTCCTCCCTTTCAACCGATCCCATTATTACATTGTCACATCCGGGCGTAAAAAAGCCGATCGGCCGCCATCTTGTTAATTGAGCCGGTGTTATTGGATAAATTCGACACGGAACAGCTGTCTTTGTAACTCTCCCATTGTGGACCTTAATATGGTTATGGTGGCTGTTACAGAGCGCAGCACCGTGACGGGTATAACACTGCTGTTGCTAACTACCGACCCATCTCGCTGCTACCAGGCTTTTCAAACTGACGATGCCTGCCATTACTCGTAATTACTTCATATTTCTGTTGCCATTAGGCTTGTCATCGGGTTGTTAAATTTTTGGACGTCAATGGGGGTGATGAGGGGGATATAGATGGGGGTGTAATGATTAATTGGGGTGTATATATTCAGTTTCACGAATGATCTGCAAGCTGTATTTTTGATGCAGTTAATTATTTTCATGTTTGTTTTTTTCCGGATGAAAAATAAGCTCTTAAAATGTAGAGTATGTTAACTGTGACAGTCCGACAAAATTAACTTTTTGAATCCTACCTGGCTTAGTAGAGTAGGAAATTAATGTATTCAGACCATCTGAGTGTAATGTTGTATGTTCAGACATACCAATGGACTTACATATGAAAATAACATGTTTTTTACCTTACAGTTCCAATTTTGAGTTTGCTTTGAAGTATTAAAATGGTATTACTTGTAACCTTCAACCTCTAATACTGTACTTGTTGATTTTTTTTTATATAGTTTTCCCTGAAAGTGGTAGTCTTACCTTACTCAGATAAAGCCAGGGGCCGTGTTACTTTTGATAGGCCTAAGTGATTTGAACTCAATTTACTCTCATTTTCATAAAACTGTAAATAATATAAATTTAAATGTTTTAATAAGGGCATTTGAAAACTATGTAGGGTTGAAGTTTTCCTTCTATAATAGAAATTGGGAGTATCTCAAAACTAATTTAGGTTAAATTAGACATTTTTATCAAGCCTTATTAGGCAAAGTGCAATTTAAAATAATGCCGTATAATTGTTGAATCAGCAACAACGAGTTTGGATAATTACCCACCTCGTATAACATAAACATGCGGTAATTTCTCTTCGAAAGTGTCAATAATTAGGAAAATTGCGAATATCTCAAACTAGAATAACGAGTTAAATTGGTTTATGTAAAGCTTTATATAATAATGTTACCTTTCGTCAAGGAAATTACAACGATTAAGAGATAGGAGATAGTAAAGCAGTTTGGAACGGAATCTGTTATAGTGCGGGTGTAGAAATATAATTTCATATATTAGTTTTCAAATGGGCGTAATTAAAAGTAAATTGAGCTTGTGACTATCTGATGTAAGCTCACGTAGGGACGGCAACATGCAACTTCATTAATAATCATAAATTACGCTTAAATTAAATGGTAATTGTAACCGTGAATTATGTCGTGCTGTTGGCACGAGAGTTTAAGAGTTACGGTGATTTTACACCTATAGTTTTGTCAAAATCCAATTAGTATTTATAAAAAAAAAACTTCAACGTATTTGGTTTGATTTTTTTTTTTTAAATTCAAGTTCTGGTTTAGAAATAATGTATATGAAAATCAAACAATGGAATAACATACTTAATAATATTTTAAAAATATTATTAATTTTATAGAAAATCTGATGTGTAATTGCATTGATTACTGATATTCAATTATTCCATTCTGTAATACTTGATAATACGACAAACAATTAGTTATGATCACTGTAATCTAAAGTTTGACATGATGACAAATAGTTATTCAGTACAAAATAAAACAAAATTAATTTCAGCAAAATATCAAATAAAATTTAGTTAAATAGGCCTATATCGTAAATAACATTCAGCATTTTAGTTTATCCTCATACAAATTTTATGTTTTGTAGGCTAGTGTCAGAGCTTATAAATAATTCAATTCGTAAATACTTCGCCGTACTTTATAAATTTTTCGTTTACTTCTTAATTTAGTTGCTAATTTGTTGTAAAAAAGTATATAGGCCTAATACAGTGAACTATCTTACTTTATCCATTCATCGGTGCTAAAATTACAAAATTTAGCTACTCTTTGTGAAGAATAGATTTTTTATTACTAAATATATACATCAAAATATGGAAAATTTAAGATTAACAACTGGAATATTACATTTTTTAAGTTTATTTTTTGAATAATTTTGAAATTTAATTCGTAAATGATTAGAAAGAATGGAATATTGCAGTAGGTATGCGTTAAATACCACGATTTCGTCATCAAAACTTTTGTTGTTGTGAATATTAATTGACGATTCTCTTAAAATCTGATTATGTCAAAAGTATTGAAGGAGTTTGTTATATTTCACGGCGAAATTTTGTTGAAAAAGTAAGAAAAATATCAGTTGATTTACTGTAGTCTTATAACGATATATTTTGAGGTTCTCTGTCCTTTGTGCAGTACAGTATTTGGGGTTTCTGCGTTTTGGTGGCAGCTCCTATCTGCTTCACAATGCCTTCGCCCTCGACATCCTGACTCCGTGGTCGTCCTCCTGGATGGTACACCCGACTGTTTGCTGTACCGCCGGGGCCGGCACCGAAGACATTCCTAGAGCCATCCCCCTGGATGGTTCACCCGACTGTTTGCTGTACCGCCGGGCCGGCACCGAAGACATTCCTAGAGCCAACTCCCTGGATGGTTCACCCGACTGTTTGCTGTACCGCCGGGGCCGGCACCGAAGACATTCCTAGAGCCATCCCCCTGGATGGTACACCCGACTGTTTGCTGTACCGCCGGGGCCGGCACCGAAGACATTCCTAGAGCCATCCCCCTGGATGGTACACCCGACTGTTTGCTGTACCGCCGGGCCGGCACCGAAGACATTCCTAGAGCCAACCCCCTGGATGGTACACCCGACTGTTTGCTGTACCGCCGGGGCCGGCACCGAAGACATTCCTAGAGCCATCCCCCTGGATGGTACACCCGACTGTTTGCTGTACCGCCGGGGCCGGCACCGAAGACATTCCTAGAGCCATCCCCCTGGATGGTACACCCGACTGTTTGCTGTACCGCCGGGCCGGCACCGAAGACATTCCTAGAGCCATCCCCCTGGATGGTACACCCGACTGTTTGCTGTACCGCCGGGGCCGGCACCGAAGACATTCCTAGAGCCATCCCCCTGGATGGTTCACCCGACTGTTTGCTGTACCGCCGGGCCGGCACCGAAGACATTCCTAGAGCCAACTCCCTGGATGGTTCACCCGACTGTTTGCTGTACCGCCGGGGCCGGCACCGAAGACATTCCTAGAGCCATCCCCCTGGATGGTTCACCCGACTGTTTGCTGTACCGCCGGGGCCGGCACCGAAGACATTCCTAGAGCCATCCCCCTGGATGGTACACCCGACTGTTTGCTGTACCGCCGGGGCCGGCACCGAAGACATTCCTAGAGCCATCCCCCTGGATGGTTCACCCGACTGTTTGCTGTACCGCCGGGGCCGGCACCGAAGACATTCCTAGAGCCATCCCCCTGGATGGTTCACCCGACTGTTTGCTGTACCGCCGGGGCCGGCACCGAAGACATTCCTAGAGCCATCCCCCTGGATGGTACACCCGACTGTTTGCTGTACCGCCGGGGCCGGCACCGAAGACATTCCTAGAGCCATCCCCCTGGATGGTACACCCGACTGTTTGCTGTACCGCCGGGGCCGGCACCGAAGACATTCCTAGAGCCATCCCCCTGGATGGTTCACCCGACTGTTTGCTGTACCGCCGGGCCGGCACCGAAGACATTCCTAGAGCCAACTCCCTGGATGGTTCACCCGACTGTTTGCTGTACCGCCGGGGCCGGCACCGAAGACATTCCTAGAGCCATCCCCCTGGATGGTACACCCGACTGTTTGCTGTACCGCCGGGGCCGGCACCGAAGACATTCCTAGAGCCATCCCCCTGGATGGTACACCCGACTGTTTGCTGTACCGCCGGGCCGGCACCGAAGACATTCCTAGAGCCAACCCCCTGGATGGTACACCCGACTGTTTGCTGTACCGCCGGGGCCGGCACCGAAGACATTCCTAGAGCCATCCCCCTAGATGGTACACCCGACTGTTTGCTGTACCGCCGGGGCCGGCACCGAAGACATTCCTAGAGCCATCCCCCTGGATGGTACACCCGACTGTTTGCTGTACCGCCGGGCCGGCACCGAAGACATTCCTAGAGCCATCCCCCTGGATGGTACACCCGACTGTTTGCTGTACCGCCGGGGCCGGCACCGAAGACATTCCTAGAGCCATCCCCCTGGATGGTACACCCGACTGTTTGCTGTACCGCCGGGGCCGGCACCGAAGACATTCCTAGAGCCATCCCCCTGGATGGTACACCCGACTGTTTGCTGTACCGCCGGGCCGGCACCGAAGACATTCCTAGAGCCATCCCCCTGGATGGTACACCCGACTGTTTGCTGTACCGCCGGGGCCGGCACCGAAGACATTCCTAGAGCCATCCCCCTGGATGGTACACCCGACTGTTTGCTGTACCGCCGGGGCCGGCACCGAAGACATTCCTAGAGCCATCCCCCTGGATGGTACACCCGACTGTTTGCTGTACCGCCGGGCCGGCACCGAAGACATTCCTAGAGCCATCCCCCTGGATGGTACACCCGACTGTTTGCTGTACCGCCGGGGCCGGCACCGAAGACATTCCTAGAGCCATTCCCCTGGATGGTACACCCGACTGTTTGCTGTACCGCCGGGGCCGGCACCGAAGACATTCCTAGAGCCATCCCCCTGGATGGTTCACCCGACTGTTTGCTGTACCGCCGGGGCCGGCACCGAAGACATTCCTAGAGCCATCCCCCTGGATGGTACACCCGACTGTTTGCTGTACCGCCGGGGCCGGCACCGAAGACATTCCTAGAGCCATCCCCCTGGATGGTTCACCCGACTGTTTGCTGTACCGCCGGGCCGGCACCGAAGACATTCCTAGAGCCATCCCCCTGGATGGTTCACCCGACTGTTTGCTGTACCGCCGGGGCCGGCACCGAAGACATTCCTAGAGCCATCCCCCTGGATGGTACACCCGACTGTTTGCTGTACCGCCGGGGCCGGCACCGAAGACATTCCTAGAGCCATCCCCCTGGATGGTTCACCCGACTGTTTGCTGTACCGCCGGGGCCGGCACCGAAGACATTCCTAGAGCCATCCCCCTGGATGGTTCACCCGACTGTTTGCTGTACCGCCGGGGCCGGCACCGAAGACATTCCTAGAGCCATCCCCCTGGATGGTACACCCGACTGTTTGCTGTACCGCCGGGGCCGGCACCGAAGACATTCCTAGAGCCATCCCCCTGGATGGTACACCCGACTGTTTGCTGTACCGCCGGGGCCGGCACCGAAGACATTCCTAGAGCCATCCCCCTGGATGGTTCACCCGACTGTTTGCTGTACCGCCGGGGCCGGCACCGAAGACATTCCTAGAGCCATCCCCCTGGATGGTTCACCCGACTGTTTGCTGTACCGCCGGACCGGCACCGAAGACATTCCTAGAGCCATCCCCCTGGATGGTTCACCCGACTGTTTGCTGTACCGCCGGGGCCGGCACCGAAGACATTCCTAGAGCCATCCCCCTGGATGGTACACCCGACTGTTTGCTGTACCGCCGGGGCCGGCACCGAAGACATTCCTAGACCCATCCCCCTGGATGGTACACCCGACTGTTTGCTGTACCGCCGGGGCCGGCACCGAAGACATTCCTAGAGCCATCCCCCTGGATGGTTCACCCGACTGTTTGCTGTACCGCCGGGGCCGGCACCGAAGACATTCCTAGAGCCATTCCCCTGGATGGTTCACCCGACTGTTTGCTGTACCGCCGGGGCCGGCACCGAAGACATTCCTAGAGCCATCCCCCTGGATGGTTCACCCGACTGTTTGCTGTACCGCCGGGGCCGGCACCGAAGACATTCCTAGAGCCATCCCCCTGGATGGTTCACCCGACTGTTTGCTGTACCGCCGGGCCGGCACCGAAGACATTCCTAGAGCCATCCCCCTGGATGGTTCACCCGATTGTTTGCTGTACCGCCGGGCCGGCACCGAAGACATTCCTAGAGCCATCCCCCTGGATGGTTCACCCGACTGTTTGCTGTACCGCCGGGCCGGCACCGAAGACATTCCTAGAGCCATCCCCCTGGATGGTTCACCCGACTGTTTGCTGTACCGCCGGGCCGGCACCGAAGACATTCCTAGAGCCATCCCCCTGGATGGTTCACCCGACTGTTTGCTGTACCGCCGGGCCGGCACCGAAGACATTCCTAGAGCCATCCCCCTGGATGGTTCACCCGACTGTTTGCTGTACCGCCGGGCCGGCACCGAAGACATTCCTAGAGCCATCCCCCTGGATGGTTCACCCGACTGTTTGCTGTACCGCCGGGGCCGGCACCGAAGACATTCCTAGAGCCATCCCCCTGGATGGTTCACCCGACTGTTTGCTGTACCGCCGGGCCGGCACCGAAGACATTCCTAGAGCCATCCCCCTGGATGGTTCACCTGACTGTTTGCTGTACCGCCGGGGCCGGCACCGAAGACATTCCTAGAGCCATCCCCCTGGATGGTTCACCCGACTGTTTGCTGTACCGCCGGGCCGGCACCGAAGACATTCCTAGGGCCATCCCCCTGGATGGTTCACCCGACTGTTTGCTGTACCGCCGGGCCGGCACCGAAGACATTCCTAGAGCCATCCCCCTGGATGGTTCACCCGACTGTTTGCTGTACCGCCGGGCCGGCACCGAAGACATTCCTAGAGCCATCCCCCTGGATGGTTCACCCGACTGTTTGCTGTACCGCCGGGGCCGGCACCGAAGACATTCCTAGAGCCATCCCCCTGGATGGTTCACCCGACTGTTTGCTGTACCGCCGGGGCCGGCACCGAAGACATTCCTAGAGCCATCCCCCTGGATGGTTCACCCGACTGTTTGCTGTACCGCCGGGGCCGGCACCGAAGACATTCCTAGAGCCATCCCCCTGGATGGTTCACCCGACTGTTTGCTGTACCGCCGGGCACCGAAGACATTCCTAGAGCCATCCCCCTGGATGGTTCACCCGACTGTTTGCTGTACCGCCGGGGCCGGCACCGAAGACATTCCTAGAGCCATCCCCCTGGATGGTTCACCCGACTGTTTGCTGTACCGCCGGGGCCGGCACCGAAGACATTCCTAGAGCCATCCCCCTGGATGGTTCACCCGACTGTTTGCTGTACCGCCGGGGCCGGCACCGAAGACATTCCTAGAGCCATCCCCCTGGATGGTTCACCCGACTGTTTGCTGTACCGCCGGGGCCGGCACCGAAGACATTCCTAGAGCCATCCCCCTGGATGGTTCACCCGACTGTTTGCTGTACCGCCGGGGCCGGCACCGAAGACATTCCTAGAGCCATCCCCCTGGATGGTACACCCGACTGTTTGCTGTACCGCCGGGGCCGGCACCGAAGACATTCCTAGAGCCATCCCCCTGGATGGTACACCCGACTGTTTGCTGTACCGCCGGGGCCGGCACCGAAGACATTCCTAGAGCCATCCCCCTGGATGGTTCACCCGACTGTTTGCTGTACCGCCGGGCCGGCACCGAAGACATTCCTAGAGCCAACTCCCTGGATGGTTCACCCGACTGTTTGCTGTACCGCCGGGGCCGGCACCGAAGACATTCCTAGAGCCATCCCCCTGGATGGTACACCCGACTGTTTGCTGTACCGCCGGGGCCGGCACCGAAGACATTCCTAGAGCCATCCCCCTGGATGGTACACCCGACTGTTTGCTGTACCGCCGGGCCGGCACCGAAGACATTCCTAGAGCCAACCCCCTGGATGGTACACCCGACTGTTTGCTGTACCGCCGGGGCCGGCACCGAAGACATTCCTAGAGCCATCCCCCTGGATGGTACACCCGACTGTTTGCTGTACCGCCGGGGCCGGCACCGAAGACATTCCTAGAGCCATCCCCCTGGATGGTACACCCGACTGTTTGCTGTACCGCCGGGCCGGCACCGAAGACATTCCTAGAGCCATCCCCCTGGATGGTACACCCGACTGTTTGCTGTACCGCCGGGGCCGGCACCGAAGACATTCCTAGAGCCATCCCCCTGGATGGTACACCCGACTGTTTGCTGTACCGCCGGGGCCGGCACCGAAGACATTCCTAGAGCCATCCCCCTGGATGGTACACCCGACTGTTTGCTGTACCGCCGGGCCGGCACCGAAGACATTCCTAGAGCCATCCCCCTGGATGGTACACCCGACTGTTTGCTGTACCGCCGGGGCCGGCACCGAAGACATTCCTAGAGCCATCCCCCTGGATGGTACACCCGACTGTTTGCTGTACCGCCGGGGCCGGCACCGAAGACATTCCTAGAGCCATCCCCCTGGATGGTACACCCGACTGTTTGCTGTACCGCCGGGCCGGCACCGAAGACATTCCTAGAGCCATCCCCCTGGATGGTACACCCGACTGTTTGCTGTACCGCCGGGGCCGGCACCGAAGACATTCCTAGAGCCATTCCCCTGGATGGTACACCCGACTGTTTGCTGTACCGCCGGGGCCGGCACCGAAGACATTCCTAGAGCCATCCCCCTGGATGGTTCACCCGACTGTTTGCTGTACCGCCGGGGCCGGCACCGAAGACATTCCTAGAGCCATCCCCCTGGATGGTACACCCGACTGTTTGCTGTACCGCCGGGGCCGGCACCGAAGACATTCCTAGAGCCATCCCCCTGGATGGTTCACCCGACTGTTTGCTGTACCGCCGGGCCGGCACCGAAGACATTCCTAGAGCCATCCCCCTGGATGGTTCACCCGACTGTTTGCTGTACCGCCGGGGCCGGCACCGAAGACATTCCTAGAGCCATCCCCCTGGATGGTACACCCGACTGTTTGCTGTACCGCCGGGGCCGGCACCGAAGACATTCCTAGAGCCATCCCCCTGGATGGTTCACCCGACTGTTTGCTGTACCGCCGGGGCCGGCACCGAAGACATTCCTAGAGCCATCCCCCTGGATGGTTCACCCGACTGTTTGCTGTACCGCCGGGGCCGGCACCGAAGACATTCCTAGAGCCATCCCCCTGGATGGTACACCCGACTGTTTGCTGTACCGCCGGGGCCGGCACCGAAGACATTCCTAGAGCCATCCCCCTGGATGGTACACCCGACTGTTTGCTGTACCGCCGGGGCCGGCACCGAAGACATTCCTAGAGCCATCCCCCTGGATGGTTCACCCGACTGTTTGCTGTACCGCCGGGGCCGGCACCGAAGACATTCCTAGAGCCATCCCCCTGGATGGTTCACCCGACTGTTTGCTGTACCGCCGGACCGGCACCGAAGACATTCCTAGAGCCATCCCCCTGGATGGTTCACCCGACTGTTTGCTGTACCGCCGGGGCCGGCACCGAAGACATTCCTAGAGCCATCCCCCTGGATGGTACACCCGACTGTTTGCTGTACCGCCGGGGCCGGCACCGAAGACATTCCTAGACCCATCCCCCTGGATGGTACACCCGACTGTTTGCTGTACCGCCGGGGCCGGCACCGAAGACATTCCTAGAGCCATCCCCCTGGATGGTTCACCCGACTGTTTGCTGTACCGCCGGGGCCGGCACCGAAGACATTCCTAGAGCCATTCCCCTGGATGGTTCACCCGACTGTTTGCTGTACCGCCGGGGCCGGCACCGAAGACATTCCTAGAGCCATCCCCCTGGATGGTTCACCCGACTGTTTGCTGTACCGCCGGGGCCGGCACCGAAGACATTCCTAGAGCCATCCCCCTGGATGGTTCACCCGACTGTTTGCTGTACCGCCGGGCCGGCACCGAAGACATTCCTAGAGCCATCCCCCTGGATGGTTCACCCGATTGTTTGCTGTACCGCCGGGCCGGCACCGAAGACATTCCTAGAGCCATCCCCCTGGATGGTTCACCCGACTGTTTGCTGTACCGCCGGGCCGGCACCGAAGACATTCCTAGAGCCATCCCCCTGGATGGTTCACCCGACTGTTTGCTGTACCGCCGGGCCGGCACCGAAGACATTCCTAGAGCCATCCCCCTGGATGGTTCACCCGACTGTTTGCTGTACCGCCGGGCCGGCACCGAAGACATTCCTAGAGCCATCCCCCTGGATGGTTCACCCGACTGTTTGCTGTACCGCCGGGCCGGCACCGAAGACATTCCTAGAGCCATCCCCCTGGATGGTTCACCCGACTGTTTGCTGTACCGCCGGGGCCGGCACCGAAGACATTCCTAGAGCCATCCCCCTGGATGGTTCACCCGACTGTTTGCTGTACCGCCGGGCCGGCACCGAAGACATTCCTAGAGCCATCCCCCTGGATGGTTCACCTGACTGTTTGCTGTACCGCCGGGGCCGGCACCGAAGACATTCCTAGAGCCATCCCCCTGGATGGTTCACCCGACTGTTTGCTGTACCGCCGGGCCGGCACCGAAGACATTCCTAGGGCCATCCCCCTGGATGGTTCACCCGACTGTTTGCTGTACCGCCGGGCCGGCACCGAAGACATTCCTAGAGCCATCCCCCTGGATGGTTCACCCGACTGTTTGCTGTACCGCCGGGCCGGCACCGAAGACATTCCTAGAGCCATCCCCCTGGATGGTTCACCCGACTGTTTGCTGTACCGCCGGGGCCGGCACCGAAGACATTCCTAGAGCCATCCCCCTGGATGGTTCACCCGACTGTTTGCTGTACCGCCGGGGCCGGCACCGAAGACATTCCTAGAGCCATCCCCCTGGATGGTTCACCCGACTGTTTGCTGTACCGCCGGGGCCGGCACCGAAGACATTCCTAGAGCCATCCCCCTGGATGGTTCACCCGACTGTTTGCTGTACCGCCGGGGCCGGCACCGAAGACATTCCTAGAGCCATCCCCCTGGATGGTTCACCCGACTGTTTGCTGTACCGCCGGGGCCGGCACCGAAGACATTCCTAGAGCCATCCCCCTGGATGGTTCACCCGACTGTTTGCTGTACCGCCGGGGCCGGCACCGAAGACATTCCTAGAGCCATCCCCCTGGATGGTTCACCCGACTGTTTGCTGTACCGCCGGGGCCGGCACCGAAGACATTCCTAGAGCCATCCCCCTGGATGGTTCACCCGACTGTTTGCTGTACCGCCGGGGCCGGCACCGAAGACATTCCTAGAGCCATCCCCCTGGATGGTTCACCCGACTGTTTGCTGTACCGCCGGGGCCGGCACCGAAGACATTCCTAGAGCCATCCCCCTGGATGGTTCACCCGACTGTTTGCTGTACCGCCGGGGCTGGCACCGAAGACATTCCTAGAGCCATCCCCCTGGATGGTTCACCCGACTGTTTGCTGTACCGCCGGGCCGGCACCGAAGACATTCCTAGAGCCATCCCCCTGGATGGTTCACCCGACTGTTTGCTGTACCGCCGGGCCGGCACCGAAGACATTCCTAGAGCCAACTCCCTGGATGGTTCACCCGACTGTTTGCTGTACCGCCGGGGCCGGCACCGAAGACATTCCTAGAGCCACGAATGTGATCGTGGGAGTGTCGTACTATAATTAACTAATGGTCGGTAATGCTGGCCTTTACTTACGCCCCGAACAGCCATTACTATTGTGTCTGCGGTACAGTCTGGTCCTCGGCCGAAATGTCATGCGGGGTCACAGTTCAACCGGGGGACGAATACGCGATGGGAGTCTAGACAAAGAGCACCAGAGTGTACTTACTAAACGTTGTTTTTAATTAAACAGATATAATGTTGAATGTTATCCTCATTAATAAGATACTTCGTTTAAATAATTTGAGCAATATTTCGTAAGTTACGAGAAATTGTAGTAGTTGTTAAGGTTTGAAATTGGACTAGTTGCCTTTGATCACTGGGCTATTAATTTAATGATTGTATCATATATTATTTTGTAAATAATAAAGCTAAAATCCCATATGATCAAGGACTCTAAAATAAAATTTTAGAGTCCTTGCATATGATCCATTCCTTTAGTCATATCAATCACAGAGTTTCTCGCATTAAAATAAACTTCTGGCATTTTAAAATATGCACCAGATTGCGTTAGCGTTGGTGACTCAAATAAAGTATCATTATATACAGTGCAAATATAGTTTTATTAGCGATAAAATGTTTTATTTTTCCGAACAACTGTCCAAATAAACTATTAAAACACGCAGTACGTTACCTTGGTAAACATTCACCATTCACCAATTAGTTTCTTTTTTATGCATCCTAACTTCGGTGTTCATTAGTTGACAGTTCTAGTATAAATTCTGTGAACATTTTCATCTAATATTGTAAGCTACAAGTTCTTTTAGATAGATTAAAAAGAAGAATACAGTATAAGTCAATAACTTACGCTCTGCACTACCTTTCGTAGCTGTAAGGATTATTTCCAACAACGTTTTGTATCCTTTCAACTTTAGCTAGCTTTCTCATTTCTTTGTATTGTGAAACATTATATAGACTTATAGACTTGTAAACTTCTAATGTCAAACCACTTGTCCTTATTTCATTTCCTACAAACCTGCATTTACACAGCTAACCGCTTTGCTTATAAAAGTAGATTAAACTAGAAATCCAATTACAACTCAGGCTGCAACATCGGTATTCCCGGTTAACTGCTTAACGTTGTAATTTATAAGTCATTACATCCGGGATAGGCGACAATCGAATGATTAGGAATTTGATTACTGTTATCGATTAGAGTAATCGGTTTTCTATATCGATTAGTCGGTCGGCTATACTTATAGGGTCTATTAGTGGCTATCCGATTTATAATGAGTATCGCCATTGCGATAGTAGATGCAGATTATAGACGCAGGTGGCTGCGAGTTATGAATATGATTTTCACACTTAAACACCTTCCACCTGCCTCGTTATCAATCTGAACCGTGATAACCTTAGTTAACTTTTCTCAATATATTCGTGATTTTTGTCAAGTTATGTCTGCGTTGATGATGGAAATTATTATTTGTGATGATCTATCGTAGAGCTAAACCATTACCATAGGTCACTTCTTTAACTATGTTAAAAGGAGCTTAAATATACTTTTGTTGCGGCAGCGGATTTGATATTTTAATTTTTATGAACAGGAAATAGCTCAAAGTAATATTTAAACCGATGTATTATAATACATGAATAGTCTTCTTACAATGCTTCTTAGCCTTTTTATACTTAACGATACTATAAAGGCCTTCAAGTATATAGTTTGACTTGTCAAGTCATTAACACTCAATTAAAACTTAATTAATTTTAAGCACAGTGAGAATGCATTTTATAAAATAATTGATTTGTAATCGATAAACTCGGACACCACCGGATCGTTTGCCATGAAACTTGGTATATTGTGGAAAAGTTTGTGGAGAAGGTTTGTAAGCCATTAGTTTTTGTACAGCCCTCAGGGCTTAGCCCCAGGACCGTCATAAACATACCCATGTCAGGTTTTTTTTAGTTTTATCTGAATTGTTCATGACGCAACATATTATGGCAATTGTATTTCCTTAGCAGCTTTTATCATTTAACGTATTTAGGGAAGTTCTCATTTAAATTATTGAGGGAAGATTGGTAATAAGAAACTAGAAAATATATTATAGATTTGAGTGAGCATAGTGAACGAACTAAACCTTTCGGTGAGTGAGCGTAGCGAACAAGCTCACTTGAAGGACAAAAATTGTCAGGTAAGCATTGCAAAGCATGCCGGGTAATATTTAAATTTCACTTCATAAATATATACTCTATAAATTCCTTTTTTATAAATCTGCACGAAATCAGCCTGTTTTTTTGTTGCCTCAATATTACCAAACTGTTTCTTTTTTGACCTAGGACTCAATAATCAGCTGGAATATTTTTTAGGTCTTAGGACTGAAAGTCAGCTGTTTGCTAAGTATATTATTATTCATTTACTAATTTTGAGGTGCAGAATTTTTAAATTCAAACATTTAAAGAGCATCGTTTGTAAATAGAAATGTTAACACTGCATTTATACTTACTTTGTAAATATAACCTCGAAAGACAACTGTATAGTTAATATTTTTAACGATCAAAAGTCTAATTCCGCATTATGATAAAAAAAAAACGTTGTTCATCACTAGGAGCACTTAGGAGCAAAAGTGTTTTTTTGGTGTTTAATTGTTGATGTTTACTCGGCTGCGCCTAGTTTTTAAAACACGATTGCACACCAAAAGACCCACTTTGGCTCCTAGTGATGAAAACTACTAGCTTCTTGAACCCTGGGACATTTAATATCCTATAGATTCAACAACAAAATCTATCTTAACTGTAAATATTACGGTAACTGTAAAACATTCTAGGTAATCCAGAAAGTACAACTACAATATACAACTTCTACTCCAATATTTTTTTAAAATTATTGTAAAGGCAAAACATTTTTCAAAGTTTAATACTGTCCATAAGCCTGTTAACGCTCAAATTATCTGTCCTATTTTGTAGATATTATTTATCTTGAGTGAGGGCAAAAACACTTTTTAAGCAAGATACAAAATAACATTTCTCACGTACCAACGTATCACTGATGGGCGCAAAAGGACAAGCCTGATCTCCGTTTCGTAAACTTTTGGTGAGTGAGCGTAGCGAACAAGCTCACTTGAAGGACAAAAATTGTCAGGTAAGCATTGCAAAGCATGCCGGGTAATATTTAAATTTCACTTCATAAATATATACTCTATAAATTCCTTTTTTATAAATCTGCACGAAATCAGCCTGTTTTTTTGTTGCCTCAATATTACCAAACTGTTTCTTTTTTGACCTATGACTCAATAATCAGCTGGAATATTTTTTAGGTCTTAGGACTGAAAGTCAGCTGTTTGCTAAGTATATTATTATTCATTTACTAATTTTGAGGTGCAGAATTTTTAAATTCAAACATTTAAAGAGCATCGTTTGTAAATAGAAATGTTAACACTGCATTTATACTTACTTTGTAAATATAACCTCGAAAGACAACTGTATAGTTAATATTTTTAACGATCAAAAGTCTAATTCCGCATTATGATAAAAAAAAAAACGTTGTTCATCACTAGGAGCACTTAGGAGCAAAAGTGTTTTTTTGGTGTTTAATTGTTGATGTTTACTCGGCTGCGCCTAGTTTTTAAAACACGATTGCACACCAAAAGACCCACTTTGGCTCCTAGTGATGAAAACTACTAGCTTCTTGAACCCTGGGACATTTAATATCCTATAGATTCAACAACAAAATCTATCTTAACTGTAAATATTACGGTAACTGTAAAACATTCTAGGTAATCCAGAAAGTACAACTACAATATACAACTTCTACTCCAATATTTTTTTTAAATTATTGTAAAGGCAAAACATTTTTCAAAGTTTAATACTGTCCATAAGCCTGTTAACGCTCAAATTATCTGTCCTATTTTGTAGATATTATTTATCTTGAGTGAGGGCAAAAACACTTTTTAAGCAAGATACAAAATAACATTTCTCACGTACCAACGTATCACTGATGGGCGCAAAAGGACAAGCCTGATCTCCGTTTGGTAAACTTTCTCCTGAGGTGTCCTTTGCTCTTTCTGTGCCACTAAACCTCACCAACAGTAACGGATCGGTACAGTCAGTCTTTTAGCTGACTTTTAAGTTATTAATATTAAATTGGAATTAACACAATAGTTGATATATGTTTTCTTCTTCTAAAACATTATACATTTTACGGTTTTAAAAGACCCAAAATGAAATATTGTTTGTTCAAGATCCTTCTATACCATCTTCTAATAAATTTCTTGATCACAAAAGATGTATTCAACGTAGACCCAACAGATGTATACTTTTAGATGCTCCCCAGTTGTCGACGACGACCACACGACGAGGTCTACAACGTTTCGCCCCGAGTGTACCGGGGTCGCGCCTAAACTCTCCCAATGACACGTTGCCCGTAATCACATGATGACCGCCTATCGCTATTATTTAGCCTCAATTTTTGTTTTTCCCCGTACCCAGCCTGTTTTTGCCGTCCCAGCCGCCGTTTCCGGTCCAGGATCACCCTGATCAGCTGATCAACAGTTTCCGCTATGGGAACCCCTTGATTGGAAGGGTTCCAATTTCTTATTGCGGGTGTTATACTGGTGTCTGTGGTTGATCACGGGAGCGTTTATTTTCCAAGGGTGAGTTAATGGGTGGTTACGCTTGATTCTTGTTACTATTGGACTGTGGCTGAAAAGAGGGCAGTTAATGGAATTGTACCCTGATAGAAAAAAAATTGTTAACCAGTCCAAATCTACTGGGAGGTTTAGGCTATATAAAACTTGAAATGTTGACTCTGCTTACTTTTTGACATGCGTTGATCACTTTTTACACCATGTGATAATTTTCTACTATCGTTTTTAGTATTACAGTTTTATCATTAAAATTGCATATTTTGTCGCACTTTGTGTAGCCGTTGTATATTTTTTTATTATTTTCCATCAATTTATTTGCCTTTAGTTTAATTTATTCCTATGGATCTAAAACAGTTTTTGTATTTTACATTGCGTTATGCATTATTTAGCAATTTGTTTCAAATTCCTTATAATGATAACGCATTAGTGGGTTTTGCTTTTTACTGTACTGCATTGGATTTAAAACAACAAAATCAATTTTTGTTGTTTGCAAATATTTTTCAAAATATTTCAAAATATTGTTGCAAATATTTTTTCAAGTTCAGATAAATTTCTTTTTAGTTTAGTACCGGGGAGCCGAGCTTCGCTCTATAATTATGTTGTAAAATGTTACAAAATGTTTAAAGTTACATTTAAGTTTATTAAGTGAGGGTGAGATGTCAGAGCACGCCTTCAGTCTTCCCTTTTCTATAGGTCTTTTTTTTACTTCCTCCTCGAGAATGTTGGGGTGGGAGAAAAGTATTTAAAATGTAAACAAAGAATTTAAACTTATGACAGAGGTTTTGGAGTAGCATTTTCCTAAAATAAAATTTTCAATCCATCTATAATAAACGGTATCAGATAACTGACACATACTTTCTCCCAACAATATAAAAACATGTGTTGAAAGCTTTAAACATTAATGTCTAGATGACTCTGTCGGATAGCTACCAGCTGAGCAGCGCGAGCTTGACCCTACGCGCATCTGTGACTTTTAACAACGTAGGCCTACTGCATTTACCGCTAAACGAAAAATTGTATTTTCTCCTCAACCACTGGACGTAGAGCAATAATTTAAAGTACTGGATTATTTAGTTTTTTGAGCTTGATTTAATGGTAATAAGTAAAATTTATTTTGAGACAACAGCTATTTTGAAAATTCAAAAAATTGATTTTTTAAACACTTTTTACTCCATAACTTTTGAACGCGCATTTTCTCGGAGATGCGGGTGGTGTCATTTTATCCACCATTTTAAGCTTAATAAACCACAAAATTTTAATCAAAATCGTTAGAGCCGTTTTTGAGAAATTTTGATTTTTGACGATTTTTGAGGGTTTTTGGGGGTAAAATACCCTTAAAAATCAAAAATTCAAAAAAATGAAAAAAACGCCTGGAATTATCGTGGATTTGAACCTATATACCAAATTTCATTAAAATCGGACCATTAGGGCATTCTCTAGCTCTGTTTACATCCTGACACACACACACACACACACACACACACACACACACACACACACACACACACACACACACACACACACACAGACATCACTCCGAAAACCACTTTTTTGGACTCAGGGGGAACCATAATGAATAAATCCACCAACAACTCAAATTCGAAAATTTTGACGAAAACAATACTTTCTCCATATACTATGGTATAGGGGGAGAAAGTAAAAATGAAAGTATGATCTTTTAAAACGAAAGCTTTGTGTGTCTTGAATAGGCGCAAAGACTACTGGACCGATTGACCTGAGGTTTTGTAAAACTATTCTTTATTTATCTAGCAGAAAGATTGATAGGCCTATTCCTGTTATTTATAAGCTTCTGGGCTTTGCCCTATTGACCCTGCATATGTATTGTACGTAGAAATTTAAACGTGTATACAATATAATTATAAAAATTATAGCTTAAAACTTATTAATTATAAAACTATAAGACTGGGCAAGTTTTGTTCAAATTTATTTATTCTTTTAATTCAATTTATTAATATAAATAAACAGCTGTTAAAATTTATTCTCCACGGCACTGGATTATTTTGTTATTTTTGGTAATTTGACTTTTGCAAAATTATTAGACCATCTCTTTCCATTCAACTAATCTGCAGCATCTATACTTATTTAATACGCTAAGGTTTTTTTGTGTTGAGAACTCCTCCTACAATTTTTAACTGATATTCAAGTTTTTGGTGTCGTTAGATAGGGCTTGTTCTGTAGTTGTTTCTGCTAAAAATCGATGAAAATCAGACATAAAATAAGGGCGCTTTACACAAATTAAATTTGAGATTCTCCCATTAGAATAACATTGGGTTTGGGTTGAACCATGGCAATTAGAATCCTACCAGGTAGCGGACATCTGCAGACGATACTTACAATCCACGCCAGTGACGTCATCTTTGTTTACTTTTTTGAAAACTCAAAACTAAATAGGTTAAAAGTATATTTATCAGTATCGTTTTGAATAGATCTTAAAATTCAGGCAAATATAGAAAGCTAGCTGTTTTAAATTAGAGCAATTTGCTGTTATGTGTGTCTTATAATTGGGTAAATGCAACAAATTATTCTAAATAGTGAAGAATTAATGACAATGTTACCGTATTCATGTGTGAAAGTAAAATTGGAAGAGGGAAGATTCTTCACGAAGGAACACTGAGTTTTGTGTGGTTATTTTCAAACAAATCGACAGAACTATAAGAATTTTAATTTTACAATAGGGTCTATATATACCTACTCTTAATTGTGATTGTAATTATTTCAGTATAGGCCTACCCGATGTATTGTACATGATACAATTAGTCCTTGTGTAGTGCCAAATTTTATTTCATAAATTTCATCTTAAATAAATAGTTACATAAGTTCCATCATATTGTTTCAATTCATTGTCGGTACCATACTTTAAAAAGTAGACTAGATTTTCTTAAAAAAAAAAAAAAAAACATATATTTGATAGACCTACTTTATGCTTACTTATAGCTTACTTTAGTAGGCAATGAACTGTTGTTAGGCCAATATTCCCATGGTCTATTATTTAGGCTGGTAGTGGTAAATTGTATGTCCAACATCTCATTCACTTCCATTGAAATCACTATTTCTCTTCAGTCTTTATGGCATTTAAATACATTAATTTCAAATGCAGATACTGATAGGCTATGCCTATACTTTGAAACCTAGGGCCTAATTTATAAATTTTTGTTCTTCATTATGGATTAGCCACTGGATCACGTACTTATAGCAAAAGAATGGTTTACAATACCTGCTTGTCTAGTGATCCGGAGGGGTTAGTTTACACTACTCACTATCACTATTATGTCAAGAAAGCAAAGAGACTTGCTCGCCTTCAATTTGCGGCAACAACTCAGTGAGAATGAACTTTCAAACAGGAACTTTGACTCCAAATCCTTTTGTTCTATGTGACTCTTTAAACAGGTAAAGCCACCAGTCGTTGGGAGGGAAAATTTAAAAGACAACCCCTCACTTTTTATTAAAGATAAAATTTTGATTTTTCATCAAAATGCGCAAAGTGCAACCAACAAAATTAATATTTTTGAAATTGTTTGCATGGAATTAAATCCAAATTTCTTTGTTATCAGTGAACATTCTTTTAACACTGAAACATGTAAGTTTTTCCAATTACAGAACTATGTTCAGGCTAACATATATTGCCGGAAATATTATAAGTCAGGAGGGGTTGCAATTTTTGTTAAAAACACAATTTTATTTAATAAATTAAATTTTAACTTTTCCAGTGAAAAAAATTTAGAAATCACTGGTATTTCATTCAATATTAAAAATAAAAAGATTAGCCTAATTGGAATTTACCGTTCTCCAAATGGTAATATCAATACTTTTTTTGAAAAATTTGAATTCCTTTTACAGCTCCTTACTAAACGCAAAACAAAATTTATTATTATCGGTGATTTTAACATAGATGTACTAGACACTAAAGATAGAGCTGTAAAACAATTAAAAGATTTATTACATTCATTCAGTTTACAATGGTCTATAAACTCTCCCACACGCATAAACGGCACTTCTAAAACTGCGATTGATAATGTAATTACAAATTTAACTGGTCATACGGACATTGATGTTATAAACACAACTGTCTCTGACCATTTCGGACAGATGGTTACTTTGAATAATTGTTCTCCTGATTTGATACAGTCAACAAAAAAATTGAAACGGATCACCTTACCAGAAAATATTGCGAAGCTAAAAGAATCACTAAAAAATGAATCCTGGCTATCCGTAAATAGTGCAGATTCAGTTGAGGATAAATTTACCCTCTTCATTTCAATATTTACTTATCATTTAGATAATGCATGCCCTTTAAGGACATGTGTTGAAAAACCTATTAACAGACCATCAAAATGGATAACAAAAGGAATTTTGGTATCTAGGAAAAACATTAAAATATATGCAAAAATATTCTATAGCACTCAAAATGAACAATTTAAAATATTTTATTATCGGTACAAATCAATTTACAGAAAGGTTATAAAAGCAGCAAAAGCCTATGATATAAACAAAATAATTGAACAATCTAACAATATTTCTAAAACTGCGTGGAATGTGATAAACGGTTACAAAGACAAATTTAAAAACCCCGTTAAGCTTAAAGTAAATGACAATTATATTTTGGATCCCTTAAGTATAGCCCAACATTTTAATAGTTTCTTCTCAAATGTAGCTGTTAGTGATGATTTCAAACCTGCAGTAATAGAAAGTAAAAGAACTATTACGAACTCCATGTTTTTATGCCCTGTAACAGAGGAGGAATTGATATATGTTATCAAACATTTCACTTCAAAAAAATCTACTGACATCACTGGCTTGTCCATGTGGTTGTTTAAACAGATATTTTTAAGTATTAGCAAAATTTTAACACAGCTTATCAATCTATCATTCGAAAAAGGTATATTCCCTGACAATTTGAAATTATCAAAAGTCATACCTATATATAAGAAAGGGGATCCATTAGACATGAATAATTACCGACCGATTGCTCTCCTGCCTATCTTTGGAAAAATCATGGAAAAACTTTTCTTGAATCGACTTACCTCATTTATAGACCATAACGATATTTTTTCAAAAGCTCAGTTTGGATTCAGAGAGGGTTTCAGTACACTTGATGCTATGAATAAATTCCTTGAATTCATTGCAACTGGACTTGAAAAACGCCATAAAGCAACAAGTGTATTTTTGGACCTAAGTAAAGCATTTGATTGTGTTGATCATGCTTTACTTCTGAATAAACTTGATAAATATGGTATCCGGGGAACTGCCTTTAGTTGGATTAAATCCTACCTCGAAGGAAGAACCCAACAAGTATTAATAGAAAATAAATTATCAAATAGAGAAAATATAGCTTATGGTGTGCCCCAAGGCTCAATTCTTGGGCCTGTACTGTTTATACTCTATGTCAACAATTTAGATGAATTAATAAATGTTGAACAAATCACACAGTATGCCGATGATACAACTCTCAGTTTTACAGCTGATTCAGTTGAAAAAATAGAGAGTGTATCATACACACAGGTCAATTGTTGTGTTCAATTTTTCAACAGTTTAAACTTAAGAGTAAATTATTCAAAATCAAACTACATAAATTTCACATTAGGTAATATAGATGAATGCAAAAATCCTGTAATAATGATAAATGAACATGTTTTAGAGCAAGTTAAATGTGTAAAATTCCTAGGTTTACACTTAGAACAAAATTTAACTTGGGAACACCATATTGACCATGTCTGTAAGAAAATTTCCTCTGGAATATTTCTTCTGCGCAGACTAGCGTCATATTGTAGTACAAAAATTTTAAAAACAGCTTACTATGGTATTGTTCAACCACACTTATCATATGGATTACCTCTATGGGGGGGCTTGTGGAGATTGTAAATTTTCACGAGTATTTATTCTTCAAAAGAAATCTTTAAGAATCTTGGCAAAGATAGGCAGAAGAGAATCGTGCCGATCAGCTTTTCGTAGCTTAGAAATTTTAACGTTAGCAAGTCTTTATATTTATCAAACAATTAATTATTTTATAACAAAATGCAACTCAAAATTTGGCACAAATTTTCATAATTATAATACAAGGAGTAAAAATTTATATAGATCTGATTTTCACAGACTTGAAATTTATCATAAATTGCCAAGTTATGCAGGAGCTAAACTTTTTAATAATCTTCCTGATGATATTAAAACTATCAGTGATAAAAGACTATTTCAGAGAGAACTTAGAGAATATTTAATAACTAATGCGTTTTATAGTGTGGCAGAGTTTATAAACCATCCCCATGCAAACACTTAAATTAATAGTCTTTTAATAAATAAAATGCACTTTGCCACAATGTATTTGGGTTTAATAAACTGGTGGCTCTATCTTTTAAGGCGTATTTATGTTAGTCATAGTCAGTCATAGTCAACACAATATGCAATTATTGTAAATGACTTAATAAATAACTACCACGGTTTCGGGTCTTTTTGACCTATTATCAAGTGTTTACAGTTACAGTTCACATTAATCCTTCATGTTGAAGTAGTCAGTATATTAAAATTAACAATATACTAATAATTTTGGTTCACTACCTATCAGTGGTTCATTGTAATTTCCTTTAACCTTGAACATTTTATAGTCTATCACAAGCACTGCAATAGCCTAAAGCATTAATAAACATAGCCTATAATAGAGTTTTTACGAAACACGATCGATCTTACGGTAATCACTAAACACTTCCATCTTAAAATTTTAGAATAATTATGAAGCATGGTTAAACTGAATAAAAACTTGTAATACTTGCCATTTTCTTTGCCAATTTTCAATGAGTTTTTGTAACTTTATGGAGTAAATGGCAAAATCCACCATTAGCCTGTTTAAATAGTGTTTAGCGTTTACCGTTGTGCAAAAACTCTCTTAACTAGCCTAATATAATTGTTAGTGACACACATGCCAATTTTCATTTTCTACTACAATAATTATATTATTAAGTAACAAATAGACCCAGGGCCTAGAGATTTATTTTACACAAAGATTAAGGGACAGGTGAACTTTGAAGTCCCAACTAACTCCGGCCACAATTGGAGGCACCACCCACCAATCTACAAGTACAATGTGGTTATGCCTAATAATATCCCTCAAACAAACTTGTGTGTTTTAAATACAGAAACATATAGCCTATATTCTCAAACTAAAACAAGCTTGTCTGAGGCAAACTGTTAAGGAGCTTGATAAGCTATAGTATGATTATAACATGTTTTTCTGTTTAAGACAACAAGAATTTTCTGTCAAAACTTACACTCATCAGTTAAACATAAACGTTGGCGAACATCATTGACTCAGAAACACTACGCCTTCCAGAGGCCATCTCAACAGGTAATGATATCGTCCGTGGAAGCCTCAACTCTCCAATAAGTAAGAACATTATTTAAAGGAATGCCTCATTAGCCTATTCAGTGAAGCAAATCCTGTGGCTTAGGCCTAATCAGAACATCATTTTTCTTTAATTTTCTTTTTAAAAAGTAGGCCAATATAACAACATAATACCGTTAACTTAATTTGTGTTTCATTTGACCAAATTTCATAAGGCCTAAGGCCTATTTTAATTCATTAGCCTACTAAAATAAAAAACCTATAAGTAATCCAAAAGAATGTCACACACTAGGCTACATGGATCTAAATAGACCTATGGTCATTTCGTCATTTCCCACCCTTTAAATCATATTTAATTAATTTTGGAAGAGAAAATATTTTATTTTTCAACTTATATTTTGCAATTGGAAGAAATTTTCCATAGGTAGGCTATGCCTCTCCGATGAGTTTGCAGGTTTATTTCTGTAGACACACTATTTGTTTGGACACTAGATTGGCAATATTTTTTAGTAATGATGATTTGTCATGAGAAAAAAATAGTAATGCTATCCAATTTTTGAGTTAAAGGAATTTTGCAGTGAAATGCATCTGGACAAGTTAAATTTCACCAAACACTCAACTGGACGACTGAATGATTGAATATTTTATATTCAAAACATCATATTAGTCTTTACAGTAAATTTAATTACTGGAAACAGGATTTCATAAAAAAAGTAATGTTAAAAATATGTATTTGTTAAAAAAACGTAAAGTTAATATTGTTCAAATTCTCACCATAACCTTTTCTTTTCGTTAAGGTTAATGTGCTGTACGAAATGTAAACAAAATTGCAAAAAGTAAACAAAGGTGACGTCACTGGCGTGGATTGTAAGTATCGTCTGCAGATGTCCGCTACCTGGTAGGATTCTAATTGCCTTGGGTTGAACATTTTAAACATCTGTTAATGTGTAGCTGTAAACACGTGTAGTTTTTTGTGATTACTGATATTAACAATATTGGATTAGTCGGTTGTCGTTAATTTAGAACTAAATGTTACTTTTGTATTGTATGAAAATAAATTGCTCGATTCCGAGCAACAAGTAGACTAGTAGTTCGTAAATAAAAATTACATGTGGCGTTCTTACACCATTTACCATTTACCATCGAAGTCCATCTCTGCAGTCCTTGAAGAGAGGAAGAGTCGTCAATTCTTGCATGAATGTGTTTGTGTGTGTGTGTCATGTGATGTGTGGTGCATTTTATTTTTTATGGGAGTGTTCTTCTATGACTCACTTAGTTTGTAGTAAGGCCAATAGATATTTTTAGTTGCTTTTTAAACATGGAGGCCTTATTGATTTCTTTGAGACTGGTCTGTGAGGTGGTTAGGAAAGGAATTTATGTGTATGAGAAAAAGCAGTGGGCCGAGGATGGATCCTTGGGGAATTCCTTGTGTAGTGTTCTGGAGTGACAATCTTACTTTGACTTCATAGTTTTTGTTGAGGTGTTCTATTTCCACAATTTGCTTCCGGTTTGTGAGAAGATTAATTGGTTGTGGATTGCTTTTTCAATGTATTTGGATAAAGTGGGCAGCATTGATATGGGTCGGTAATTTGATGCTTTGGAGTTTTCTCCTTTTTTGCATTTAGGGTAAATTAATTTTATTTGGGCTGCTTCAGGAATTTCATTTTGTTCTATGGAGGAGTTAATAATGTTTAATATAGGCAAAACTGTTACTGTTTGACAATAACTGATTATTTTGTTGGATATTTGGCCGATTCCTGCAGAGTTTTTGGGTTTAAAGCTCTTAAACATCTTTGATGCTGACTTTGTTAAACTGGGTCAGGCCTTAAGAGTTTAAGCCTTACTTTCCCATAAGGATGTCTCTGCTTATTTGTTTGCGTAAAGGCCTTCATGGACGCTATTTACATTTTTTAACATTTTTTTAATGATCAGTATGTCATTTTTTTGCAGACGATTTTGTCCTAAATCCACAATGTAGCTCGCTAAATGATGTCAATGATGTTGTTATTTCTAAGTCAACCCGTATTACTGAGTGGTGCAGTACAAAGAAACCCTGCATGAATGCTGAGAAGGTTCAGGATGTAACACTGTGTCTGGGCAGTAGATCCAGCAATGTCAGTCAAATCACCTAAGTTCTTGGGGTTTCATTTGCAGTTCAATATTAAGTGGCAAACACACATTGAATATTTGGCTTCAAAAATTGAGACGGATATTCATGATAAGATCACTAAGTGCTAGGGTTTCTGCTGATGTCTTTCTCTGTATTATACATCCATAGTTTTATGTCATATGGAACCTCGGTGTGGGCTTACTGTTCTTATGCCACTGACATTGACAGAATTTTCATGTTGCAGAAAAAGGCCGTAAGATTAAAGTGTGGTGTTCATAACCAAACACATTGCAAGCCACTCTTGATTGCTCTTAAAATACCATCATTGTTTGTTATGTAATGCTTTTTGTCAAGGACAATCTGCCAAATTTAACCAAAATATCAAATTTTCACAGCTACTCCACAAGGTTTAGAGGTAATATTTGCACGTCAAGGTGCATGTTTTCAACCACTGAAAATAGCCTTTGCTATCAAGGCATAAAAAATATAATGCTTTGCCTGTTAACATAAGAAATGTATCTAGAGCTAATTTTAAGAATGTTATAAAAACTGTGTTAACAAAAGTCTCATTGTATAAACCTGAAGAGTTTTTTGAGGTTAAGTTTTTATGTAACAAACTAACCTTAGTTTGATTTTTTGACGATTGTCATAAACATTGTTATTGTTTCAATTGACTTTAAAGCATTTCATTTTATTATAATCATATGATTTGCACCTATATTTTTCTTAAGGGCAAAAATTTAATTCATTATCTTACTATGTAATCCAAGGTTTTTCGTGTTTTGATGAATTAAACTACCTGTTATTTTATACCCTAGAATTTATCGCTAAATACTGGGTTTCCACTCGTGCTTTTGAAGATTATGCCCAACCCCCAACACAACTAAGAAATTTTCTCGTTTTTAATGCACAAACTGGCTACATGGTTAAAACATGGGACTTACGTTTCGGAAAAAAAATTATAATCAGGTGATCGCTCCAATGCTTTTCTTATGGAGAAAAATGATTTTTATTAACGATTTTACTAAATATTTCGAGCGTTTTGAGCATTTTGATGAATTAAACTACCATTATTTTGTACCCAAGAATAGTTACTTCCATCCGGAACGCTCTAGCGCTTGTACTTCGCAAAATAATTTCCAACCACAAACCCCACTACAAAACTTTCTCGTTTAATACTAGGAATACGCTCCGATGTCCGTCCCGTACAAGAATTTTTTACTCACTTTTTGAGTTATTAGGTGACGCTTTGTTTTTGAGGGAGAGGTGAGAAAAATTCATTACGCACACAGGTGGCAAGCCTGTGGTGTGGGGCTCCCCTAAAAACGGGTTTACCCACTAAAAAACCTCGCCTCTACTCTTTAGGATTCTAACCTGGAGTTGTTTATTACATTACGTCAGGCTAGGCCTAAATTTGGCTTATGCCCGTGGGGCTCACTCCTTATCCAGCCACTCGATCAAGGGATCTGGGCCACTTCGCCGTCCAGATCGGTTTCTTTTCCAGGAGGATGCCCCGGACGAACTGTGATAAACAATCCCAGTTGCCCTCATCCTCCAAGATCTTTTGGCAGACCGAAATCCACAAAAATGCACCAAAAAATTTGTGTGGCCTTCAGGCGGGGCCCTTCCCAACGGGGGCAGCGGAAGAATGTGTGTTCCGCATCGTCGGGAACGCCCGAGCAATAAATGCAGTCTGGTGAACCGGTCTTGCCCATCCGGTTCGGTACGACCGAGATAGCCGTGAATTGTCAAGAATTGGCCGCCGTTCCACCCATGGTTGGACGTGCTTGATAAGTCGCGCAAAGTATTTATATATGACTGGCAAGTCATTCTAAATTGAACTGGGAAGACCCCTAATTAGACTTAAGTTCGAGTTTTAATTAATTCTGTGAAATTTGTGTTTGTAATTCTAAAGAAAACATAGATTATATCAATAAAAATATAACTGGGTCCCTTGCTGTATTTTAAGAGTGTTCGAGGAACTTTTTACATTCAAATACGTGATACTTTTACAAAGTAAATTAAGTTGCTTCTTGGAAAAATAGTTGTCTATTAACTGATTCTTTCGTCGTAGGAAAGTGTAGGCCTATGTTTACTGCATTAGTTGTATATCAATTTTGCGGTAGTTTACAATGTGTAACTTCCTGCATCGAGGCAAGAAAATCCCTTACAATAATAAAGTAGAAATAGGTTTTATGTTGTGTTAACTTTTAAGCTTGATCGTATCAAGATGTTCAGAATTGTGTACCTATATACAACAAACTTTTGTCGTTAAATTGCCCCATAATCATGCACGTAGTCGCGTCAATGGAGAAGTCAGGTTGTCCTTTTACTCGGTCCGATGGACGTTGTCAAGAATTTTTTAAACTTTAACACATAAAAACACATGCACTTAGCTTACAACACATTCAGGTTATTGTTAACTTGTTTTATAGTAGGTATGTATGGGCAAACTTTATACTTCTTGACAACATATCGAATAAAATGTGAGCTTGGCTTCTTCAGTACCGACTACGTTATAGGCTATGCTGGCACAATTCAGTCCCGAAACTTGGTTAGATACACAACAAAACAGAACTGGATACGACCAACACTTAATACAGCACCACTACATTTATCACACCAGTTCAAATAGGCAATAAATACAAAAATTGAGTAAAATCCATTATCAAAAACTTTAAATTCAATTTCTAGCAACTCCCGAGCACCGAACCCCGTCCCAGTCGCCATTACCTTGCCGATTACCAACCTGAGTGGCGCATTGTACCCGGACAATGCTTCCATCAGCTCTAACACAACGGCTTTCCGCGCTCCGGTAAACCATCGCCGAGACCTCTATAATGAACAATAACCAGCTTTGTGCCGCGACAATGTAGAAAGTCGCGGAAAATATCGCTTTTGTCGGAAATTTGCGGAAAATAAAAGAAATTGCCTAACTGGCGCCTTCCCCGGCGAGCGAAACCACTGCATGGAACCACCTTCCGATATGCGATATGGTAAACGGCCCCCCATGCGTGCAGGATAAACCATTGTGGCTGTATATCTCTACTGTTATTGGGATAAAAGGGCGATTGTGTGGAGTTGAAAGCGGTTTTAGACCTGTTGATGTGAAATTATCTTTTATGTGTGAATTTCCGTAGAAAATCGATGTTGGAGAGAGGTTTTATATTATTATCAAAAGAGAATGGTGTAAACTTGATCAATTATAAGATATAAGACATGATATAAGATTTGTTTAGATATATCAAAAACTTATTTAAACACTTATATTTTTGTGACCGTCCCCAGGATGCTCATCATCTGGTATTATCTTGTTCTGTCACAATCCAATTGAGTAATATAATTAAAACTTCTAACATAATAAAATGTTTCCCTTTCATCTATTAATAGCTAATAATATGCTAAATTCTATACAGTGTTGTTTCAAAGAGGCAATAAAAAATAATATTGTACATTTTAAGATCTATAATAATTTTACAAAGGATATTTTTCTTAAGTGAGTGAGTTTTTAGATTCATTTCAATTCCATTATAGGCCTATATGAATATGATTTATAGTATACATTTTTAGTTCATAAATGTGAGTACGACTAATTCAATATCCTAAAATGCTATTAGTGTACTTTCGTTAACAGAAATTTAATTACAAAAATAAAATTGTGATAAATTCACTAAACAATTAATTCTTATATGCTTGAAGTTGTACTAAATTGATTTTGACTGAAACGCGTTTTTGAAACGTAAACCCCCAAAAAATTAAGGCATGGTATCATGAACAAGTCAAACATTACTTTTTATATGGTTAAATGAATTTTTACATAGGGACCCTATAACAATGACGATATTTATAGGAAAATGATGTTTTTATATTTCATGTAGGTCTACATATATATACGTAATACGTTGAAATGAAAACTGTCACTAAAGCTAGGTTCTTAGGAGTTTTTGTAGATCATCAGCTTACCTGGGGTCCTCATATAGATAGTGTTAAAACTAGGCTGTCTAGAGTGGTTTACTTGTTAGGGAGATTGAAACATTGTGTATCACCTGAATACATCAGAATGGCTTATTTTGCTTTCTTTCAGTCAATAATGAAATATTGCTTGTTGGTATGGGGCAACTCTCCAAGAATCGTTGAAATTTTAAGATTGCAAAAGAAAGTTGTAAGAATGATTGATGGGTCAGCTCCTCTTGAGCATTGTAAGCCTATTTTTATTGGTGTCGTGCTAAATGGGTACAGTGGTAAATGGGTACAAGCGTCAAATGGGTACAGCTTGGGGTGACAGGTGTTTAATGACCGTTTGACGAGGGTTTTTGCGAAGGCCATGAACAGAGGGAGTGGCAAATGGGTACACTACCTGCCTCGGCAGGGGCGGCGCGGCGGCGACGGTAGCGGCCTGCCTCGACAGGGGCGGCGCGGCGGCGGCAGCGGCCGGCCTCGGCCGGGGAGACACGGACACGGCGGGGGCTTACCACACATTAGAATACAGTACTTATAGTGTTTATGTGACCTAATAATCTCTTAACATTAATATAATGTCATTTTGCGAGTTCTGCAAAATTTTGTTAAGTAGGCTACTGTAGTTATCTTTATACCACTTACTTTACAGTCTTCTTCCATTTACTTTATTCTAGTGATAAAATTTTTTTATCACCGCCCCGCGTGGTGAAACACTCCGGTTATCTCAACAGAGAGATACAGCGCTACACCACGGTCTGGATGGGATACACCGTGTGGAACATCTACCACTGAATTCGTAACAAAGAAGTGTTTTATATTTGATTTCAAATCAAATCGTGGGTTGTGTTTTAAAAGAAACACCTTGTATTAGGCCTATACTCTTTCTCCGATTCAGACTGGCGGACGATGTATACTAATAAGTATTTGTAGCATTTCTTAAAGAACATTATACTAGAGCAATCATGCCAAGGCTATTTAACAGTGTTTCTAACGAAGGAAAAAACTGCTTTTCATCGTGAATCACTCCCTATACAATTCAGACTAGATTAAGAAACTAATATTTTGCCGCGTCTTGAATTTTATATGCCCTGTATTAATATGAGCAGTGTCTGAAGCAATGTATTTTCCATGATTCGAAATCTAACGTGTAGATGCTGCTTCAACTTTGCATTTAAGAGTGTTTTGGTCCAAAAATAAGTTTAGAAATGCCCCAATTCAAGAAAAAATCAAATTTTGTCTAAATTGGTGTTAAATGGGTTGCTATTTTGGTAACGAAATAACAACGAAAGGTATATAAAATAAAGGAACATTAATGTTAAGCAGACTTTTTGAAACAGCTGTTAATTGTGAAGTGGTAATTGGTTGTTGAAGGAAATTAATACGGTAGCTCTTTTACCGTGACACTATATTGAATTAAAACCAAGCCAGGCTCGGTTAACCTGTTATAGTACTGGGTTGTTATCAAGGCAAGGAAATAGCAGCTTAAGGTATACAAAAATTAAATAATGCTACTTTTCAGCGTTTGTTTTGAATAAAGTAACGTAGAATCAACGAACAAGACTCGGTTACCATTGTACTATTTACATTCTAGAACATTGAGACTTAAGGGTTTAAACAATTTATGCGTATAATCAAAAAATGTTATAAAATCTGGAGGCTTTTTTTATTACTACAAAATTAGTGACTTCCGGAATGGATAGGTTGTTTTTGGTACACCCTGACATTGAAATAAATGTTAATTGATAAAGCGTAAACGGTTTACCAATAGCAGCACAATTTGGGTTTTTGTAAACCATAAATTTTAAATAGGGTGTACGGTGTACGTGTGCTCTGGGGGACACCCGGTATTGATGTCAATTAAAATCAAGAAGTTTAGATTTATATCGTCAACAACTTAGTTTAATGAGTAACAACTTAGTTTAATGAGTAACAACTTTGTTTAATTTTTAGAGTTCACTGATGACAATTTTAGTTTTGTTACGTAAAAATCAAGACGAGAGTCTTTCTGCAGATACAAAGCAACACAGCTTCATCCCTTACAGGTAGCCGGTATTGTTTTGCAGCAACCGTGCTCCGCTAGGGGTATTTTATGCGCGGCGCGGAATTTCCAACTGTTGCGTTTCCCGTTATGCAATTCATGGAATTTTAAACTAGTCAGAGTTCATCTGAAATGGTATCTGAGGTAGGGGTGGCACTTTCTTTTCTCATTCGGTTTTTGGCGATTGAGTGGCCAGGACCACTCAATGTTAAGAGATTATTAGGTCACATAAACACTATAAGTACTGTATTCTAATGTGTGGTAAGCCCCCGCCGTGTCCGTGTCTCCCCGGCCGAGGCCGGCCGCTGCCGCCGCCGCCGCGCCGCCCCTGTCGAGGCAGGCCGCTACCGTCGCCGCCGCGCCACCCCTGCCGAGGCAGGTAGTGTACCCATTTGCCACTCCCTCTGTTCATGGCCTTCGCATCAAACCCTCGTCAAACGGTCATTAAACACCTGTCACCCCAAGCTGTACCCATTTGACGCTTGTACCCATTTACCACTGTACCCATTTAGCATGCATTCATTTTTATTAAGTTGGAGATAAATACTGTTATTAATTTGTATATTTTTGAACTTGTAGTTTATTCTTTAAAAAGGTTACCAGAAATGATACTGAATGAGGCCATCCATTCCCATAACACTCGAAACAAAAAAAAAATTAGTTTCCAGCATTGTCGTTTAAGTAAATCTCTGAATAGCCATGTCATAATGTGCAAAAAGGTTTATAATAAATTAGCTAACAATATAAGTAAGTATCAGCAGCAAGTTTTCCTTAAGAAGTTTAGTAAGTGGCTTTTAAAAAATCCCTTTTACTGTATTGAAGAGTTCCTAGTCCATCCTGACATAACATTTTAACTTGACTGTTTCACATTTTAATCTGTTAATATTTTTTATATTTTATCTTAATGTTGTTTACTTTGTTAATTTTTGTTATTTGTTTTGTTAGTCTATTTATTTAAAATTCTCTTTAAAATCTGTTACTCAGTTAATTAATGGTCAAATTTTGTCTGTGATATTAGATTGTAAATGTGTCCTATTTCTCAGTGCAGTCCAGAGTAAATGCCTTGAAACGTTAATATTAGATTTTATATTATAATTTTAGCTTTAACTTAAGCAAATCTCTGACAATGAATTTATTTTCTGCTTTGTGGCTATGTCAATACATGTATAATGTCCATGAAAATAAGGATTTGATTTTGATTTTTTGATTTTTTTTTCGTAAGGTAACGAAAAGTTTTAAAGTATCAGCTTGGATTTATAATCTGTATCCTTCCTTACATTTCACTAAATACCGTATAAGAAATTTTCTATTAAGTTTAACTTCCTAAAATAAGTCGTTTTAATAATTTTAGATTACTTTAGTTGCATACACGCACATTTCGTTCAATTTGCTCCTGAAAACGTGCAAGTGAAATATTTTAACTTGTTTGTCATATTCTTCAAACATGAGCCATATGTTGTAATAATATTACAATATACCAAATTTAAGTCTAGGAGAGACTAGCCCAACTAACTATAAAATCGTCCATCGTTAAAAACCAATCCAATAAAAATCCAACGTTTACAGTACCGGAACAATCTACGTCTGCGAAACATTAGGCTAGGTTCACACGAGTGATTGTTGCCGCCGCGGCACCGCAGCGGCACCGCAGGCGCGACGTAGCGGACCATTTGAGTCAAATGAGCCAGTTCACACGAGCGGTCGGCGGCAGCGGCGACCGGCGGCGACCGCCAGCTGCCGCCAGCTGCCGCCGGTCGCCGCCAGGGACTGCTACGCCGCCGCGGTGCCGCCGGTTGCCGCCGGTTGCCGCCAGTGTCGCGGCGGTCTAGCAGTACCTGGAGACATTCGAGGCGGTTCAAACGAGCGGCAGTTGCAGCTAGTCGCCGCCAGTCCCGAGTCGCCAGCAGTCCGTGTTTCTGTTTCTCGCCATTTCTAGCCATCGTGTGACAATGGATCCTTCTTGGTTTGATATAAAACTACAGTAGACCTACGTACTCAGCGAGTTTCCAAAAAAAAATATTTTTTTCAACATCAAAGAACTTTTTGGCTATCTTAATTACAATAATTAATCTTGCAATAAATTAGATTGACTGCTGCAAATTGGTAAAAAAACCGTTATAATGAAGCAAACATATTTTAAGTGAAGAATATTTTGACAAACAATGTTAAAAATTGCTAGAGAACATTAGAGTGCTAATACACTACAATATAAAATATTTAAAAGACAAAATAATTAATGTTGGCCTACCATGTAATTGTTAGACTATTTGTAAAATATTTTGATACATTTAATAACGTAAACAAACAATAAGACATTGCAAAAATTTGAATTTATTACAATATTTTAAAAACAACGAAATTTTTATGTATCAAAAAAAGGAAATACGCATAATAAAGTGAATTGCGGCAAAAATTGTTACATATTGATACTTAAATATTTTATGAAGTAATTACAATAAAAGCGTTGCCAACATGAAAAGGACGTTTCTATTGTAAGATGTTTCTATAACGAAAGGTAAAAAATATTCAATTTTCTGAATAAAGTGGTTGACAGAACACTGAGCTGAATGCATCCAACAATGGTGGGGAGAACATTTCCACGAACTGCCGCTGCCGTGCCGCGGCGGCAGAAACCGCTCGTGTGAACGGAGCTGCGACAACTGCCGCCGCGGCGCCGCTGCGGTGCCGCGGCGGCAGAAACCGCTCGTGTGAACCTAGCCTTAAAGAGAAGGACAGGATAAAATACGGGATTGCGTGAAACTATAAAACAGCTGTTGGAAGATATCGTAACGTCTAGAGCTTCGTTAAGTGGTCGGCTTATTGAATAAAACCTGGAACAATGGGCGATATCGGCCCATTAGTTCAGTCTGTTTATGAAGGCACAGAAACATTTAAAACTGCGCTAATACGCTCTTGTTTATTACCATTGTTGAACGCGGCGCTGCGATTGGCCGAGTCCGCGGCCTCCGATTGGTGGGGGGCGTGGCCTCGCGGAGTGGAGGGGGGCGCGAGATCGATCGAATGCCTTAGTCGCTTTTGATGTGCAGTCCCGTGAAGCCGTATTTCTTTGTCTGCCTGTAAATCTCTTTAGGTAAGTTAAATCAGCTGATATTTATCACTCCCCCCACTCTTTCCCCTTTCATTTAACCCTCGTTATTACTAGCCACGATAGCCGGGCTCCTGTAACTTGAGATGTTTAAAACATTTCTCGCTTGGACCAATTAGTTTTAATTGAATGTCTAGACTTTGTTGTGTGAGAAAAGGCGCGAACTCGTGGGTTGGATTGGGTGAATTTTAATTGTTTACTTTTCACTTCTGATGGTTCAATTGTATAGTTAATACAGTTCCTGTGTGCCTTAGGCCTATGAGCAATGCGTTTATGGCATTGATTAGAGCTATTCTCCTTGTCCATACTTTAGGCCTACCACTGTTTTTGATATAAAGAAAAATCATTATTTAATGTAAGACAAGGACTTTTCAGTTGTGATTTGAGTTTGATTAGTGAAACACCAAAAAGTAGAATATTTAATTTTATGCGTTTTTGTGCATAGTTGGATTAATATTTCTCTACCCCCCCCCCCCCCAAGGTTAATAGAATCAAAAGTAAACCTAGGCTTTAAGATGACAGTGCTTAATTTAACTCAATGATATTATTAAATCAGTTCTATCTACCGGTATGAACAAATGAACAAAACAAAATAATTCTCATTGATTTGAAAACATAAACTATATAAATTCAACACGACAGAGTAATTATGTGTATATGCTTAGGCACATGGCTTTATTTTAAATTTAGTTATTGTAATGGCAGTCCTATTATTATACATTGTTATTATTAAGGAATCAGTTTATGAGTTAAAGGTCTTTAAACTATATATAAAACAGAATGAAAAAAACTTCACCGAACGAATTGGTTTGACTTGCGTGCACGATCAAGCTTCATATGGCTTTCATGTTGACTCCCAGGATTCAATTTTTAGCCCTACTTCCGATAAAATAATTTAATTTAGTCTGGGAATCACTATGTTTATGCACCAAAATTAAAGTATAATATCAAATATTTAATGGCTTAACAAAACAAAATAATACAAACTAGCTTATAAACTTTAAATATTTAGTAAATTTTAGCCTTTTATAAAATAATTTGTTGATATGAGTCATTGATACATACATACATCGATAAGTTATATAGTAAGTATTTTATTCGCATATAATATTTCTGTGACAATTTCAAAATTATTATATAATTATATTTTCTTCTGGGCAAATTTTTCAAAGGAGCCAACCCATCAGCATATTTGCCTTCCTTTAGCTGTTCCATAGATTTTTATATCATCTCTGGTTCCATAGTATGGCAGAGATACTCTGTGGTATGGCTAAGATAAAATAGTCAGTTTTCAATCACCTTGTATGGTGTTACACCAATGAATTGACACAGCTAACTGTGTTTAATTAGGAAAATTATGTAAGATGGAATTTCCGTCGAAATAAATAAGCAAATAAATAGAGTATCCAAAGCTTAGGTTCAGGTATTACCTTTATTTGCAATAAATTTTAACAGTTTTTCGTTCAGTGATTAGTAAGAGTTTGACTTATCATGTATTGTTAACAGATATTATTATACTTGGTAGTGCCGGTCATGACAAATCGGTTAGTAGGCTAATTTAGTTATATTTCAACAATAAGCTAATTTACTTAGTTTCTTAATCTTATATTGCTTATATTATTTTTATGTCATCTACGATAGCCTATTTAATTTTACCATTTTGCATATTGTCAATAAGCCTATTGTTAATGTAATTGAAATATTTAGTTTTGATAACCTGCTACAAATGAAGGAAATTGTTATTTTGTTAGTTTATAATGAAATGGATTGGATTTGCATGTCATACAAATAAGTATAACTGAGTAGTATTTAATTTATTACCAATTTTGTACAGTACCATCGCATTTGTAAACAAATATTTATCAAAAGCCCTACTCTAAATATTGTTGAATTAAACAATATATTCTAAGGAAGGTTAGCAGAAAATAATTTTTAGTAATGGAATCATCACAAAGATAATCTATTACAATGAATTGCTAAAACATTACTCATCTATATGTATTTTAACTTCTTTGGTTATGGAAAACCCGCTAAATATCGACAATCCGCTATGAATATAAACGAAACTACAAAATCAATGTCTACATAAATCATCTAGGTTATACATTACTAAGAAGGTATTAAACCTATAGAACTAATACAAAACAAACGAAACCATCAATATCCCTCCCATGATGATGTAAATTTTTCCTGTCGCTTAGGCTACTCAGCATCTATTATTATTGTAGGTTAACATTCTAATGTATCATGCATTTCATCCTAAAATAAACACAATTAATAGAAATAAATTTTTATTTAACAATTATTATGCTTTTAAAGACATTTTAATAACAAATTTAAATATTTTTCCCGCTTTAATAATAAAGTTTAAAGGGAATAAACATGAATTTAATGTAGAATTTTTACTTGTTTTATTAAAATTATATATCTTTTATGCAAAACGTGAACAAGTGTATACAAAAACTAGCTTTATTGATTTCATGTTGTTCAGAAATTTTAATAATATAAGCAGACATTTTAAGAATTGTATATGTCTTTGTATACGATTTGTATACCCCGCACAAAGGTGAACTTCCGTTTCGAACATTTTGTCTTACAGCCATGAGCACAGACTAAACTGCTCTTTCGTTTATCGTTTCGAACCAAATAAGGAGGTAGAGACATCCCACGTTAAAAATTTTAGTTTTGCCCTTAAAAACCAGAGGAAAACTAAGCGCTGATGATAGTATTACTTTTCTTCTCGTTGTCACGGGGGGCGATATTTCTACATCTCAAGTGTCAAAATGAGCATGTTTACAAAATATCAAAACAATAACAAACTTCTGGAAAAATTATTCTAACCATCTGTTTCTAATCAACCAAATCAGCATAATCTATATATTAATACGCAAGCATGTTTCATTTCCTCCTTTTTTCTCAGCTCGTGTGCATCCTAGGATAAATCCGCGCATACCATCAGAAAGGTATAGTCCTGTAGATGAGCAGAATCACATTCTAATTCACATCGGACTCCAGGGCTACGCCCCACAGGCTTTCCAAGTTCCAATGTTAATCTTATGAAGAAAGGAGAATTGAATGAATCATTAGACAGCTGTTGCAAAAACGACTGCTAGAAAATTAGGAAGAACAGGTGTTTTAGTTCTAAAATGTTTTTAAGCTTCTTGGGTCCAGATCAACTGAAATTTTGATCGAATTTCGATCAGGAGGCGATCTCTAGTCCTTATAAATGAAAATTAAACCTTGGTTGTGCTAGCCGTGTTTCAAGGGCGGCATTCTCATTTCCCCATTAAGTAGGCCTATGTCTTTACTTATTCAGTTATGCATACAATGATTACATGTTGATTGGTTTTCGAGGGCAAACCTATTAGCTAACATAGGATGGGCCTACTTATAGCCTATACATTGCATTTAAAGACTGAATTGACACAAAAATTACCTACATCTTTGAAATTCACGACAGCGGCGGGTTTATTATTTGTGAACTGAACGATCTTTATACGAGTAGTATATCGGTTTTTAACTTTTTTGGCAGTAAGGAGACTAAAATCCCGTTTTGAAGTGATCCCAAATCAAATCTAATAGGTACATCACATTATGTTGATATACGATTTAAGAGTCATCTTCACACCCCTGGGAGAATAGCCCATTGTTGCGCAGTCGGCAATGTTAACCATACGGCTTTTATGCTAAAACATGCGGTAGGCCTATTTTATTCCCCTGTTTCGGACGCCGTTTTTCAACCGATTTTCTTTAAACTTGGTAAGTGTTTGGTTGAATAGTTATATTAGGGCCCTCATGCCTCTAAATTTTGAAAATTTAACAAATATTACTCTCTGTGACGTTGCAAAGTAAATCAATTTATCTTAGTAACATTTGTTAAATTTTCTAAATTTCGAGGTATGAGGGGCCTAATATAACTATTCAAATAAACACTTACCAAATTTAAAAAAATTGGTTGAAAAACGGCGTCCGAAACAGGGGAATAAAATACCATGTTTTGCATTAAAAGCCGTATATGGTTAACATTGTCGACTGCGCAACAATGGGCTACTGGCATAGGGGTGAAGATGACTCTTGGAAAGATCATAGAAAAACTAACCAATTTACCTCGAATCCCGCCCGAAACTTAGTATTTTTTAAACTTCCGTCGATAAGTAAAGTCTCTTTAATTTCCAAAACATTGTTCCCATATTTAACACTGCGCATCACCCATTCCACGCCACAGCCCCAGCGCAACACTCGTCACCGCCATGTTTCTTGCACCCACCGGAGCAAGGCCGGATACAATTGCAATTGCACCTTAATTATTATTAAGCTCGGGTTGCGTTTTGGATTCGCGCCATTTCGAGCGCAGCTTCGCAATTCCGCCGCATCCGCTAGGGGCGCTGGAAGCGCTGAAATGACTCCGATCTCACCTGCATTTAAACGTTAAACGAACTAAGTCAAACTGTAATCACAAGCTCTCATCATGTTCTCTATTACTTGTAATTATTGCTCCTCGCCGACATAGGCTGTTCACGCTAATTATTATTAGTTACAAACAAGAGATGCGAGATCCTAGCCATGGTTGGAGTTTTTAGTGTGCATTAAAATGTTATGGAGCAAGGAACGGTTACAAGGTTTTGTGTTCGTGTGAGGTTCTCTTTTAGTTGAATTCAATCTTGATGAATGCAAATTTTTGGTAATTACAGAACGAAAAACATTAATTTAGTTTCAAGCGTTTTAAGTAGGCCTACTGTAGGCTATATTTTCACAGGCCTTTAGGTTTCTAAACAATCACTTGAACACCCTTAGATTTTTTAAATTTTATTAGTAATTTTTAGCTTAGGCCGAAATAACACTTTCAGGATTTGAACATTATTCCAAAGTTAATGAATGAAAGCTATATACAGTAGGCCTACTTTTGGCATTCACCCCATTAACTATGATGAATTTATGTTTAATGATAACATCTGGGATGCCATATTGTTGGAAAATTGCGTTACAAAAATATATAGATATTACATCCACATAAATTACACTAATTATATAGACCTAGGGAAATTAGCGAAAAAAGTTACACTGAATTTGAAATTGATACTTAAACAAATCTTATTTATATACTCTAAAACAAACAATGTTTTTAGTAAGGGATTACTTTTTCCCTCCAAGGATTTTTTAATTTGGTTTTGGAAACGAAAATTCGATTGGAAGTTGTAGATATAAACCAATGTGTTAAATCTTTAATCTGTATTTCAAGTAATTTAGACGAAAGCACAGCTTCCTTCGGACTGGCGAAGCGAACGAGCTTTGTCTGAGATAAGAAAGTGACGCTTAATAATTTTACCGAGCGTAAGCTCGGTCCCCCTGGTACTAAATTATAGAATACACTTATAGGCCGAATTTAATCGTTAGACTATTGCCGTTTTATAATGTTGAGCAAATAATTTGATTTTGACCAAAGAAGGTTTGATTATATTTTATAACTTATAAAGGCCCTTTGAACAAAAACACTTTTTAAATTACGTATAATGTGAATACTTATAAATACATTTTTAAATTAATATATGGTGAATGAATACCTATTGCTATTAGTGAGTTTTGCTCAAATTAATTTGTTTGTAAGTTACCTGCATTTACGGCGAAATTTATCAAAGCATTTTATTTTTATTTCCTAACGCCTTATTCTACGGCCTCCATAGCTTATAGGCCCTATTTAATCTAAAGTTTCCGTTGGTTAAATTTTATTTAAGATTGTAAAACTTAAAAATGTGTTATAACTTTCCCAATAATAACAAAATCCTATACTCTTATACGAGCAATGTTTGCTTGTTTGCTTGCTTGCACAATTATCTCAAAAACGGCTCCGACGATTTCCTTCAAATTTTGGAATATGGGGGTTTTGGCCACCAGAAATCGATTGGTGCTGGTCCCATAGCTGGGAAAAATCCGGTTTTCGCGCTAGAGCCCTTCAAAGATCCCATGTTATCCTTATGGAAATTTTTTAACTGAACAAAAATCAGCTGATAACTGTAGATAAAATAAACCAATGTGTTACATCTTTAACCTGTGGTTTTAGGAAAATCATACCAATGTGCAGCAAACCTTCCGCCTGGCGAGTGAGCGGAGCGAACGAGCTTTGTGTGAGAAACGAAAGTAATAATTTTACCGAGCTTAAGCTCGGTCCCCCTGGTACTTAATATATTATTCATAATTATTCCATTAATTCCAAAGAAATGATACAACAAAATAAGATTTAAAGTAATTGCAAGAGGCAACGCCTAACGACCAAGATAGGCAATTTAAATACTGCATGCATATTGCCTTCTTTACCCCTTACGCCCTAAGCCGGAAATATACTTTTATTTGTGGCGTATGAGATATTTGTAAGTGGAAAATCTTTAAACAATTGTCACAATATAATAAAAATACTGAATGTTATATGCATGACTTTCTTTGAATGGTCATCCAATCTTTTTAATTAAACTAATTATTTAGAGAGGTATAACTTATGCCATCTGGATTAAATTTAGAATCATTTATACAAATGTTAGAAGTTTTAATAATATTTAAAGTCTATATAAGTAAGTTCGTTAATATTTTTTACGACATACAATGTTGTGTTAGCTAGGGTTCCATATTAAGCTATTGGTGTAGACTTTAGGCTATTGTGAGAATCAACTACATCTCATGAATTAATTTGTTTTCACCTAAAATTTAGATACTTGTTTTAAAGATTATTTATCCATAAATTCATTTAATGAGAATTAATTAACATGGTGTTATTAAAATATCTAACTGTTGTAAAACTAATGGAATTGTTATTTGTTTTCAGGTATGTTCATCAACTTCTTTACTCGTAAGTTTTCAATTTATTATTTCTCATGAGTGAATTAAGATTTTTTCGAGTAACCCAGAAATGTTAGTTGATTAATAAAACATCTAAAGTTAACACTTATTCTTCGGTTGTTTGATTTAATGAAGGTTTAGCTTGTTTAACAATCATGATTATAGGCCTATATTGATAAAACGTTTATAAAAAAAAACAGTTTATTACTTTGTTGCTTGTCATAACCACCAAAGATCTCAAAAGTAAGGTCTAATGACATAAAAATATCATTGCATGTTCACATTATGTGAAGGTAATTGAAATTGAAAGATTGAAAATTGTAGCCTATATCCTGTGAAATATTGTTAACAGTGTATGGACTTGCTGTTATTTGCATTATTCACAAAATATAAATATAAAAGACAAGAATGGTCTAAAATCTAAAAATTTCCTAAAAAAAATTAAGTAGAAAATAATAATTTTTATTAATTAATTTTCTTAATAAATGTTATTAAAGTAACGTAAAATCATTTTTCCTACTACTGTCCGTGAAAACAGTTTTTACGCATTCGATACTCGTCGCAAAACAGGTGATTGCCGTATTCATTTTACTTTGCGAACGCTAGATTTACTTTGCGCACGCTAGATTTACTTTGCACACTCCAGTGTTTAAACATTAGAACACAAAACAATTAGCATTAGTCAGCAAGGAAACGTTGATTAGTCAGGAATTAAGTTGGCAACACTGGATATAAACATCTGTTCTATTGTCTTTGTGGTCGTTTTCGATTGGCTCAATATAAACATAACCTACAAACCAGCTACAGGTGAGCTACAGGTGTAAGATAGGTGCGCAATGATCAACTATGACAGTGACTTTAGTGATTTAAGTGACTTATTCCCTGACGATCTTGCTAAGACTGCTAAAACAGTGGCGTTTATTCTTCTTCCAATGAATTTTAGGACTAAATGTAGGAAGTGCATAATAGGCCTACAGGCTATCATATCACTATCTTGAGACAGGGACCTCACATAGTGGGTATTTTAACCTGAATATTAAACATTTATACTTATATAAGAAATATTTGGCAGTCGGAGGAAAAATTTAATATGCAACTCGTGCGAAAAGTGCCTTCACTGCACTCGAGAGAAATGTTTATGCATGAGCCGCAGGCGAATGCGGAATAATTTCTCTCGAGTGCAGCAAATCGGCACTTTCCACATTTGTTGCATAAATAACTATTTCAAATCACAACAACATTTAATAATTAAATTTGCAACAAAAAACAAGTTTTCTTCTATAAACAACTCCACGTGTGATTTTTAAAATACACCTCCCACTCATCTGCCACAGTTGGAGTAAAACTAAGGCTGTAATAACAAACAAATTTTACTGTTAGACCCATCTGAGAAATATTTTGACACAAATTTAAAGACAACAGGAGTTTTCTAGCGATAGCATCTATACGGTATTCAAATTTATCTCATCAAACAGGGATCACAATTGTGACGCACGCCCGTCCAGTCAACTAATGAAGTCATATGTTGACGGTGTGTCTCTGAAGCGTCACATTTTTTGTCATATCCGTCAAGGAAACACCCCAGAGGGCGTCTTGACTTGCATAAGCTACCATGGGGGCTCTGGTCTCACTGGATGAACTATGGATCATTGGAAAAATACCTCTCTCGGTGATATCTGCATAAATCTGTGTACACAAAAGCTAGACTAGGTTTAATCAACTTTAATACGCGAAGGGGGTTTTATTAGTAATTGGAAAACCTCCTACAATTAATTTTCAACAGATATACAATTTTTTATATTGGACTGGGCTTGGCCTGTAGTATTTTGCACAGACATTATGAGAATTAGAACTACAATAAAGGCGCTATCCATAAGTAAAATTTGATTTTGAAAATTTAACAAATATTACTCTTGGAGACGTCGCAAAGTAACTCGATTTTCCTTAGTAATATTTGTAAAATTTTCAAAATTCCAAGGTATGAGCGACATAGTATAACTATTCAACTAAACACTTACCAAATTTAAAGAAAATCTGTTGAAAAACGGCTTCCGAGACAGGGGAATGCAATACCATGTTTTGCATTAAAAGCCGTATGGTTAACATTGCCGACTGCGCAACAATGGGCTAGCGGATCATAGGTGAAGATGACTATTAATGGAATTTTAAAACTAAATAACAAGCGACCACTGGCCAGATCGACCCGCCCTTGGCCCTGCAGGGCCATCACAGGAGGAGCGGATGACGTCGAATCATCTGCCGCTTAAAATTAGCATAATTTTACGACATGTGAAATTCACCGGCAACGCTTTGCACGGTAGCCACCGTAAGTGCCGCCAGACGCAATAAATAAAGCCGATAAACTCTGAAAATAACAAGGGTCCCAGGATCGACCCTTTAGGAACACCCATCCCTGTCATTTCGAGTAATTCGTAATCATTTGAGAATTTGCAAGTAATCTTATTTGCGGGCCCGAGGTGCGAGGCAGGCCCAGTTTATGTTAATGCAGCCGCGATTGCTGGACGCATCGCCGGTAAATAATAGCCTCTTATTAACGGATAATCGAAATAGCATTTTTCGACATTATCTATGAATTGGAAGCCCCAGTAATTGCAACGGAGGCCAGATGTCTGCTCAATTTACCGGTTTAATTCACTGTTTCATTATAAACAAAATTACATTAAGACAAGTACCGGTTGCGTTGAAAAGCGCCGCACCGCCGCACCGCCGCCGCGCCGCCACGGCTGCCTGCTAGATTAAACTCGCTTCTACTGCTCGCTTCGTGTTCGGATGGCGAGGCCTTCCACCGCCAAGTGCTCCACACATCCGATTATGCATACTTCTTCTGTTATCTTCATGTACCTTAGGAAAGAGTTCATGTTCAGTTGGCTCATTTCCCGCCACGTCATTTCCTGCCTGTTAGATTACACTCGCTTCTACTGCTCGCTGCGCGTTCAGATGGCGAGGACTGCTAGGCCTACACCACCATTTGCTCCACACGACAAGTACACGGTTATTGGTTTTCCTATCGTTAGCTTCACGTATAGTATGAAAGAGAATTGCCCCATCGCCTGATTATGTATTGTATTTCATTTCAATGATTTTACGTTAAGTTGTAAATATTGTGGAATATTCAATCATTTAGGTTATACTATATAGTATTACAACATATTTACCGCACTGAATCAGTTTTTTGTTTGGCATTTATCTTAGAGTGATATCAGACGCTGATGCTCGAATGATAGCATTTCGTTCAAATGACAGAGCTTTAGTGATGTTCACCAATTTCTTCTTGCCTTCTTCATGCCATGACTTTCGCCCTTGCTATCTGCTTGATTAGTCTGATTCGCAGATTGTAAACTCAAGTCTGTAAACTTAAAACAACTTCCTTCAAGTAACGAGTTCTTTATTTTATGTGTACGTAAATTTCTTCGATATTCTCAACATGAAGCGCTATTGATAAACTAAAATACTCCTGGAATCTTTTTTAAAAGGTTTTAATCAGAATTTCCCTGAGAACATCCAAGGGGGTTGGTAGACTACTAGGCTACAATTAACTCGCTGCTAGCGTACCACACACAATATTTGACACAAATCGTTTCTAAGTACTCCTCCTTGTAGCTAACTCACAGCAATTTGCTCCGCCAACAAAAGTGAGCGGAAACGTCAAAACTGCAAGTGATAAATCAAGCAGGCAGTTCATATGTGTGTGTTCGTGCCGCAGTGGCGGTGGCGTGCCGACAACTGATCACATTATACCCTCGGCCCATGCGACCCGAGTTTCTATTAGGCCACGATTTATGCGCAGTAATAGAATATTCGGACCATCTGATACCTGTTATTGTCTCGTTGTTCGGTGAATTTATGACATGCTTGTTGGTGTACTGTACGATTGGCAGCACTGAAAAGTTTCAGTGTTACCATTAGGCCTTTAGATGCAACTGGGTTGAACTACCTATGAGAATGATAAACACATTTTTTGTCCTCTGTTGATTTGCGCCATTTTTACCCACAATGCCAGCCGTTCCCTCGGAAATCATCCCACACTTTGTTTTCTTCCTAGGTTACCAGTTTTAGTCATTCTGACTGGACGCAAAAAAAAGATTATACTTTTATAATACCGTATCTGATTATTATTTTTTTTATCAGTTTGATTTGATGGTCTGTGAACAGGCTATTGAGATTTGTTGCCATAGAAACGATGGTTAAGTGAGAGTAAAATGGCAAATAGCATATGAGAAAGTGTAAACAAAGGACTGTTTACCAAGGAAACGGCGGGAATCGTGGGTAATATGGCACCAACCAACAGGGAACAAATTTTCACACCTTTGTAGCACTCTATATTTAGTTTAACCTCGTTGATAATACGTAGGGCTATATGTTTGTTTGCTCTTTAAAATTGAAAATGTTACGCCGTGTAAGTACTTTACTGTATGATGAACAGTACAATGTATGCCAAGTTGACGAATAGCTTCAAAACAGCTTTAATAGGAGAACTGTTACTTTTCTAAAACATCGGGCTTAAACAATAGGCTATGTAAATATTAAAGGAACATATGATTATTCAATACTTTATATTGGATAATAGTGCTGATTCATATGTCAAGTTATGAAGCGACATAGACTATATTCCATAGAATATTCCATCTCTGCCTTAGTGTTGTTTGTTAATGTCCTCGTCGTTCGGGTAAATTTGTGGTGAGTTTGGTGGCAATACTTTTCGATTGGCACAATTGAATACGTTAATTGTTTCTGATAAAGCTAGGCCTATTGTATCAGACTCGGCTTACATGCACAACAGTGTTCAGACAATCTGATATTTTTTCTCATTGTTATACAGTAAAAATGTAGTAATATTGTGTCTTTGTTGGCAACACTGGACAAAAATAGTTTCACTTTCAAAACCACAATTTCTTACAGTATATAAATTGTATTAATTATTTTTCATGCAATAATATTACTTCGCGATATGCATTAGGCTACCATTTTATTGTTCTGTTCTTTAAAACGTGTCAAGTAAAGTTGTGTTAATTGGCATCACTGTTTATACTAGTCTGTTCTATTGGCAACACTGAAAGGTTTTATTGTTACACCTGATGTTGGTGATACTGTATCAGCTGCTTTACATGCACATGTTGATGGAGTCATTAACAGCGCAATCTACCCAAGCATTTAATAATCTAGAAGCCATTACTGTAGAATTACTACCTGCAGTCTTGGCGTGCTATTGGTAGCAGTGAAATTCAAATGTCGAAACTTAATTTGAGATAGCGAACTGGTATGGGCAAAGGAAGAGGTTACTACTTCGTCTTTTATTCCATTAAATAAATATAAGGGAAAATGCAAGTGTTTAACAAGAATCAAACAGGAGCAAACATAAAACTGATGAATTAAAAACAATATATAGGTGATATTAAATAATGAACCATTAGCTGCAACTCTGCTTGGTATACACAAACAATGAGGTTCTGTAATACTTTATCATGATGCATAAATTTATTATTTTAAAGTGCCTAATTCGTTCATGTTACATGAATTCAATCATATACCAGTATCAAAATTATTATCTATTTCCAGGCATCGAGAGCAATACACTTTATTTAACAATGGAATATTGATATTGATTAAACTTATTGAGTCAACGTAATTTTCCAATGGGGATTTTAAAACCTTGATAACAATGTCGTCAAGTTTGAATTCTTGCTCCGTGTTTTGTAACATTATCACTACCGGAGAGTTGTGTAAATTGTGTAAATATCCATAAATCTAATGGAGGAGGAGCAGAATTTGACCTACTCTATTTCTATAGGTCCAAAAATGATGTGTATACGAATAGAATTTAATTGGATATTTTTGAAATTAAGTAAACGGGCAAAATATAGTTTTTCACGAGCCAATCAACACGTGAAAAAATATAATACAAACCTAACAAGCTACACAAAAATTTAGTTAGCTGAGTAGGTGTAGTGCTCGCCTTTGGATATCAAGGTTTCCGGTTCGATCCTGAAAAAATTAATAGCTTTTTGAAGGTTCGATTCTAGACGCAGTCGCCATTTTTTTCATTGGGACTATTGGGATATTAGCTTTGCTAAAATCAGGTCGATGTTAGAGTGAGTAAAATGACCGGTGTTTTGACCGTTCCCCCATCAAGACCGTTATAAATGCAACTGGCATCGAAAATAAAAATGATGTTATGAGAGTTAAACATGTTATGATGTAAATGATGTTATAAGAAGTACATTGAACACGTAAGGGATTAATAGAATACTAGAACTGTAACATTAAGAGTCATCTTCACCTTTGGGCTCCGATTTTCACTAAACTTGGTAAGTGTTTAGTTATATTAGGCCCCTCATACCTCAAAATTTTGAAAATTTAACAAATATTACTCTCTGTGAAGTCACAAAGTAAAAACAATTCCCCTTAGTAAAATTTGTTAATTTTTCAAAATTTTGATGTATGAGTTGCCTAAAATAACTATTCGACTTAACACTTATCAAGTTTAAAGAAAATCGGTTGAAAAATGGCGTCCAAAATCGGGGAATAAAATACCATGTTTTAGCATAAAAGCCGTATGGTTAACATTGCCGACTGCGCAACAATGGACTACTGGCCCAAAGGTGAAGATGACTCTAAGGTGGAAGCGGTACAGCTGGAGCGTTGGTTTGACATGGTAGGCGGCCAGGCGGCTACCGCGCTACGGACGAGGATTCTGTCTGGCCAACAGATTACTGCCGGGGGCAATAATTAACAATAATGATACAACTGCAGCAGCAGCGGCGCGGCGGCGGCGGCGGCGGCGGCGGCGGCGACGCGACTCAAGGCTGATGAATGCAAGAGTCATCATCAAGACTCATCCCGGGCCGAGGTGGCCTCGCTCATATACTGCTACTACTGTACTACTACTACTACTACTGATGCGATGGCATGCTGACCCACTTGGAACCGAACGGATACTGTATCATTAACACCTCTTCTCCAGCAGACCTGCGTACTCATCGGATGTTCATGTGCTTTATTTTTTATTTTCTCCATAAATATTAAAATTTGTTCTCTTGAAGGGGTATTTCTAGGAAATATTACCTAGTGAAGGAATCGCCAAGTTGCACCATGTTATGTAAACTATGAGGCTACATTAAGTTATAATAATTTCACGTAAGAATAACATCATTGGAAACATGTTTCGGTTTTGTGTGCAATTAGTTTTATCAGCTAAGTCACTGATTCGTGATCGGATACACCAAATTAAAATTTTTTGTGATCGTTCATTTTTATGTAGGCCCCTAATGTTTTTAAAATTCCAGTTTTGCTCTTTTTAATTAAACCCCTTGAAGTGCCATTCCTGTAATTTGGTCATTTTGGTTCGCGAACTAATTCAAATAAGTGTTGGCCATCATACCCTACACCAAATTTCCATATTGTTGGAGAATCCATTCAAAGTCTATCCTGTCATACGAACACATATTTATTTCTGAACAACCTCCCCTATATATTGTTTTTATAAAAACAATAAATTATTACCTTGGGTCTTGCCGGTTAAAGGCACCACAAAATATTTTCAGGTCATTCGGAGAAACACGGTGAAATATGAAAAAAATCAACATAAAGTGCTTGACTTTTGTTAACTTGTCTTGACAAATGTTGGTTATTTAGGTTCACGCGGCTCTTTCAACAGAATTACTGAATGCGGCAATGAGAGTGGAGAATATCTATGTTGCGATAGATTGCGTCGATTAGTTTTGGTCAGTTTTACATAGATAAGAAAAAATAGTTCCGTTATCTTCTTTCACTCATTTTAAAAGTAAAACTATGGACACCAAATATAATCTAGAGCGTAAAACAGTTAATCGTTCTATCGTTCATAATATACATCTAGTAGCAAACGAGCGAGGCTGTGAATGAGCTGATGACCTTGAACGCATTCATACACATTGTTGTCCATTAAAGGTCAATTCAACTTAGGGCCAGTAGCTCATTGTTTGTGGGGCAGTCGGCAACGTTAACCATACAGCTTTTAATACAAAACATGGTATTTTATTCCCCTGTTTCGGATGCATTTTTCAATCGATTTTCATCTAGGCCCCTCATGCCTCAAAATTTTGAAAATTTACAATATTACTAAGGAAAATCTATTTACTTTGCGACTTCACAGAGAGTAATATTTGTTAAATTTTCAAAATCTCGAGGTATGAGGAGCCTAATATAACTATTCAACTAAACACTTACCAAGTTTAAAGAAAATCGGTTGAAAAATGGCGTCCGAAACAGGGGAATAAAATACCATGTTTTGCATTAAAAGCCTTATAGTTAACATTGCCGACTGCGCAACAATGGGCTACTGGCCCAGGGGTGAAGATGACTCCCCCCCTAGCGATAACGGAGATAACGGAACCTAGATTGCTATCCGGTTACCCCATAACGCGACTTAACAGTAACATACTAAACAGTAACGTACTGAACAGTAACGTACTGAACAGTAACGTACTGAACAGTAACGTACTGAACAGTAACGTACTGAACAGTAACGTACTGAACAGTAACGTACTGAACAGTAACGTACTGAACAGTAACGTACTGAACAGTAACGTACTGAACAGTAACGTACTGAACAGTAACGTACTGAACAGTAACGTACTGAACAGTAACGTACTGAACAGTAACGTACTGAACAGTAACGTACTGAACAGTAACGTACTGAACAGTAACGTACTGAACAGTAACGTACTGAACAGTAACGTACTGAACAGTAACGTACTGAACAGTAACGTACTGAACAGTAACGTACTGAACAGTAACGTACTGAACAGTAACGTACTGAACAGTAACGTACTGAACAGTAACGTACTGAACAGTAACGTACTGAACAGTAACGTACTGAACAGTAACGTACTGAACAGTAACGTACTGAACAGTAACGTACTGAACAGTAACGTACTGAACAGTAACGTACTGAACAGTAACGTACTGAACAGTAACGTACTGAACAGTAACGTACTGAACAGTAACGTACTGAACAGTAACGTACTGAACAGTAACGTACTGAACAGTAACGTACTGAACAGTAACGTACTGAACAGTAACGTACTGAACAGTAACGTACTGAACAGTAACGTACTGAACAGTAACGTACTGAACAGTAACGTACTGAACAGTAACGTACTGAACAGTAACGTACTGAACAGTAACGTACTGAACAGTAACGTACTGAACAGTAACGTACTGAACAGTAACGTACTGAACAGTAACGTACTGAACAGTAACGTACTGAACAGTAACGTACTGAACAGTAACGTACTGAACAGTAACGTACTGAACAGTAACGTACTGAACAGTAACGTACTGAACAGTAACGTACTGAACAGTAACGTACTGAACAGTAACGTACTGAACAGTAACGTACTGAACAGTAACGTACTGAACAGTAACGTACTGAACAGTATTTTAATTTCGTGGTGCCTACAATTGACAAGAAGGCCTACTACACAATGTATGTACCGCAGACAGCCAAATCTCACAGTTTACCTAGGCTACATCACGACCATTTGTGTCACGTCGTGGGTCACGTAGCCGTTTACACGTAGCGGCCGGCAGCAGCCATGTTTACCAGCTACGTGACGTGTACCGCCAATTAACGCGTTAATTGTGGTTAATCACAAATTAACGCGCGGGAGGCGGAGCCGCTGGTAGATTGGTTTAATTGAATCCCGACAGATAGCGTGGTGGGCGTGGCGCAGAACCGGTCTGCGCATGCGTTGAAATCAGATCAACTCAGATGCGATTGCCGTGGTTGGGCGGACCCGGTATCATCGCGGATGCGATGAGTTTGGTATACAAGTTTGTTGTCCAGATGGAATTTTACCCATTTCTTTCAGTATTTTGTCTAGTACCGGTACCTCTATTTCTTTAGTTGTTGGACATTTTCTGTAATAAGAACGAATTTTTAGAGAGGGGAGAAATAAGGAGAGCCACAGTAGCCTACTACGCATTGCGCAAAGTCAATATGAAGTAAACGGGTTAGGAATTCTCTCAAATAAACGGTTAACTCGGTTCCATGTACTTACCCGTGTACATGAGCTGTACCTGAAACCTGTGATAGCTCTTTATTTTTAATGTTCCAAAGCTGTGCACCTAGTATTTTGATAGGGATAAGATTGTTTATCAGTCTTTACAAGCTCGTCAGGGTTGTTGCTAAAAAGTCAGTTAAATCACTAAAGTCTCTATCCTATTTGTTATTTTCTGCACTTACAGTCTCACCTTAAGCTGGTTTGTAGGTTATATAAGTCGATCGAAATAGGTCAATAGGTTAGATGTTCATACAATGTTGCCATTTGAATTCCTGGCTTAAACAACGTTAAATTGCCAACTATATACTGGTTTTTTCATGTTTTGTATTTTGAAGTTGAAACATTCGAGTGCGCAAAGTAAAATGAATAGATCCACCAAAAACACCTGTTTTGCAACGCGTATTGAATGCTGAAATAACAGCTTTCTTGGGCAGACGTACGGGGAAAATAATTTTAAACAAATTAGGTCTCTCTATCAACTGAAATTTTGGTCGAACTTTTACCAATGAACGATTTTTAGAAATAGGCCTACTTTATTCACAAAATGAACGTCTGTTTCTCATACACCCATCCAAATCTGTTATTTTTAACTGCCCCACATTTTTTAATCCCTACAATTAATTTTTGGCCATCACGCGTAAGCAATGTTGATTAGACCATCAGATATTTCGGACTTTACACACTGTGTTTAAGACCTTAGCAAAATTATGTCTCGCACTGGAAGGATAATGTATACTCATCACTTGTTAAATACTGATCCCAAGCACAAATCTCATTATTAGGCCTACACACCGTACAATGCTTCTGATTGGGACAATCATTGTCATGGCGTGTTTCGAGCCAGTTGCCCGGCCTGTGACAAAGTAGATTAGACCCAAGTCGTTCCGGGAGTCGGAAAACTGTTTTAATTACTTGGCTCAACAAAGAACAGCAGTTTATACTACGCTAATCCGTTTACAAGTTTGGTCGTTCTGCTCATGAAAACAATTAAACTGTTTGATTGTTTAACTTATCTCGAAAACGCTCTTGCTGTTATCGAAGGTAGGTTGGATTGCTTGTCTTCCTGTCTCGACCTTTTTACTGATCCATAGTATAATAATGTTTAAATGTCCTCGTGTTCGTTTGTGTTCGTGTTTTGTGTATTTCAAATTATGACGACGTCCATGTGGAGAAGAAAATCAGTTTTAACTTCGACATTTGACCTGAAGATTTGTTTTAAAAAACACGAAACAGCTGTAGTCTTTAACTATAGCAAAGGACCACTTGACGGAACAGGTATTTCAACCTTTTTATTAAGCCATAGTATATAATGGAGTATATAACAATGTACATTTGAGCTATTGCACCAGTCCATTCTCTGTTGATTATTATGTTGTACAGCTTAGAAGTCCTTGCATGATTATTGATCATTGCATGGGGTAAGAAATACTCGGAAGTCTCTGTATAAAACAATATTTCCAATAATATGTATAGCCATAGTAATTTTAATCTTAAATTTAGAATATTTTTCAAACACCGTATAAAACAAAAATACATTTAAAACTCATGTTTGTATTTTGTAGTTAATGCATTTTTAGAAGAGTATGGATTTGATTTGAGCCATCACTCTACCTTACGTCTAAAATTGTTCTGTCCCAACTGCATAATCACGTTGTACAACCTTAGAGCAAGCTTAGGGTAGGCCTAAGTAATAATTTTTACACAGACTAAAGGGGGGTTGTCGGAGTCTGTGTTTGGAATAAAACGTAGCCTAGCACATTTTTTTCACCAACCTGATGGTAAAATATTCTTAGCCTTAATCCTTTATAAATTATTTTACAATATTATAGTTACAAATTGTATTTTTAAAATTCATTATGCGTTTTACAACAACCTTGCCAGCACAACGGAATATAACTAACACTTTTGACGGCCTCGCTGGTATAACCTGTTCGAAAATTTTCCTAAGTACGTATATCATGTTTGGAAGTCTCCCTAGAATAACTAGAATATCGTAAAAACGTATACAAATGAAATCACTAAATTGTAACATCCTTTGACAGCCTCCCTGGTACAGCTTGTCAGAAATTCTCAACCTACATATTTATCCATCTCCCTGTCACATGAAACTTCTAGTGACGAAATCCATCTCCCTGTCAGTCCTGTCACATGAAACTTGTAGTGACAAAATCTATCTCCCTGTCACATGAAACTTCTAGTGACAAAATCCAATTCCCTGTCACATGAAACTTCTAATGACAAAATCCATCCCCTGTCACATGAAACTTCTAGTGACAAAATCCAATTCCCTGTCACATGAAACTTCTAATGACAAAATCCATCCCCTGTGACATGAAACTTCTAGTGACGAAATCCATCCCCTGTCACATGAAACTTCTAGTGACGAAATCCATCTCCCTGTCACATGGAACTTCTAGTGACGAAATCCATCTCCCTGTCACATGAAGATTGCTATGGAGCATGTTTGACAGCAAGTTTGACAGTGTGGCCAGCACGAGGCCGTGTCCGGATAACCGAGTGTTCGGATGAGGCTGTCGACACGTTCCCATTACCGGCCATTACACGCCGGATACGGCGAGCCATCAAGTCCGATGGGTTGATTGCGATATCGCGTCACTAGCGGGGACACTGCGCATGCGCAGGAATTAGCCGCGCTAACCACCGGTTGTACAAACAACGCCAAGGCTTTCCCTGGTTAACGAGTAATTAGAGTGATTACCGGCAGGAAATTAAATGTAATTATGATTTTCGGCCGAGGTGGCTGCGACGAGGAGATTTAGGGAGCGTTTTGGAGATGAGATAATTTTGTGACTTGATGGATTAAATCTCGCAAACACATAGGCAAACTCAATAATTTGAATAAAAATACGAAATTACAACGTTGCTAAAAGAGGTGACCATCAAAGCAAATCAACGCATATTTTTAATGGGCTTCTCAAGACTGATGTTATATCTCGTTCAAAATAAATGTGCGGTCGGAAGTCACAATTTTATTTCTCACCCCGAGGGAATTCCCTCAATATCTTCCTGGTTTACCCTACTTTCTTCGTATTCAGATGTTAATTTAATTTTTCTCTTGAAATTCAGAGTAGATAATAGCGGCGATGATAGCTTTACTTCCCTTTATTAGTTGACGTTGCAAGCGCTTGTTTTACATCTCACACTTCAAAATAAGAATGTTTGTTTGCGAAAAAGCAAAACATTGCCATAAAGTGTCAGAAGACATTTAACAGCTGTAATAATTCTCAGTGATTGTGATTCGTTGGATGATTGGCAGTGGGAGAGGAACGGGAGAAATGAGGGAATTGAAAATCGCGTTTCTAACGCACATTTATTTTGAACAGGGTATAGAAATTGTTGTTGACACAATAAAAAATGTTTAAGATGGTCTTGTAGGTTACTGAGTAAAAAATTGTTATGAAACGATGACTACCTTTTCACTACCATGTTTCTATTATCATGAAAAATTAATTTTTAATATGATTCTATTGTCAAAGTTATGATAGATGGGACTGATATTGCGTCTTTGCATACCTATTATTTGTTTAGATAATAGGTTGATAACGTTACTGGGAGGGAGGAAGTCGTAGAACAACCTAATGGTCTAGAACAGTGACAGTGATAAAATCTGTTCTAGACTATAAAACACAAAGACGGCAATAAGATGCGAAGCTTTCAAGATTTATGTTGTTATTACATGTTTTATACTGAGATCTTATCTTTTAAGTGTTGATGGTCTTTATAAAACATTAGATTTGATGAAGATATTGTGATAAAGGAGTAGGAATAGAAAAGTAAATTTACCAGAGATCATAAACACATAGGCCTATCTTTCTATTCTGTAAATAATTTTGTTTAACAGTAGCCCAAAAAGTGAACAAAAGTTTACAATATACAGTCTTATTGGTATTAATTTGATGTTCTTTAGGACTTAACCCATACCCATGATACTAGTTTCGAATACGTACTTTTGCGAATAGTACGTTGATCATTTAGTTGATAAAGTTAGTCAATAAAGTTGATCATTTAGTCTCCAACGTTAATACTGTAGTGAGCTGATATATGTATCAATCGTGATTTTCCAAAATAAAAGTTGTTCAGATTACAACTACGCTCTAAACAACTTTTAGAGCATAAGGTACATTTTCCTTCAAGCCGTATTCAAGATATTCTAGTATTTTTTACTTATTACATAATGAACTGATAAACCGTATATGGATAAATAATCCGTCCTTTTTGGGGTGGGGGGGGGGGTTGTAATTTCTGTTCATGTCATCAGAGAATTTATAACCGTTTTAACCATAGGCCAGCACTAAATAGCAGCTATTTCTAAATCAATACGCTTTTAAGCTTGATCATAAAAAGAAAATCCATTAGGTTTTTTTTTACACGGATGACAAAATTTTTAAAAGCCCTAATCGACATTCCAGAGGTCGACGGAGAATTCAGAACGTAGCAGCGCAAGGCAGGCATCCCGTGCGACATGAAGCCTTGCGATTCCGGTCTGTTATTAATGCAATTAACACAGTCCTCGTGTTTTTGCTCCCGTCATGGTGGTACACGCCGCCAGTCTTTTTGATCTGTTATGATGGTATACCCAGTCGGCGTTTTTTGTTGTGTTAGGTTGTTATATTACAACGGAATCAATTTAAAAACACTAATGAATCTGTAGTTTTACTACATACAATTAGTATTTTGTGCTATGTAAATAAAAATATTTTAAGTTCAAACTCATTTGTTCAATAAAAAGATATCGCTAGTTTTTAGAGATTAACATTATTTAATTTGCTATGTAACAACGTGATACTTTTACCCTTTTATTTAAGGGGTCAGGATCAATAAAGGTACAAATGAAAATCTTTCCTGAAAAAAGTTCCCTTGGTTTGTGATGTTTGGAATCCGTTTATGAGCATTCAAAACTAATGCAGCTCGTAGCTGGTTAATGTTGTTGCGTTGTTGCAGACCTTTTTGTTTTTTAAAAACAGTATTGCACTTTTTGGATTCATTCAATTATATTTGAGTCAATTAATTAGTCATAATTGAAGAATTTTCATAGCGGGTGTCGACCTATTTGATTACTTAAAGAGATACGATGATTCTATCTTTCAACCAGAAAGAAGAGTCAGTGCTCACTAGTTTCAACTGGTGCGTAATTCATTTTCAGCAACTCATGCAATTAATAGTCTTTTTCCAGCAATCACAATTAAATCTTCCCTAGTATTTTCATTATCGGAAAACCGCAGTTCATGTCGGCAGTAATTTCCGAACTTGAGTGGATTACTGTTTACGTCAGTGCAAGTTACGACTGTCATTACAATAGTAATAGAAATAATGACCTTTTATGCTGCATTTACTTTTGTGTCCATTATTCTTTTATTTTTACACGACATGTGAACGTTAAAAGTTGTTATGGACATGTGGGCAATTGTTACATTGCTGCCTTGGCCTATTCACTGTATAGATGCCAACAATAATGTTGAAAACAAATATCTTTCAATGTTAAATAAACGGGTACGTTTTTATGATGTTTTTTCAGTCCTAAGTAGTCTGATGGAATGATAAAGCGCTTACTTTAAAAATTGTTTACTTCAAGAATTGTTGCCTTTAACAACAACTAACTGACAACTGATTCTGGATTACTTCTCTGCTCTGTTTCTTGCTCTGTTTTTTTTCTTTTATAATAAATTTTAAGTTACAGTAACAATAGTATCGATTTTTAAAATTACATTAAACTCTATATACATGAAGGAAACTACAAGAGCTGGACTTTATTTGCGATAGTAATAAGAAATAAAATATTTTACATGGTAATTAGGCTTACAGGAAATTGTTTCCACGAAGGATTGTTATGTGTGTGGAGGCTATATAGTCGTTCGTTGTACTCTTTAAGAGTCCATGTTACTTTCTTCTTCTTCTTCCAGGCGATACATTCGCAAATTATACACAGTATTTGCATAATATAGATTTACATTACACAGGCCCGCGGTTTGTATGTGACGCGCTATGGGCCCGAGAGATGTTTGCGCCCACCCCCTTCCACCCCTCCCCCCGCCTCTCCTGCGAGGATATGAATCACCTAATAAACAAACCCAATGCCATAGGCATTTGACGATTTGAGTCGCGCATTCGTAACATAGCAACAAAATGAAACAATGACAGAACTATATTTTTATTGTGTTCATTTTCGACAGTTAATAATGCGGTTGCGCATTGTAAAAGTAAACTGTGCTCGACCACGTAGGTGTTGTGGTGGGGGGGGGGAAGAGGGATGGGGCGGCGCGGCAGGGGGAGATGGACCCGTGGTGGGGATTAGTCGTTGGCGCGCTGTTCGGGAGGACGGGTGTTTCTGCCATGTCGCCTTTCTGCACTTGTGTGCTACACAATACAGTACGCGCTGTACTGCGACCTCTACTGATCGGAAAACATTTATCATTATTAGCGTTAGGAGTACGAAGCCCCGTGGTCATGGCGTCAACGTCAAAATCTGCTTGATAAATTGTAAAATATTTTCTTTGTCGCGCTCCCAACAAACCTAAGAAAGCCCTTTGGCTCTTGCGCCCGTTGGCCTTTGCGCCCGTTGGCCCTTGCGCCCGTTGGCCCTTACGCCCCTTGGCCCTTGCGCCCCTTGGCCCCTGCGCCCCTTGGCCCCTGCGCCCCTGGGCCCGGGCCCACCGGGCCCATTTACAAAATCGGCCCTGACATTACATACATTCTACATTCACTCCTTCAAAAAAAATACTCTAAGCTATAAATGTCCACACAAACATAATCGACTGAGTAACATCTTGGTTGAACCCATTGGGGAAACTTCGCAGCACTTTTTTCAGTTAAACCAAAACTTCTTATGTAGACGTACCAGTCATTAGCTGTAGGCTCTTCTTCATTGTTCACCTATATTACTCAATTTATGTTGACGATTTAAATATTATCATTCCTAAAAACGTGTAAACCTATAACTTAGACTAAAGAAAATGTAATTTCTAAACGACCGTTCAATATATCACAATTGTCCACTCACAATTTGCGCATTAAACGATTCCATCAAAATAGGCACATACTGTTTTTAATTAAAAGGTCTATTCCGGGGCCTAGGATAGGCCATTATCGCCCCAGTCAGGCCCGGAGGCGGATTAGGCCTATTACGAGGGCCGATTATTGTGATTATACAACTGATCCGGACCGGCAACGCTGTGAAATTTTAACGGCTCTATAATAAACAGGCCGATCATTACTTGTAATATAATTTAAGTTATTATGGAACTAATTAAGTAAATTGGTCAGCGTTCATACACCTTCTATGTGTTGCATAGAAAGCATTATAGTAGCTTTGGTATTTTGTATTGTTAAATTGAAACGGTTCACATATTGTTTGTGGTGGAAAACTTTATTATGTAGTCATCTTGAGATAGTTTAATAGATAATTACGATAGAAACCTATGATTTGGAAATTTTCATTGCTGATTTTAGTGTTGAAACAAGTTGCGTTAAGAAAAACACTATATGGTTACCAGTGGTTTGAAAATCTTTATTTGCTACCTACAAGTCTTTAACGTTCCTTATTCATTTAGTTTTGTTGAATAAATATATGGACATTTATTTTATACATGTAATTCAGGACGATATAAAATTTTCCTAATTGAGCTCTTGATCTGTATCTCTCTCTCTCATAACCTATAAAAGTTATTGGAATTAATTTCTATAAAAGAAATTGATATTGAAAACGTTATAGATGTGATCCAACAGGAAAGAAGTTTTGTAAGTTATCATGTGACCCATCCAATAAAATTTGAAATTGGTCTTTTTCACAAAGATTTGCTTGAAAATTAAAATTTCATTGTTAAATATTGCAATAGTAAAGTTTTCCTAAAATTGTCTAAACAAGACCGCGGAGAAAAAATCAACAAAAGTAGGGCTTTGTATTCCCATGGTGTCTAACAAAGCCGCTTCTGATACATGCCTGTGACGTAATACACAGATATCCCTAAGAATAACATGCACCTTCTGTTTTTCTTCTGGCTAGTGACGTCGTAACCCTCGTGACCTCGATTGGATACATCGTTTTACCCGATGATGAAATAGCCCTTGATGTCTATTACATTACAACAGTTGTCCATCACTATCAGTCCTGTTGTCAAATTTCCTATGTAACAATCCATTAAAACCACCTAACAAAATTGTTGTAACGTATGGCATTTTAGGGAATCGTAATTTTATCTATTAACATTCCTCAACAAATACTTAGCCATTTGTACTCGTCAGTACTAGGAACTCCGTAACCAGTGTCCAGTACCAGTACCCAGTAGTCGGCCGACCCGTTCCGCCGAGCATTACACATTACTGCCTCGCTCCATTAATTCCTCTTAATTCTTTCATTAATTTTTTACAGCAAACATATTAGTGGAAGGAAACGCTAAAGCTGTACCGGACCAAATTGGTCATTCCTTTTTTCATACTAATGGCTATTAATGGTTACACAATTATATTAATGAGACTTAGAAATCTCAGCCTCAACGAAATTGCCCAATCATGAGATTATAATTCCGGCGCGACCGGCGCTTATTATGCTTAATAGGTACACATGTCGGCCGGCCATTAGACTGTTATCGTGTCATTGTCTCGCTTCCGCCGCCCCAACATCAACAGCAACAACGGATTGATAAGGTGAACCAACGAGCCATCCCGGTCGTTAGAAACGGGGTAATGAAATTACCAGCGTGACATGTCGGGAAGGAAAAGTATTTAGAACGGTAATTTGGTTCCCAAATGATCTTAAGCTTCTGAAAGCATCATCATTTTGAAGTTCAAATTTGAGACACGATGACGAACACTTGAGGAATTTTTTGAAACTAAGAATTACTGATTGAGAGATTTTACTCCGTTCAATGTTCCTCACTCAACCAGTGGCAGTAAAAGATAATCTATAACCATGAAGTATTTCGCACTGTAGTAGGCCTAGTAGCAGTAGTATAAAGGCTAACGCTCCTTTCACACATCACTTTTTTATAGCCGTGCGGGAAAAAACCGCACGATTTAAAAACCGTCCGTCACACCATAGAAGTAATTGGCAGCCCGTTAAAAACCGTCGCCGTGCCTGTGTGAAAGGTCTCATAAGATTCTATTCGAATGTCCGCCTTGCGATTTTTAATCGTACGGGCAAACCCGTGATGTGTGAAAGGAGCGTAGCATAATGCCCGTGAAAAATGAATTCGTGGAAGCAATTTTTTTAATGCAATTTTATTACCATGATATTCATTCTAGTCACAGTCTTGCTCACTATTTCATTCTTCCAATGTCATATGTAAGAATTAACATAATTGAATTACATTAGTAGGTAAATAATTAATTTCTTCTGCACACAAAACATCCACTTGTATTACTCTAAATTTTCATCAGACTCTAAGATACAATACGAAGAAAACATGATTTTTCTAACCAACTCACCAACTGTTTCTCGGTTTAGTCACCTCAAAGGCAACGAAAAACAAATCATATTCCTTCACGAAAATCGAAACGACTCCAAGATAAATGAATCACAGAAAATCGAATCACCACTATTTTGGCAAATCCGGTGACGGCCTTGAGTGGCGGCCGAGGGGCCGAGCCGGCCGTTTTTGCACTCTTCCTCGAACGCAGGTGACACTCCCGTCAGGCAGGTTACGTCCGTCCGTCTGTCCGTCCGTCTGTCTGTCTGTCTGCCGTAGTGATAAGAGTAAGTCACGGCCGGGCCGGCGCCACCTCCAACATGCCTCTGATACGGTTAATGGTCCCGTCGCAGTCCGGAGTTCACTTCAGTCTCCTAAATTGGTTCTGGCTTTATTTTCTTGTTTACAGAATGGATTTGTGTTTCAGCATTTTATTTTGTCATCGGCTTCTCCGAACCGGAGATATCCCCGGGGTAATGGAATTGTGACATCAGCTTTCGCTCGGAGTAGTTTTGGTTGTACGAAAATGATAAGTGGCTTGCGGTGATCGATATGGAAGTCATCCTTGAGTGCTTGTAGGCCTACAGTGCTGACCACAATTGAGCCTGAACACAATTAAGTATCGGTCTTAAAACTAGGATTCTACAATAATCTAATCTTATTTAATACTCTGAAGTGTTTTTGTTAAGAGAACTCCTCCTACAGTTCTCAACAGATTTTCAAATTTTTCGGTCGTTGGTTAGGGATTGGTATCTTGTTGTTTCCGCCAAAAACTGACGAGAATCGTTCTTATAATAAGGGCGCTATGCACAATTAATCCACAATTTGAAATTTTCCCATTATAATAACATTTGGACGTTGAGTACTTGTGAAACATCTGTTGTACAGTTGCAACACGTGCGGTTTTTTTGTGATTACTGATATTCACAATATTGGATTGGTCGAATTCACTGATTTAGAACTAAATGTTACTTTTGTATTGTATAAAAAAATTGCTCGATTGCTCATGTACACTAGTAAAGTTAATTAGAGTCTATAAATGAATCAACTCACCGTTAATGCAATCCAAAAGTTTTATCCTTGTGGACAATTGTTTCGCTCCTTTATTATAGGGGCATCTTCAGCACGGTCTTGAGGTTAAAACATTTGCGAACTAAAAGTTCTTGTCAATTTTAATATACCAAAAATATAACACGAACATAATGACAAAACACTATGGTTCCAAACCGGCCGGTTGAAACCTTACTTTCCTAGCGACACGCACGACGCACGGGCTGACAATTTGACATTTGAAACTTTTAGATTGCATTGACGGTGAGTTGATTTTAACGTTTTTATGTGGAACGTTCCAAACCCCAGTATAAATTTAAATTGTTACGTGTAATTAAAAAATATGTCTATTTATTAGCTAAGCTACTTCACATATACAGTACCACTCTCCAAAACCGCAAACACATCACAATTCGGTCTGCAACGGTACCTACATTCTCATCGGCGCTCAAAACGTCACGCCGCGCCGCGCCGACAACTTTGTAAGGCCCACAAGCCCCATTAATTAGGCGGTAGTGACTACCAAAATCAGTGGCAGTCACTTAACAAATGATAAGCCTCTCCTTACCGGGCGGGCAACAATGAGTGTGATTGACTTACTAACGACCCGACCGCGGAACCATGGAACCGATCAGCTGATCGGCGGAACAGTGGCCTAACGAGAACCGGCGCGACCTTAGGTCTAGCCGGGGGGGGGGGGGGCAACACGCGAAAAGCCGATCCGTCTCTGCCGCTGCCCCTTGGAAATATCAGCGACATCTAAATAACCTTAAACCAACTGCTGGATTACAATTCGATTTGGAGAATCAAACTGCATGACAAATACAACTATGTTTGGTAAAGGTGGTATAAGTCAGGAACCTGAGATAATTCTACCACATTTTATACTAACGTGTATAGATGAACAACAGTCATAATATTCGTAACCGTTAACCCCGTTAAGTTTTTTTTATCAGAATGTGAATTAACAATTAAATAACGTTGTTCGTCAAATTTTTTAAGCTTAAGCCTAGATAAAATCAGAGCCGTCCTTAGGAAATGCGAGGCCTGGAGCAAAATATTTTTGCGAGGCCTTATTTAACTGTGATTGCTGGGGGGTTGTGGGGTATGGAACATACGACAGCATGTGTCCAAGTTATGTCTAGACGTTTTCCGACTGTCTATATATGTTCTCAATCCTTGAGACCAATATATCTTTGAAATTATTCAAGTCACAGAAATGAAACTTGGCACAACTATTAATTACATTGTCTCCCTGAACTCTCCCCTCTACCCTCCTTTTCAGGTATTATTCCTGAACCAAAGACAAGCTAAAATATTATATTTAAAATTTAGTGATTTTAATACAAATAGTCACGCATATGAGCGGGTTGCCGCGCAAAAAGCGCGGTTGCGGCGCCAGCTCAACAATGGATTTCATACCAAAACTGCTCCCGGGGAAGCGGTCTGACCGTGACTAGCCTCGGTTATATCGCTCTATCTCGCTTATTTATAAACAAACTTTCATGATTTTTACATCGTTGGATTTTAAATTAAATTTTGGAAAAAACCACATAAGAACATAAACTTTGCTACCTTATGAAGGTAGTTTTTATGTAATTTAAGGTTAAAGATTTTAATTGGCCATCATTTTGAAAACATGAATTATAAAAAGTTGATTATTTTTTCTAGCTAGGTCTTTACTTCAAAAAGCTGTGTACCGAATTTCCACCTATTACCTCAAGCCGTTCTTAATTTAAAAATTATTCTTAAAAATACAAAATGGCGGCTGTACATGTAACTATGGTGTTTTGGAATTTTGTAATATGATATTTTGATTTTGGCTTAATAGCCTACCTGAAAAGGAAGAGAGTTCAGAGACACCCTGTATTAAGTCGCAAATGCAAGTGAATTTCTACATTTCAAACTTTTACTGTTTCAAGTTTCAAGATGGCTGTAATTAAAAATGTTCAAAGCTAAATATTTTTAAAAGCTGTAAATTTTACAAACTTTTGCAAACTAACAAAAAATTGCATTATTTAATTACCGGAGTAAAAATAGTCTAGGCCCTACTAATGGGCAGTGGAGAAATAAAAATCTTATTTTGAGAAAACACGGGTTTCGCTCGTAATCTTAGGCCTATGTAAATCTTTATGATTTAAAAATATAAAAACTTAGATTAATTCGTTGTTTCTGATTTGATCATTATAAACCAAACTTGGTTTCAACTTTTTTGTTTGCAGTTTTTAAGATATTTAGCTTTGAAAATTTTAAATGGCCGCCATTTTGCAACTATAAATGTTAGAAATGTCCAAATTCATTTGCATTTGTGCCTTAACGCAATTAACAGTTGTGCCAAGTTTTAATTCCGTACCTTAAATAACTTCAAAGATATAATTGATCAATTAAAAATTCATATACAGACAAACAGTTGAAAAACGGCTAGAGATAGGCAAAGTCGGTCATGCATGGTTGTGGCATCTGCAAGCATGGCTCGGCGGCCGCGAGGCTTGGTCCCGTCACCCCGCCCGCCGGCCGCCGCTATCAAACGATGTTTTGCGTTTGCGTTTGCATCCTTTTGGTCGCTACTATTACGTACGAATAAGAATCGCGCTCGTAGGTTTTTAAATCACAATTATTGAACATATTGCGCGGGAATTTAAACCGATATTTTAGGTACGTATCTGTTCATTATTAGGAGGCCTATATTATTTTTATTCAACCTAAACGTTTACGCAACTAACATTTTAGCGCGGAAGGACTCGCGGCGCGAGGCCCTCCTCAGCGCGGGGCCTGGAGCGGCCGCTCCACTAGCTCCACCCTAAGGACGGCACTGTATATATGGGAAAGTGTGTAAGGGAACAAAGAAAATTTTCGTGAACAACCGAAGAATCTAAACCACCAATTACAAAAAAAACAAAAAAAACAAAAAAAACAAACAACCTTTAATATAGCGTGATGCCCTTATAAATTGATTTTTATTTCATATTATAAATTAATCTAAATCGTATACAAAATAAAATAAATTTTGTAAGTTTTGTGTGAGCTTTCGGCCATGACAAGTTTATCCATAACTTTTTTCACGTGATGTGTGTGTACCTTAGATCTGTATCATCGCATAGCTGGATTCATAAATAATGCTCTGCAATACAGTAACCATAGTCGTCAAAGTTTACTTTAATTATACTATGAAAGTAGTGTGTTTTTGGGAAGGCTGGGACGTGACGTCATCACGATGACGTCAGCAGTGATGACGTCATCAATGACGTCACTAATGACGTCACTAATGATGTCATATGACGTCACATGACGTCACACCTATGACGTCATGGTGACGTCATTACCGCTGACGTCATCATGATGACGTCACTGACGTTAATTAGGTCAAGGTCACGCAAGAATACAAAAAAAAATTTTTTTTGCACTTTTGCGATTCCTCAAAATATGGTGAGAAATTGAAACTTCTCAAGGAATCACAAAAGTGCAAAAAAAATATTTTTTTTTTATTCCCTAGCGATCAGACTCTAGACCTAATATATCCGTCAGGGGTCATTGACCCGTCCCAGCGCCCCCACTTGAAAAAAAAAATAATTTTTTTATTTTACTTACCCACCGAGAGACTGAGAGCCGAAGAATAATTTCTTCAAACACCCGACAGTGCGACAAACGACACGCGACCTGAACAGCACCGCGTCCGAAGACACACTGACTTGGGCGCAGGCGGTTACCCAGGTACCCGGCTCAGTGGTGGGGATAAGGAGGTGGTGGGGGTAAAGTGGTCAGAAGGAAGAAAAATTAAAAATTTTGCAACAACTTATCCGAGTCTGTCCTTTACCGTAACTCGGATTGGAAATATTTCCTGAGAAATATTTATTTTTTATTCTTTCTCAGGTGATCTTGGAACTTGGTCGGGAATTGGAGTCACCAACGTAACCTTACTGGCAAAAGTTAGCTCGTCTAAAAGTTTCTGAAACATTTTATCATCCATAGTGATATTTGTGTCCCTTGAGTAAAATTTTGGATTATTTTTGAAGCAACGTTTCATTTTTGTTAAAGTGGAAGTCTTGGACACCTTAACAGAATTATTTTGCTTGGCCAGCAAAAATTTTACTCTTAATAATTTTTCTCGCAAAGTTTCAGCCATAGATGTATCCCACAGTAAGGTTTGGATAAAACTGAAACACTCAGTGAAGTGTTGCACCTTAGCTGGAAGTAGTGGGGGAACAGGGCTATAGTGGGGGAATGAGTAGTGGAGGGGTTAATGCGGACTGTTGTTGTGAAGTGTAGAAACAGTTTGCCGGGAACTGTCCAAGGAGTAACACGTACTGTGCAGAAAAATTAACCGAGAGACTTGTGTAAAATTTAACTCCAAGAAATATTTAATGTAAGACTAAAAGAGGTAGAGTCAAATGAAAAATAATTCTATAGGAGATGGGCATGGATCAGTTTTGTAGTAAAGTTGAAAATCCACTTGTGTGGAATAAAATTAAATTGTGAGCGAAAAATATTTAGCCACACCTGCAAAATACAAGTGTAAGAAAATATTATGAGACCTGTATAGCTAAATAAAAATTAATTTTGTATCAAACAGTCTTCCAGTATTTCAGTTTGTAAGTCTTAACAAGTAAGGAATAAAATATTAAATAAGGAGTGGAAAATAATTTGTTAAGTAAACGTAAGTGTAGCAGTGTAACAAAAATTAATTTTGTGCAAAACAGGGTAGGTTCTGTTTTGCTAAGTTTAATAAGAAGGAAAAATAAAAATTTACTCACAGAAAAGTCCAGCGGTGGCGAGGTGTGGCGTGTTTGTTGGCTTCCAATAAACTGACTTACCTTCTGTTGAGCTACAGTTGGACAGCTGGCCAAGAAACCAGTCTGTTATATAAGCATTATATAACCGTCTCTGCCGGCTGTGCTGAATCCGGCAAGCTAAAATATTATTCTATACTAAACCTGACTTGGATTGAAAATATTCTGTCCAAAGACCCCTCCCCCTCCCCCCCCCCCCACGGCTCCGGACGAGAAGTGAGCCCCCCCCCCCCCCCCCGGGGGAGGAGGAGGTGGCATAGCCCGAGGCGTTGCCATACCTTGACACGTGTTGTATAATGAGATCCGGTTAGTAATGTATTCAGGTGTGGCTCTTGGAGATTGTCCAATGCCGCAAACAAGTATGTGTCGAGGTCTGGCTGTTTACGTAACCAGGTCCGGTTCCCCCCCACTCCTGACCGGCTCAGCTTCGGTTCTCTGAGGCTTTGCTTCCTTGCAGTTGGTTTCAAACACTTCAGCTGAGTGGTTGAAGCTCTGCCCATACAGGATTCGCAATGTAATGTTGGCGCCGCATTATATTGGGAATTCTTTTAGTCTAAGGCATGGCATGTGTAGTGTTAAGAAATATTTTATTTTGCGCTTGCTGCTTCTGCTAGGTATTGGTGTTGGATAGATTTAGTCTAAGTCTTGTGTGTTGAAAAATATTTCTTTGTACTAATCTTTACAGGTTGTCCCCAAGTAGAAATATTTCAAAATTCGTATTTTGGAGGTACTCCTCTGTGGATTGGCAGTTAAAGTGTTAGGCTTTTGAGACTTAACAGTCTGTGTAAAATAAAAATTTTTCGAGGTTCAGAACCTCAAGAATTATTTGTTACCAACAATAGCATGGCGCCTAACGAGCCCGGGGGTAGGCCCCTGGGGATCCACCCTTAGGCCTCTTTCGGTCAGGGGCGCTACTGGACCTCATCACTCTAGATGGGTGGTTGGCATCCTTTAGCACGAGGCGTCGGATCCTGACACTGACCGGTGTGCTAGGCAAAAGTCAGTACCTACGGGTTAAGACGGGATCCTCGGTCATGGTTAGCATGGCCTCTTCCAAATTATTGTAGCATGTTTCCCTTAAGGAAACTCAAAATTAAATAAATAATTTTTTATTAAATCACCTCCCCCTAAATGTTGAGATCCCCCCGATGCCTCTGACCGCCGGCGGTCTTAGGCATCGGGGGGATTTCTTTTTAACTTTTGGATGACCTTGACCCATATTTGTGTGTGAATAAAATAATATTTTATTCCACACGATATGTAGGTCAGCCATGACTTAGGCGGATTTTTGCCTGAGTTCTGAGAACTCCTCAGGACTTAGAGCGAGATGCGACTAAGTGTTGGCTGTCCACACTGTGGTGGAACAAAATATTATTTGATGTTGACCCATGAGTAAGGGTAGCAGGTATCCAAGAGTTAAAGTCCTAGGGGTAGGTGACCCCCCCCCCCCGAGCCCCAGACGGCAAGTGAGCCCCCCCCCGAAATTTTTTTTTTTTTGGATTTTGACCTTGACCAAAAATTTTTTGCTCCGGACGAAAACTGCGCCCCCCCCCGAAATTTTTTTTTTTTGGATTTTGACCTTGACCAAAATTTTTTTGCTCCGGACGAAAACTGCGCCTCCCCCCCCCTCCCCGGGGAGGTGGAGCTGCCAAGCCAGTAGTGTGAAATTGTTACTCCTACAACAAGTTAAAAATAGTAGTGGCATACTGTTCCCCCCACCAGTCTACCACTGAGGTACCTCTGAAGCAAGTTGGACTCATCTCATTCTCTTTCGAGCCGCCAATGGGTTGACATGGATGTTTCACTGTTTTAGATGTAGCGTAAGTATAAAGGTAATATTTTGCACAGTGGTGTCATGTATGTTTTTAGTAATTGTTAGATTAGAAAAAAAATTGTTTCAGATTGTTTGTCTCTGACAAGTTTTAAACTGTGAAATTTTAAGGATGGAAAAAGTATTTGTAATTATTTAAAAAATATAGGTAGCACCGTTTTAGTGCTACCTTAAATATAAATTTTAAAGATCTGATTTTTGAAATTTTTTATGCTGGTATTAATTCTATATTGTTTTTGAGCTAAATTGAATATGCAGGTAACACTTTAGTATTTTTCCGTGGAAATATTCTTGATTCTTTACATTTTTTGAGTGTTGTCATGTGGTAAGTGTGTCTAAAAGCATCTGATGAAACAAATATATTTAAAAGTATTAAACTGTGAAATTTTAAGGATGGAAAAAATATTTGTAATTATTTCAAAATATAGGTAGCACCGTTTTAGTGCTACCTTAAATATAAATTGTAAGGATCTGAATTTTGAAAATTTTTAGAAACTTGTTTGTAAATAATTTTTTGTTTTGCATTTTAGACAAATGGAAAAAAAAATTTATAAAACTGTAAAAAAAGAGAAAAAAAATATGAGCGGGAGATAGGGCAGCAGATGCTCTATCCCCCGCTGAAAATAATAATTTCCGATGGAATTGACCCACTGTTGTGAATTGATTGTGGTGGGGGAGAGCATTAGTGGTGGGGGAAACGTTATATATACGGGTAGTCAAGCCTCAGTCTTATTTGGTAAGAAAGAGGGAACGCTGGATCGGAGGTGATGGTAAGATTGACTCAATAGCAAATACTTTAACACTGCAATATGTTAACAGGTTGTCAATGGTTAGGAAATATTTTTATTTTTATACTCGCTAGTTTGTTTAACCTTAAAATTTTAAATATATTTTGTTTTGATCAAATGCTTTTGCCGGACTTCCTACACGCTAAGACTCATATAAAGTACAGGATTTAAGCTGATCTCTCGGGGAAATACTATGTAGCCACCTCACACTGGTTATCTGACTTTATTTTCTTTTTCTTTTTTGGTTTCCTTCAAGTCTTGGTTTCATAAATTAGCTGTTAGTTTTTTCAAGACTGTTGGCAAGATCAAGCTTCAATTCGTGGATTCTTATAGATTTATAAGAATCCATGAATCGAAGCTTGATCTTGCCAACAGCCTTAGCAAACTAACAGCTAATTTACAAAGACAAGACTTAAAGGAAACCAAAAAAAAAAAAAAAAATAAAATAAAGTCAGATGACCAATGTTAGGTAGCACATCAGTATTTCCCCGCGAGATCAGTCTTAATTCTGTACATTTTTTGAGTTTTGGCGTGTGGTAAGTGTGCCAAAAGCATTTGCTCAAACAAATATATTTAAAAGTTTTAATTTTGAACAAGTTGGGCAGTAAATAATAAAAATATTTAACTTTTGAACCAGTTGACATACTATTGAAAGTATTTGTTAGAAAGTCAATCTTACTACCATCTCTTATCCAGTGTTCCCTCTTTTTTACCAGATTTAAGGTGGCCTTGACCTATATATTTGTCCTAAATAGCAAATTTAAAATAAATATAATACATTTTGTTCTGCGCATGTGCAGATTTGTTCTGCGCATGCGCAGAACGGGTCTTTCCCAAAGATCACCCCCCACCACCCGCTATAAAAGGAGGTTGGTCAAGAGCGTCTCTCATTCTTTGGTGAACTTTTGTGGAGTTAACATCCAAAGACGCTCTTGGTAATAAGTGTTAAAAATGCTTCTTTGCCATATTTGTGGGGAATTTTTCCCAGATGAAGACATTTTAGCTATACATCAAGAATTACATATGGAAGACCCGGCAAGTTTAACGGCTAATGAAATGGACTGCGATTGGATTGACGAATTTTTGGATGAATTTAATCAACGGCTCGACAACTGGGAGAGTTATTTGCAACAAATGCAGCAGGGACGACCCAGCGTGATCCAATTTGGAGGTGCTGGACCGTCAGGACTTAGAAGAGGAATTGTTGCGGAACCAGAAGATGAAGAAACGGACACTGATACAGATTTAGACACGGACATGGATTTGAATATAGAAACAGAACAAGAAGGAACCAGACACTTACGCACAACTGCTTTTCCCGGACGCACGGTAATACATAACAAAATAAATAATGTGCAACTAGATTTAGAAAATTTTGTAACCGAGGCAAAATCATTGATTTGTGAAACTTTAACTAAAGAATTGGCAAGATTAAATGTTATTAAATTTGGTTTAGTGTTGGACGCAAAATTTAGTAAATCTGATGGTGAAACCACACTTCGAGGTTTCATAACAAAAAACCGTACTTTGATGTTTGGCTCGGATATAAATCAAATTGTAAATGAATGTATAGAAGAATTGATGGTAAAACTGCAGGAACATGAGGGGAGAGGGTCAGGTTGGATGTTTACATCTGTAGAGGGTTTAGATTTAAGAGTGCATAAGCACGGATTTGGTATGAGAGGAAGCAGCTACATCCCTCTACCAAAAGCCATTGAGAAAACTAAAGCATGTATAAATGTACAGAATGAAGATAATGAGTGTTTTAAATATGCTATGCTTTGTAAATATATTTTGCCAGAGCAGCGCCCTTCTAGAGTAAGTAGACACTATGTAAATATAAATAATAGATATAACTTCCAAGGACTGTCTTACCCTATAAGTGTTAAAGACATTTGTAAATTTGAAAAGAAGAATCCCGGTGTTAGTGTAAATATTTTTGGTTTGGATGATGCAAATAATGTGTACCCCTTAAGGGTAACTAAAACTGAACTTAGGAACCATACTGATTTGTTATTAATAACTAAAGGTGAAATTTCACACTATGTATATATAAAGAATTTTGAACAACTTGTCAGAAGTCAAGTTACTAAGCATCATGGTCATATAACGATTTGTAAGCGATGTTTTTGTTTTGTGTCAAAAGAAGTAAGGAGAGGAGGTGCAGAATGGCTACAAGAACACCAAAGACTCTGTAATGAAAATTTTGAATGCAAAATTAGTTTGCCTGCACCTACTCGCTCTATTGTAAAATTTGAAAAGATTAGCCATCAATATAGGGTACCATTTGTAATTTATGCAGACTTTGAGTCCACACTGGTACCCCAAGAACATCCAGAAGGGGAAATTACCAGTAGGACAAAATATCAGCTGCATAAACCTAACAGTTTTTTTTGCTTGTTAAATCCACACTGTCAGAAGAACATTTGAAAAATTTTGGTTTAAGTTCAACCCCAATTTTGTACAGAGGTGAGGATGCTGCTAAACATTTTGTAGATAACTTGTATTATATAGCTGGTAAGGTTGAAGAAGTGTACAGTAATATTATTCCAATGTTACCTCTTGATGAAGAGGAGGAAATTCAATATATCAATGCCACTAATTGTTACTTGTGTAAAAAAGAATTTACTCTTGACAACCATAAAGTCCATGATCACGATCACCTTACTGGTTATTACAGAGGGGCTGCTTGCAATGCTTGTAATATTAATTATAAACTTCCGAAATTCATTCCAGTTGTTTTGCATAACCTTAGTGGTTATGACTCACATTTTATTATTCCGGAATTGGGCAGGGATGATGGGAAAATTGGTGTTTTGGCCAACAGCACAGAAAATTATATTAGTTTTTCCAAGACTGTTGGCAAGATGAAGCTTCGATTCGTGGACTCTTTTCGATTCATGTCATCTAGCCTTGCCAACCTAACTAAAAATTTAAGACGACAGGATTTAAAAGAAACCAGAAAAATTGTGGTAGAAGATAAAATGGACTTGGTGCTAAGGAAAGGAGTGTTTCCTTATGATTATATTACAGGAATGGAAAAATTTGAAGAAACAAGACTACCACCTATCGAAGCGTTTAAAAGTAAATTAACTGAAACCGAAATTTCAATTGAAGATTATAATCATGCTCAGAAAGTCTGGAATGAATTAGGAATGAATACCTTGGGTGATTATTCTGACTTTTATGTAAAACTAGATGTAACATTATTGTGTGACATAATGGAAGAATTTAGGAACACTTGTTTCACCGCTTAAGGACTGGACCCCCTTCATTCGTTTACATCTCCCGGCTTAGCATGGCAGGCCATGTTAAAATCCACCGAGTGCAAGTTGGAGCTGTTAACCGACATCGATATGGTTTTGATGATCGAATCAGGTGTACGCGGTGGATTAACTCAGGCCGTTACAAGACATGTGAAAGCTAATAATAAATTTCTACCAAACTATGATGAAACTAAAGATTCGATTTTTCTTGGCTATTTTGATGCGAATAATTTGTACGGTTGGGCGATGTCCAAACCCCTTCCGTATGGCAACTTCCAATGGGTAGACCCTGATTCAATTGGAAATATTATGGATATTCCCAAAGAAGGTGACACCGGCTACATCTTAGACTGCGACTTTGAGTATCCAGTACACCTACACGATCATCATTACGACTTGCCACTGTTGGCTAAAACTGAAGTATCACCGACGGGAAAATGGCCCAAATTAATGATGACATTAAACAACAAAAACCGTTATGTCGCGCACTATTGGGTTGTACAACAAGCGTTGGAATTAGGATTGATTATTACCAAAATTCATAGAGTTTTAAAATTTTCACAATCTTGTTATTTAAAACCATACATTGATTCAAACACTGCAAGGAGAGCAGCAGCAACATCAGCTTTTGAAAAAGATTTTTACAAGCTCATGAACAATGCAATATTTGGAAAAACTTTAGAAAACAAAAGGAAACACAAAATTGTAAAATTAGTAACAAACCCCAGACAGATGCAGAAACTTGTACAGAAACCGAATTTTGGAACAAGTATGATAATTAATGAAAACTTGGTAGCAGTCAGCATGAAGAAAACCAAGATAGTAATGGATAGACCGTTGTACATAGGAATGTCAATATTGGATATAAGTAAAACGCACATGTATGACTTTCATTACAACAAAATGGTTCAACATTATGGAAGAGAAAATATTGGAGTAGCCTACATGGACACGGACGCACTAATTTATTGGATTAAGACACAAGACATGTATGAAGATCTTCGGACGTTCATACACAAAAATGATTTTGATTTTTCCGACTACCCAAGAAATCACCCGAACTTTAATGAAAATAATAAGAAAGTTTTAGGCAAATTCAAAGATGAATGCAATGGAGCAAGCATGGAAGAAATCGTTGCACTAATGTCCAAATTATATTCTTTTAAAGTATATAAAGGACATCAAGAAGAAACATCTACCACCAAAAAAGCAAAAGGTGTGAAGACAAGTTATTTGAAGAAAAATGTAAACTTTGAACAATACAAAAACTGTTTATTTAATGACACTACCTTGACTGCTAAATTTAACACCATAAGGAGTGAAAAACACAAAGTGTACAGTGTTACAGAAGTTAAGAAAGCACTCTCGAACAAGGATGACAAAAGACACATTATGGATGATAAAATCAACACTCTTCCTTTCGGCCACTACTCCCTTAACCCCATCAACAACTAACCTATTCTTCGTCCTCTTCGTCCTTTTTTGACCTAAATTCCTTTTTTGGCCACTACTCTCTTAACCCTATCAAGAATTAACCTATTCTTCGTCCCTCTTCGTCCTTCTTCGACCTAAATTCCTTTTCCTTCTGTAAAAAAATGGGGAACACGGCAAGTCCAACGCTTTGTTCCCTATTTTTTTACATTAATTTGAATGACCTTGACACATTTAAAATCAGTTTTTAATTAGAAACAAATTTTTATTTCCACTTTATTGGTAATATAACAACCTAAACATAATTAATAAATTGTTTATAAAATTATTTTCTTAACCCTCTTAAAATAAGGGAGGGGGGTATCATATAAATGAACTATATTTTTTAAATATCATTCATTTATATAATACCTTAACCTGGGGGTAATGTAATAAAAAACCATTACTCGGACATTTCCCAAACCATGTCCTTGAGGGTTAAGGAAATATATTTAAATAGTATTTCTTACCAATTTAGAATACCTTAACAGACTTAAATAGGGTTTAATACATACATAAAGTTCATTTCTATTTCAACCGTAATAACGGAAGGATTAAAAAATGGATTTAAAACAAAAAATTGTTAATGAACTTCATAAACCTGCTAGAAGAAAATTTCCCCGTAGAAATACCGTTATAAAAGGAATGAACGACTTATATCAAGCGGACTTAATAGAAATGATTCCTTATAGTAAACAAAATAAAGGATTTAAATATATATTGACTATTATCAATTGTTTTACAAAAATGGCAGATGCTTTACCGCTAAAAGATAAAACCGGCAAGAGTGTAACAAAAGCCATGGAAACTGCGATACATAGAGATAAAAATACCATAAAACATTTACAAACCGATGATGGTAAAGAATATTTCAATAAAGAATTTTCAAATTTAATGAAAAAACACGACATAAACCATTATTCGACTAATTCAGAGGTAAAAGCATCAATCATAGAAAGATTCAATCGAACTTTAAAAGGTGCGATGTACAAGATGTTTTCAAACAGAGGATCGCACGTATGGATTGATATGTTACCAAAACTAATAAAAGATTACAATAACAAGTTCCATAGAACAATTGGTATGAAACCGAGCCAAGTGACTAGCAAAAATGAAAAACTCGTATTAAAACGTATACAAATGAATACTAAACCAAAAGTTGAAAAACTAAAGCCTAAAGTGTTTAATGTTGGTGATAAAGTGCGAATAAGCAAATACAAAGGTGTATTCAGTAAAAGATATCTGCCAAATTGGACAAATGAGGTTTTTACCGTATTTAAGGTGCAACCTACAGTACCAGAAACTTACATTTTAAAAGATAATAAAGGACAATTGCTCGAAGGAGGGTTTTATGGACATGAAATGTTAAAATCCACAGTTGGCGATGTGTATCTCGTTGAAAAGGTGTTGCAACGGAAAAAAGATAAAGTAAAAGTGCGATGGTTAGGATTTAATAAGAGTGAAGATTCTTGGATACCTAAAAAGGATCTCATATAATGATGGAGCATCATTTTAGGTTGAACCTTTACAAAGGATGGAGATAATACCGCAAAAGGATAGTTTTCCTATTAATAATATTGATGAACTCACGGTGGACAATTCAGAATTGAACAGTGGCAAACATGGTGTTTTGTTACCAAACACGGTGCGTTGTCTTGTAACCGGTCCATCCAATTGTGGTAAAACAAATGTGGTATTCAATTTGATTACAAACCCAAAAGGATTGCGTTTCAATAACTTGTATGTCTTTTCTAAATCATTACAACAACCCAAATACCAATTATTAGAAAAAATATTTAATAATGTTCCAGAAGTGAAATATTACAAGTTTGATGCAAGTGAAAGTGTAATGCAACCGCATGAAGCTAAACCATTTTCAGTTTTTATATTTGATGATGTATCCTGTGAAAACCAAAACACTATCAGGAGCTATTTCGCTATGGGGCGACATAACAATATAGATAGCATTTACATAGGCCAGACTTATAGTAAAATACCAAAACAATTGATAAGAGACAACGCAAATGTGTTAATTGTATTCAAACAGGATGAAACCAACTTAAAACACATATATTACGATCATGTCAATGCGGATATGTCATATGAACGGTTTAAAGACATATGCGGTAAGGCTTGGGCTGAAAATTGTGGATTTTTGACAATTATGAAGGAACAACCACTAAATAACGGTCGATACAGGATAGGTTTCGATAAATTTATATTAATTCACTAACCACTATATCACACAATCATTCTTGTACAGCACGTCTTGCTACAAACATGGTTAACCAAGAAAAGTTAGTAAAGGAAATTAAATCACTTAGTGATTCTATTCGGGCTAAAAACAGAGCATTAAAGTTAGGTATCAGCGAAAGGGAGAAATTTCTTGAATCTACTTTTAAACCTATTACAGAGCCTTTGAAACAATTGAACAAAAAATTGACTAAACCTTCTTTTCAAGGTGATATTATTGCTCCGATAACACAATATGAAAGGGAAAGTGTAATATCAGAAGATATTAGCGATGAGGACCCGGAAGCCTCGATATTTAGTGATACAGCGGTAGAAAGAGAAGATGTATATGCTGGTAGTGAAGAAGAAGCGGTATCTATAGCGAGTGAAGAAGAAAAAACAGAAGGAGAACCATCAAACATAAGCTTATTGGGTGAAAATATTCATACAAAAGGACCTTTAGGAAGAAAATACTTGTTAAAACTGTTAATTGGAACTGATTCTACTAAAAAATACCACAGTTATGGAGCAAGAATGTCCAAAGAAGGTGTAATGATTGGTAATAGCAAATTAGATGTCGATGAACATGATAATATTCACGTAGGTGATCAAATATATAAGGGAACAAGGGGACTATTTGAATTACTATTTGAAAATAAACCTTTAAAAGCATTGGTAAAAAATGATGATTTGGAAGTGTATAGCAAAATTTTGGAACAAACTAATGCATATAGAAGAAATTATTTACCTGAAGCACCAATTTATAGAAATAAATCTGTAAAATATAAAGATTTTGTTTCCAAATTAATACCAATTATAAGAAGAAAACCTGTAAAAAGAAGATTAGTAGCATCCACTTTAGATTTAAGTTCCCCAGAACCGAGAAAAAGAAGCAAATCAGTCACCGGTAAAGGATTGATGAAGAAACTATACAATACAAACGTAATTTATTACAATAATATCAATAAATTGGTAGATAGAATGAAACTAATACATGAAGCCAAAGAAGCAGGTCATACTGGATTGGAAAACGAATGGGTGGCTTTAGTGGATGAACTTAGAAACCGCGGGGTAATCTCATAAAAATGCGTTAGTCCCTAAAATGCTATTCAGTTGCACCATGAGTGTCGACAAGTTCGGACGATATTCCTCGGATGGATTATATTACGCGAATAACTTAAAAAGAGGTGCTGGTTTACCACAAACACCTGAAGGAGATTATGATATTAGTAATAAAAGGTTAAAAAACATAAAAGATCCCACGGATGAAAACGATGCAGTAAATTTAAAAATAGTAAAGGAAAAGATATCACCAACATTAAGACAACACAATAACACATATGATGCAGAAAATCATAGAATTATCAACGTTGGTAAACCAAATGAAAACGGTGATGCAATAAACAAAGGTTATTTGTCATCTGAATTAAAAAATACGTTAAACTTCAATGGAAAAACGTATAGTGCTAACAATAAACGTATATCCAACGTAGATGACCCTAAAGATGCAAAAGACAGCGTGAATAGACGCTATTTACATTCCTTGATACCTGAAAAGACAAAAGATGGATTTTCTTTTTATAAATTTGTTATTAATGATATAGGTTATCCAAAAACTGAAAACGATGCTGTAAATCTAAAATATATTAAAGATCATTGTATCATACGTGATGTAGGGGTTATAGATTGTTTTAATAATTGTTTAGCAAATGTTAAAGATGGTTCGGCGCCATCAGATGGTGCAACAGTGGGTCAAATGATGGAAACCTTAAAACAAGAAACAACCTCTTTTGTAAAACAAAATCAAGTAGTATCGAAGCAAGGGGATGAATTCGTTCAAGGTAATGAAAAATTTAATTTATTAACATACAAAAATAATGCTTGGGATTGCATGGATAAAAAGTTATCAAATATGGGATGGGGTTATGAGGATCATGATGCAGCTGCTTTATCACAAACCGTACATTTAGATCCAAATCATTACTTTGTATATTTTACATGTAATAATAGAGTGATAAAACACTTGAAAGAAGGAAGAGAAGCAAATGATGCTGCAACTGTAGGACAGACCATTACAACATCATTAAAGGATAGTAAAGTGTATAATTGTAATAATAAACGTATAACAAACCTTAAAGACCCTGAACATGTAGATAATGCTGTCACTGTTAATTTTCTTGTAAAAGTTTTAGGTAATGCGATATTTGATTTACACAATCATTTTACACCAGATATTCTTCAAGGAAAATCGGGTCATAATACTTATGATGAATCCATGAGAGGTGAATATATTAAACGAGAAATTTATAATAAATACTTTATTAACCCTAAAACGCAAAAGTTTAGATCATCAGATTGGGGTGATATTGATATTTAATTAAATAACTCAATAAATGACTTCATTTATGTGCAACCTGTCATAGAGGTAACACATAGGATACGCTTTTCGAATATAAAAGACAATCATGGCATTTCATTACACCAGTCCATATCGAGACACTATACGGAAAGGAGGCGGTATCACGTCCACAGCGGTTTCTCTGTTAAGTAAAGCTTTAAATCGAATTCCAGTAGGATCTGTCGTAAATAGAGCAATAGACGCTTTACCATACGAATTTCACATACCAGGAGGTTATCAGTATTGCGGACCAGGAACTAAATTGAAAAAACAACTGGAAAGAGGCGATCCAGGCATAAATAAGTTAGATCAGGCTTGTAAAGAACACGATATAGCATATTCCACATTTAGCGATACAAAAAATAGATCAATAGCTGATAAAAAGCTCGCGGATATAGCTTGGCAACGAGTAAAGTCTAGTGACGCTAGTATTGCAGAAAAAGCAGCAGCTTTAGCGGTAACAGCAGGTATGAAGGCTAAAACAGCAGTAGGAGGTGGAAAAAGGAGGAGTAGGGGTAAAAAAAGTTTAACTAAGACGAAACATGGAGGAAATATTAGAAGAAAACGACATTCCACCAGAAAGGGTAATAAAAAACCAACAGTATGGTCAATGGTAAAAAACGGGGCAGGTCTATACCTAAGACCATATCGTGCATATTAAATAAAAGAAATCAATTAGTAATACCACATAAAGCGTTAACAAATATCGAATTATTTAAATACATTTCATGTTTAAAAATACCTTTTTTTCGCGGTGTCTTTATGAAAGATGATTTACCAGTTAAAATGTGGAAAAACGAAACCGGTATTGTAAATTTAGACAATTCTGAAGGTCCTGGCACTCATTGGGTTTGTTATAAGAAATTAGGTGATAATATATATTACTTTGATAGTTTTGGCAATTTACCACCACCTAAAGAACTTGAGCGTTACTTTAAATCTGCTAAAAACATATATTACAACTATAAAAGAGAACAACCCGATAACATTTTAATATGCGGCCATTTATGTTTGGAATTCCTAGCTAAAAGTATCAGTCACCATTGACATGTCATCCTATACGGTATCATTAACAGGAAAATCGTCCACTTTACGAAGTATCCTTTTTCCAGCGTTACGCTTGCAAAAAGGAAGGTTTTGGGAGGCGGCACTGTTGGATTTTACAACTTACAACTCTATTCCCAATGTTACGGAAGATAAAAACAACTTATTGCATTATTATAAAGGAAAAGATGCCAGTGGGAAGTTTACAGACTTAGAAGTTTGCACTCTACCCACAGGTTCTTATGAAATTGATCATATTAATGAATTTTTGCAAAATAAAATGGGAAAAGACAATATAACATTAAAAGGTAATAACAATACAATGAAAGCTGAAATTAACTCCAAATATTATATAGATTTTACTCAGGAATACTCAATCGGTGAATTGTAAGGATTTCCCAAAGATAGCCCAATTTTAGAACCAAATCAAACACATTCCGGTAAACAAACTGTAACTATACTAAAAGTTAATAGTATAGATATAACTTGTAACATTATACAGGGAGCTTACAGAGATGGAGCAAATACTCATATAATACATACTTTTTACCCGAGTGTACCTCCAGGATTTAAAATTGTTGAAAAGCCACAAAACCTAGTATATCTGCCGTTGAACACCACTTTCATTTCAGACATCGTGTTGAACGTATTGGATCAAGACGGTAACTTGATAGATTTCCGAGAAGAGCCAATTACAGTTAGATTACATTTAAAATCGACACTTTAATACAAAAATCATGGGTTTATCATTTAAAAGTGGACAGCCTACGGGAAACCGCATTAGTAGCTCTTCAGCTGTGGAGGAGTTAACACGCGAGAACATTCGTTTCTTAGAAAAGATTGGTTTAAAATTAACCGATTATGGATATACTGGATATAGCGCAGGGTCCGACATTCGACGAAACACTATGGGAAAAAGAATATCACACCCACAACCCTTACACTTCATCAAAATTGAACAATAACGATGAAATTCGTATTCCTATACAACATCAAGACATTTACACACTACCATGTGAAAGTTACTTGTATATCGAAGGAAAAGTAACAAAAAAGGACAATAGTGTAGGTACAACAGTTCCATTTATAAATAATCCTATGGCTTTCCTGTTTGATGAAATTAGATATGAAATATCAGGTGTAACAGTTGATTCCACTAAAAAAGTAGGTATTGCAACAACTTTAAAGGGGGTAACATCTATATCACCTAATGAAACCAATTTACTTCAACCAGCCGGATGGGTTTTACCTGAACATGACACAATCACTCCGAATACAAATGGATATTTTGATTTTCATATTCCATTACGTTTGTTGCTTGGATTTGCTGAAGATTATAGAAAAATAATATTAAATGTTAAACAAGAATTAGTTTTGTTGAGATCTTCTAACGATAAAGACATTATTAAAGCTCCAGATGGTACAACGGATGCAAACCTAGAATGGAAATTAACATTAGACAAAATTGTATGGAGAGTTCCACATGTTAAATTAGCTGACGAACATAGAATGCTACTATTAAGGAAGTTAAAGGCTGATCGTGATATTGTAATTCCTTTTAGAAGTTGGGAATTCCATGAACATCCAAGCTTGCCAACTACGGATCGTCACACTTGGACTGTTAAAACATCTAATTACTTAGAACGAGCCAGGTATATTATATTTGGTTTACAAACAGATAGGAGAGACAGCATCACAAAACATGCAGGCAAATTTGATCATTGCAACTTAAAAAATATTAAAGTTTATTTGAATTCACAATTTTTCCCCTACGACAATTTGAATGTGTCATTTAATAATAAAAAGTACAGTATATTATACGATATGTATGCGAGATTCCAAAATTCATATTACGGTAAAACAAATACACCTTTATTATCACCAGAAGAATACTTAGATGGTTACACAATAGTTGTAATTGATTGTTCTAAACAAAATGAATCAGTAAAATCATCAAGTGTTGACATAAAGATTGAAATGGAGTTTAATGCAGCTATACCTGCAAATACAACTGCATACTGTTTAATTCTACATGATAAAATTGTAACATACACACCTCTAACTGGAATTGTTAAAAATGTATTGTAAAAAAACCGGTTTTGTTACATTCCGCGAGTATAAAAGCGGAGCGTGCAGGCCGCTCCTGATCAGTTTGTTGCCTGACGTCGTATGGGTAGCATCATCTTCAATATGGCTTCTACAAGTGGTACAACGGAATGCGATATAGAAAAAGAAATTTCAGAATTTTTGGACATGAATGAACAGCAACACGTCACAAATCAAGAAGAAGAAGAAAAAGGTAAAAAGAAAAAATATTTGTCCAAGAGGAAAAGAAATGTGGAAGAAAATATTTCACCAAATATTTTGATGGAAGTATTTTTAAGAATTTTTTATCCAATCTCTTCAAGTTTGGATAAAAGTGTTTTAATTGGAATTATGAAATCAACCGACTATTCACCTACAGTAATTTTAACTCACGGAACAAAAATGATTTTGTTTACAGCCAATGCTTGGGAATCTTTTATGAAACACCTCCATTTGTTGGAATGTTACTTTAATAGCAACATGTTTGGCAGGAAAACAAAAGTAGGACTATTGGATTCAGACTTGGAAATTGATATTATTAAACACAGAGGTGAACATCAAATGAGATTCAGAGATACGACCAAACATGACATAAAAATTCAACTGAACAGAGAAGAATTTTTTATTTTAACATGTGCAACTGAACCAATAACAAGATATTTAAGACAGCTAGTATTCTCCAGTTCAATTATTAAAGATTATTTAACAGATACTTTGGACAAACAACCGGATGCACCAATTTTGTATGGACATGTGGACACTTCAATATTCAACAGAATTCCTCATGAAGTTCAAATGTGGAGACAATTGGAACAGAAGAAAAAAGATTGCAAGAAAAAAATAATTTTGTAAAATCGGATGAAGAAACACATTTCAGTGATGAAAAGGATCAAAGTGATGATAATGACAACAACAAAAATGACCAGATGGAAAGTTAAATAAAGTTTTAAAATTTTTCACAACACTTTACACTTGAATTGGCAAATTTTCAATAAAAAATTCAAAATTTTGTGGGTGTAGGCCTACCGGGGATGGTGCCCACGTTAAATATACACCAACGCGCCTTCAACTGTACGGCCTGGCATAAATAAATGCCTACCGTGGTGTGGAAAACAGTTGACCTTCCGACACCGTGATGGATAGACAGGTGACCTTTCAAATGGACATGGAAGAAGAAATCAAGTCCAAACCGGGTATTATTGAATTTCAGGCGTTTCGCGGTAACAATGATCGGTTCATAATTAAAGAACTTGTATTTTACGATATAGATAAAAATATTCCTTACACATTTTTATTCAAACCACCATGCTCTTTTTCTTCACTAACCAGCAAAGCCGCAACAACAAACCGATGAACTTGGAAATATTTTCATCACATCGATTGGTATGACGGTTTTACCAGTTATTCAGACTTGTATCATATTATGCATCAATTTTCAAACAGATTTACTAATATTTACACAAAAGGACTTGAAAAGAAAAGATGGATAGAACAATTTACATCTACTCCAGTTAAAGATGTGCAAATTAATAAAAATTTTAAATTTATTGCTGAAAACATTTGTATTTGCACACAAAGTGTGGAACATGAAAGGGACAGGCACTGTGCCTTAAAAAACGCTTTAAAATTAGCAACTTACCTGCAAGATGGAGAAATCGGTGATGGTGGTGGGGGTAACGGCGATTATAAAAGCGAGGAGCAGACCGAGACCTGGCACGAGTATTACTCGAGATTCCGAGACGACAACATCTCAGAGCAAGAAGACAGCGAGGACCTCTAGAACAACCATGGCATCCAACCAGTTTCTGCAGACTTTGGTGGAACAGTTCAACGCCCACTCCAAGTCTACAATTTTGCCGGTAAAAAAATGTTCAGAGCTGAAGGATGAAAAACATTATACCATGAAGAAGATGGAAACTACAGTCGGCGAGGCAATCTGCTGCAGCTTGAGCGAAGCCCCATACACTCCGGGAGATGAGCCGAAATTCCAAATTTACCTGCCCAAAAGATTTGTACACCTACTCCAAAACGAAGATCTCCGCTCCATACAACCAGGATGTCTCTACTTGGTGTCCCACGGATGCAGCGGCAGCAACTCCACCGAGCTTACCATCCACATCGCAGACAAGCAGCAGTGTTAAAAAAAAAAAATAATTTTTTTCTTTCTTGTATCTGTTTGTATTTTTTAACTATATATATTTTTGTCATGTAATCTTGTTTGTACTGTTTTAAATAAAGATAAAAAACAAAAAAAAAAAAAAAACAAAAAAAACACAAAAAAGGCAACATATCAATATGTGAAACAAAAAAAATTTTTCACATATTGATATGTTGCCTTTTTTTTAAAGCTCTGGGGTGACCTTGACCTTTGACCTTTGCACAAATAAAACATAAATTTTTTTCAAACAGCAATATGTGTGTGTGTGTGTGTGTGTGTGTGTGTGTGTGTGTGTGTGTGTGTGTGTGTGTGTGTGTGTGTGTGTGTGTTTTCCCCCACCATTTCAGGTTACCAGCATACAGACTGTAAAGAAGTTCAGTTTGATTGCAACTGTCAAACGATGAGCATCCTATTTGAGCTTTGTGTAAGAAAAATTATTGAAGATCAACAGCTATTTAGCCATACTTTACGTTCCAACGCTCCTCAGCAAATCAAAATTTTTATCAAACAGTACAAGCTAGACAACAGAGGTTACAACACTTTTGGTTGGTACAAGTTTGGTGATGGTACAAAATTTTGTTGAAGTTGTGGAAGGGCCGCTGTATCCAACCCGGCACAATTCCTACAAGATGATGGATGTTTACAATATGGTCATGTGGCTCCAGTTTTAAGTTACCATACACCTAAAGAACTTTGCGCCATTTGTTCAATCAATATGTTTAGTTGGCAAAAATTTAACCACCTCTCATCAGACAGCGTGTAAACAACTTCCCCCCCCCCCACTATTTCATACTACCTTCAAACGACCATGCTAATATTCATTCCGCCTTTGGACATCATACGGAAAAGATCAAGATGGCTCTGACTGTAAAATGTGCAAATTATGAAGAAGTATTTGTAAGAAATCTGCAAGAATTAAACGAAATTGTTCAAGAATTTAAATCACTAATCGAACAGGGATACCGATTGAACATGCAAATTTTTGCTTGCAACACAAAATGCCCTCATGTCCCCAGGGATGACGAGCCGCCTAGGTCACCATCATCAACTTCTTCAGCCTACTCCTCCAGATCATCCGTGAAGACTCAAGCCAGTCCAAACTTGGAATATTTCTCCTGACTAATATTTATATTTTGTATCCTCATTGTACTTCAATATGTATATTTTTGTACTGTAATAAAGGAATGATAAAATAAAAACAAAATAAAAAAACCTATCTTGCTACAGTATTGTAGCAAGATAGAATTTTTTAAAACACAAATTGGATGACCTTGAACATGTTCTAACATGTTTAGGTTTTCCCCTACCACTTTTCCTCTTGGAGACCTGAGATGCAGCACCAATGTGTTTCATTACATCTTCATCTTTTGAGCTGCAAACATGGATGTTCCACCACCAATATATGAGGCCGATGAAGCGGAAAGCCTGGGGAGGAGGAGATGCCAGCATGTGGATCTAGTGGAGATAATGGAAAGAAGGATGGAAGAAAGACGGATCAGGAAGGACCATATGCTAATTCAGAAAATTTTAAAATTAGCTCTCTTCATAATCTTGGCCTTATTAATTGCAATCTTCTTCTACTTGGTATACGCAGTTGTATACTGCCTAAGATGCATCGAGTGTACAGATAAAGCAGCCAAATTGCCAGTTTTCAACACTACTCTGTAAATAAAATTTTCTTTTTTAAAACTCCAAATGGTTGACCTTGAACATGTTTCAACCTGTCTGGTTGTATCAATTACCCCCACCACCACCACAATTCCAAAAGACCAATCCTACATGCAAGTCTGGCTTCATTTCCAACTCAGCTACGCTAAAGGTTACACTACACATAATGAAGTGGGAATTACTTGTTGACAGCCTTCAATACCTAAAAGAAATCTATGAAAAATTGCACATGCGGCTTCTTCAAAATCCAGGGATGATAATAAAAATGAACTTGGAATACGACTGTCCAATCATCGACGACAGTATGGATGAAGCAGAAGGGGTAGTCCAAAATACACAAGGAACATGTTGCTGTGAAGAAAATTCTTCGACAACATCAAGCACAAGTCCGGACAGCACATATGGGGATGAAGGAGGATTTTTGTAAATAAATTTAAAAAAAATAATTTTTTTTTTAAAACTTCAAATGGTTGACCTTGAACACGTTTGAACATGTTGAGCGATGTGGATAAAAAATATTTTTTTTTCTTATGCCTATTGCTGAATAACAAACTCAGTTGTATAGTTTGCAAAAAAATTTTTTTTTCATTTCATATGACCATTTTACCCCCACCATCTCCTTATCCCCACCACTCTACCGAGTACCTGAGATACACGGAGCGACTTGTTCAGTTGCTGTTCAACTCTTGTGGTGTGCACATCTCACTTTTTGCACTCAATTTACTTATATTGAGTTTAAATTTAAATATTTAGCAAAATATCAAACATTTCTTAATTTTTCGGCAAAGTTTCAAATAACAATTTTTTTTTCACTTTTGGTTTAATTGAAATTTCACAAGTTCAAAGATCACCTGAGAAAGAATAAAAATAAATATTTCTCAGGAAATATTTCCAATCCGAGTTACGGTAACGGACAGGCTCGGATGAGTTGTTGCAAAAATTTTAATTTTTCTTCCTTCTGACTACTTTACCCCCACCACCTCCTTATCCCCACCACTGAGCCGGGTACCTGGGTAACCGCCTGCGCCCAAGTCAGTACGTCTTCGGACGCGGTGCTGTTCGGGTCGCGTGTCGTTTGTCGCACTGTCCGGTGTTTGAAGAAATTATTCTTCGGCTCTCAGTCTCTCGGTGGGTAAGTAAAATAAAAAAAAATATTTTTTTTTCAAGTGAGGGTGCTGGGACGGGTCAATGACCCCTGACGGATATATTAGGTCTAGAGTCTGATCGCTAGGGAATAAAAAAAAATATTTTTTTTGCACTTTTGTGATTCCTCGAGAAGTTTCAATTTCTCACCATATTTTGAGGAATCGCAAAAGTGCAAAAAATTTTTTTTGTATTCTTGCGTGACCTTGACCTAATTAACGTCAGTGACGTCATCATGATGACGTCAGCGGTAATGACGTCACCATGACGTCATAGGTGTGACGTCATGTGACGTCATATGACATCATTAGTGACGTCATTAGTGACGTCATTAGTGACGTCATCACTGCTGACGTCATCGTGATGACGTCACGTCCCAGCCTTCCCAAAAACACACTACTTATGAATAGTATATTTCATAACAAGAGTGGAAAGTGTCTTTTCCGGGCCGAGATCGAGTTTTCGAATTTCGATCAAGGCACGGAATAACACTTTCTACTCGAGTTATGAACGATATTTTTCATCACACTGTAGATAATTAATAATAGTAATTAATTAAATAATGCAAGTTTAAGAAACCACCTATGGATGCTCAATTGATTTCCGCAGTACAATGAAAACAGTGATTCTGTTTTACACAGCTGATTACATTATTGAGAACAGCTGATTTCACTTACCTAACCTCCACTTCGCAAACAGCTGATTTTCCCTCTCTAGAGTGGGAAAACGGTTTTTCTACACTCTCAGCTGGTGATGAATATAGCTGTTTCCCGTACAGTGTGATGAAAAGAAATATAACCTTCCAAAATATCGCCATCGTTGCCTAATTAAAAAAGGAAGCACGCGTTCACAATCCAACTACCGACCTATTTCACTTCTGCTCCGTTTTCCGAATTCCCGTTCCCCGCAAATGACGGCCGGGTGACAACTCTAACGACATAATAATTAAAACCAACAAGCGCCGTGAGCCGAGCGAGGGATGGAATGGTTAGGCTGATGGCATTATAACTGCGAGAGTGCGTGGGACCAAATAATTAGATTACTACATAATTCATCTTCGCCCGGTAATTGGTCCTGATGAGTCCGTGTATTGTTTTGTTACTGTTGTCGGTCACATTTAGATTTGCATCTGACGTCATCGGCCTTCACATCCCCACTACATGATGGTCACACGGATGTGGTGATAAATGCCATGCGTGAAGTAAACCAGCTAAAATGGCATGCGTTTGGACAATAAAACGTAATGAAATTTTGAGTTCATAGCTTTGAAAATAGTAAATGTTGTTATGATTAAACTGTTTGGTATGTGTAATTTATTGGTTTCTACAATGTTGTTGTTGAGTAAAAAAATGAAATGTTAATTTTTCATGTTTTTATCGTTTGATAACTAGAGTATTTAGTGAGTTGAGTTTCAAAAGATTTCATAATGTGCTATTTATAAATTAAGGCCAAATGTAATTCTAGGATGACTCTAAAAATAATCTAGTACTAAACTCTAACTTGGGACTGTTTAAGAAGATTTGGACTTTTGATGACGTTTTTGTGAGGAAATATTATTTTACCTTAGATTCCCAATATTTTTAAAGTGGATTTTAGGCTTTAATTTGTTCTTTATGTGTTATAAATGATTGTTTAATGTCTCTGAGACACACGGGTCAATGACACTTTTTTCCATAAAACTATACTTAATCTTTTGTGAAGTAACTGTATAACTTGAATGATGAGAAGTTAGTAGTTGAACAATAACCGGAAGGTTCAGAAACTGCGTCAGGTCAGGGTCAGGGTTAGAGCTTGTGGTTTGGCCGTGGTCCGCTACAGGCTAGACGAGCCCGCATCTACCGCGCACGTAATCTCAAGGTTGGACCACACATTTCAAACCCTCGAATTTTTGACTCGGGGACTGTCGATTTTATTTTATTATTGTAGTTTAAACCTGGAGAACAATTATTAATATTGATAATTGTTACATGAACAATTAATAATAACCACTTCTGTTGCAGTATGAAACTATATAGTCCTGTATTTCTCTCGTTATTGTTTATTTGATACACATACTTCTTATTTTCCGAGGAACAGCTTGTCTTACTGTAATACAAAATAATTAGAACAATTAATCGTTTCATTGAAAATTTGCATTAAATGACTGTTGATCAAAGTTTTGAAACGATTCATAAATTTATATTATAATTTAATTAACAACGGGTGTAAAAATTAGTACTATCATTGTATAAACAAATTTTGATCGACAAAGAACTATTTTATGAACAGCATTCTGTTCCTTTGATATAATTATCACAATTTCTTTCGCACTTACTTAAGCTTCGCACATTATTATAGATACACACTCCTTAAACAAATACGATGTTACAATCATTTTTACCTCATTTACTTTGGAAATTTCGAGAACTTATAAGGCGATTCGAACTTGTATAACTTTTTTGCATTTCTCTCCTATACCATTGTCGGCCACGTTTCCCACCCACATTTTAATCTCACCTTCAAAACAGACATATCAGTTTCAGCACGCCCCATTAGGCTTGCCCAACGTATGAGCGGTTATGTCGAATTAGGGTACGAACAGAACGAGTGGGTCGAGGTGGAGGTGTAGGTCGCGGTCGATGCCACAAGTTAGGTCGCTGTCGATGTTGACCGCACATAGCGAGGAGGTCACCCGCGCTGTCAGTGCAGCTCAGACCATTGGAGAGTGATGTGTGTAGCGTGCTTATTAAATAAAATAAATAATCCTATATTTTGAAAAGTATAAGTACCTTAGAGCGTCATAACTTGCGATTACCACTACAGGAATGGCGATATTTACGTTGTTATACGTAGATGTTATACATTTTGTTGATATCTAATAAGAGGTACAACTTTGATAACTACCGTAAATGTTCAATATGTAAGAACAGATTTATTTCTTTAGTAATGTACAATAATTACATATTGTGTTGACTACCAGTACAATAATTAAAAGAAAGGGCCATCAGGTTATTATAAACCCAAGTAATACATTGTGGCAAAGTGCATTTATTTATTAAAAGACTATTAATTTAAGTGTTTGCATGGTTTTTGTTTATACGCTCTACCGCACAATATAAAAGGCATTAGTTATCAAATATTCTCAAAGATATTTCCAAAATAGTTTGTTATCATTGATAGGTCTAATTTCTTCAGGAAGATTATTAAAAGGTTTAGCTCCCACATAACATGGTAATTTATGGTAAATTTTAAGTCTGTGAAAATCAGATCTAAATCAATTTTTATTTCGTGTATCATAGTTATAAAAATTTGTGCCAAATTTCGAGTCACATTTTGTTAGAAAACGATTAATTGTTTGATAAATATACAGACTAGCTAGTGTTAAAATGTTTAAACCACGAAAAGCTTATCTGCACGATTCTCTTCTGCCTATCTTTGCTAAGATTCATAAAGATTTCCTTTGAAGATTAAATACTCTTGAAAATTTACAATCTGCACAAGCCCCCATAAAGCTAATAAATTAATAATTATTAAAATTAATTTAATTTTGATGTCAAATAAAACTATTTTAACCTTAAATCTAATTAAGAGTTACACTTGGCATACCTCGTATTTACATGTATTTTGGGTTGCTATTACTGTTACAGGATGGAGAATTGAAAATTAAATTAAGTATAACAATTAAGTTGACAGAGAATCACAAAGTAATAACTGGTTTGTGGTTACCTTGAGGGGTGGGAAAGGTTCAGGCGTAAGTTACGCGACGGGGGACGCTCGACTTTAAACGAACCAATATGTATATGTATCGTATGGCTATCATAGACAGCTACCATCTTAAATAATAATAAAATATGTTCTGCAGTTCAAAGCACCTGCATCAGTACATTTAATAGTGGCCCGGGATCGGGCCGTTAGGATTTGGTCTGACAGCTGGCATAGCTGAGAGATCACTTGCGTAATAGTTCAGCTGCCAAAATTTGTTGTTCGTTTAGCACAACCCGGGGAGTACGTGTAGCTTTAATGGAATGCTGCGGACGCGAACAACATCACACCCCAAACGAACCAATGACAACGAAGCATCCAGGTAAACCGCGAGGTAAGCATCCATATAAATCAAATGATTTTGATTTTTAAAAGCATCGCTGTAAACCTCCTGGATGGCATCGCGAGTCACCTCCACCGCGACTTACTCGTTATGCAAGGCCTCGTTAACTACAATGTGTTTGATTTACATGGATGTCGACGGCGACCTCGACCGCGACCTACACCTCCACCGCGACCCACTCGTTCTGTTCGTACCCTTAGAGTGAGCGCAACCGAGCCGCTTGCGCTTGCGCGTTGCAACACTAAGCACCGCAATTAGCGTGTTAGTGGCTTCTGTTCGCAACTGCACGTGTCATTAATCCGTCCGGCTGCTACTGCAGTTTGTAATGATGAGTGTTATTTTGTAACAGTTAACGAAAAATAACAGTTGTAACAGTTAACGGATTCGAAAAGTAACAGTTACTGAGTAAAACGTTATCAATTCACAGACAGACTTTTAGGGGACAGGAATGGTTATCCAGAGACAGTTCTGTAATGACAGAATAACTTATCGTTCTCGAGGTACGGTAACGAATAGGAAGAAAATGATTATCATCTAGACAGTTCTTTTGGAACGAAATGATTGTATGGATAACGATTTGTGAACGTTTAGTACTCACGATGAAGAACAACTGTGACTGCTTCACCCACGTCATTGGACTTGCCCTGAACTTGGTCACAATTTTATTAATTCCAATCCTTTTAATAACTACCCTTAGAATATAAACACTAAGAAACCAAATATCTACAACTTGTTTTGCAATTGGTATAGACCAACCGCCAGGTTAGTTTTTTTTATCCATGCATTCACTGCAAGACTAAAGTATTATTATTCTCACTTTACTGAATTTTGAATTTGACTACACTTGTTTTGGGTGTGAAATAAGATAAAATGGCCATCATTGTTTAATGTATTCTATAACCACTCGTGATACTAATTTAATTCCTAGATAATTTTTGTTAAACATTCTATATTAATACATAATTTGTATGTAATTGAATGAAAAGTGGCGTATCTTTACTTAGTGACATTAGTTTCATGTGACAATTAAAATTCGTGTTTCATACCTAAACAAAACAGAAAAGATTTTTAACGATGCGTACGGCAATGAGATGTATTTTTCTTTCTTTCCCTAACTTAAAAGTCACTAGTATTCTAAAATGCCACAAATTATTCAACCTAACCAGTGTTGTGACATCTATAATTCTTCCACTAAATCAATAAGGGAGGAGAAGAATAATCGAATTACTAATGAAGTAGCAGAACTGCCTTGTAATGGGACAATATATACGTGATAATCCCTTGATTAATTGTCCTAAACGAAGCGGCTATCCTCTAACGACTCCTTGATGGGAGACGAAATTGGGGGGGGGGAGGAATAACCCCTCTGACCTCCCCTTCTCATGGGCTGACTATTAATTGTTTGAACAATCACCTTGTTATAAAACATCTTCGTTCTCTCCGACAAGTTGCATGGTGACCTCTCAGCGGGTTCGCTGGTCCGTTACATACATACATTTACTTTTGGTTGTAATCATTATGCAATTCTATAACGAAAACTTGTTTGTATTGTAGACGTCTTAAAGGTGGATTAGAATGGAAGTTTAGCTCATTATAGGTTTCTGGTGTGATTATCTTTCGCAATAGTATATTATTTCGTCACTAGTCCGGAAAGTGGTCGTTATCGGTGCAAGATCGAGTTTCAAGTACGAGGCGAAGCCGAATACTTGTATTCGATCGAGCACCGATATACCACTTTCGGACGAGTTACGAACAGTACTTTTCATCATAATATACAGTTTGAATAAAAATTAATAAATTTTAACCTATATATCCCTTTTACGTTGTTATTTGTTTATCTTGTATTTGAACTATTTACAACTAAACAATCAGCTGTTTGAAATTTATATATTGGAGTCAACGAGGCTTAACTGTAAGCAGAATAGCAGCGCTAGTGGTGTCAAACATTGGAAGTATTTTTCCGGCCTAGTCCCGAAAACCACTGTTTCGAGGTCTAGTCCCGAAAACTTTGTTTACCAACATGTTTATCCAACCCACCGGGAATCAACTAGTTTCGATCACGGCTGACCGTTCCGAAAACAACGTTTATCGCAATGGTATGATGAAAAAAGAATAGTGATATTAGGTAGGCCCTAACTGAACCGCTAAAGGGTTCTTTCCAGAAAGGATCTCCTTGAAAACATCAACATATTTTTACTAACTACAAGTTTATCTATAACATGCCATTAAACATGTCACCTTTTTATCCTCAAGTTTTTTGTTATCGACTACAAGATCCACAATAGAGCTTATATAACCAATTCTTCATTAAACGAATTTTACTAATTTTATATTTAGAACCTTTGAAAAATTTAAAAGTTTTTGAAGAAATAAGAATTTTTTATTGTATTTTTTAATTAAAAATAACGGAGAGTCAATTAAAACGATTAAAATAATCCGTTGTATACCATTTAATACCGCTCAAGGTTTTAAAATCCCAAAAAGGGATAAAATCCCTGAAAACGGGATAAAATCCCGCGAATGGAAGCCCCGGCGTTGTGCGCATGCGCTGTAGTCAGCGCGTGCGCGGCGCCACTGCGTATGACGCAGCGATATGACGAGACCGCGCCGTCCGCCATTAGCCACCTATCAGCGCCCTCTAAAAGCCTTTCTTTGTACACCATATAACTACCGATATTGGCCGGCGACCGCGATCCTGGTTATTTATGATCGGGACGCGTGTTTTGACGAATTCGGCCGTGAAAGTCGCTGCCAGCTACGTTCAATTAAAGGTTCGCTTTCACCTTGGAGTGTTGGAGTTGATTTGTTTTATAGGGATTGGTGTCTGTTAATGTAGTGAATAAATCTGGTCCAATTAAAATCAAAAGCCCTGCACAACATTGAACGGATATGAATGAACAGTACAACTGATATGATTTAACAACACGGTAGATAAAAAATTGTGCAGACATTGTGAAAGCGATAAAGGGGGAGGTGCTGTGGGAGTTTAAACAAAAAACTTGATATTCAAAATAAATCCAGGATTCATTTACATGTTCCTAGTCAATAAGTCTGTATAGTTTATGCAGAGAATAGAAAACGTAGAACTATAAAATACATTCTTAGTCGTGTTAATTAATATTTTACTCGATTAAAGACAATAAATTTGCATTCCAAAATGTAAATTATTTTGAAATGGATTTTTCAAAGCAGTGAACTTTCTTCACTCTCTCGGTATGAAAATATATACAGTATATGTACTATATTTTTATATGTAAATTTCATACTGTACAACGGTATACGCGGTTGCTGTAAATTTTATATGTAAAATTTGCTTACTTCGTAGCTCACTTTTTTAAACCGTAAAGCCGCGTCCACACTAACCGAACAATACCGGCAAAAAATCAAACATTTGTAACGAACTGACCATGTGACTTGCAATAGAAATAAACCCAACAAAGCATTAAACACAAATGAAGATTATTCTTTGAAATCTAGTTTAACAATACACACTCTAGTGAAAACATGACGACAAACCAAGAAACGCCTCTAATTGGTTCGAGTTCGACATCAAAACTTAATCCGGTCAAATGAGCTTACGTCCCGGCTTTATCAGACGCCCTTTCTAAAGCTTAAAACAAAACAGTGAAACACCGTGGAGTCCGAACAGAGACATAAAGGGTTAATTAAGTGCATGAGTGGAAAGCTATGTAGGAAGGGCGAGGATTAATTATGAACTACGATTGACACCTGCAGAAACGGACGGAAGTCCCGTCTTCCGGACAATTATACAAAACACACGTGCAAGCTCATTTCACGGGCCAATAAGCTGCGCTAATGGAATTATAGACAGTACATTGGTCGATGTCCGGTGCCAGAGAGAGAGCGAAGGCTTGGCGTAACGCTGGGTGCAATGAGGAAGAGAAGACTGGTATATGTTTAAATATTCTAAAACATTGGACTTCCCCAAAATTAGGGAGCTGGGTTCTTCTCCTCTTGCATGATGTAACTCCTACTGGTGACAAAGTATGAAAAATAATACATAATTAATTTATATTAAATCTACTTAGCGTCAGTTTTTTTTTTTTTTTTTTTTTTTTTTATGGAGAAGCCCAACACATGGAATGAACATTCTAATTTACATGTGAAAACAGGTTAGTTTGATTAGTTAGTTAGTCATGTTTCGTCTCAACATCAGTGACACTTTTAGGCGAAAGGCAATCAAGGAAAGCGGAGATGTTTCTTTTTATTTATAGTAAGATTCATAGTAAGAAACAACAGTCATTCATTGAATCATCAGTGAGATGCGTTGTGAGTCACTATTATAGTCACAGGAAATGTTGGTGTCTGATTACCGAAGTAGCCCTATCAAAATATAGGTCACATTTATAATATGCCCCTTGATATAAATTCTAAAAAACTTATCAAAATATTTTCTATTTTCAACTAGCAAAATCCAAGATTTGTATCTTGATATGATAAAATGTTTTAGGAATCCTTTTTTATAGAGAATGTAGTATCCAAGTTCATTGGTCCAAAACCGCCAAGGTCGCTTACTCAAACTCTCAAACTGGAAAACCTTCAATCACTAATCTTGAAGTGACTGTTTCCGGAAACGCAGATCCCCGCAGGAATGACTGATCCCTGGTAGGTACCCTGCAGCCCAGCGCGCCGACCGTCCAGGATATCCAGTCTCGTGCGTGTCGCTCTATACCCACCGTAATTGATTCTAGCGAGTCATTAGACTATTCTGGTATCTCGACATTCCTGCGAGAGTGTTCTATATTCCAAGAACCCCTGTCAGGTCGTCTACAGCGCACTGCGGTTAGTCCGTTATGTTGCCTCTGTATGTTGTTGATGATGGCAATGTGCAATAAGATTGTTTATTGGATTGATTTCACTCCAACAGACTTCGATGCATCGATATAGATAAAATTAATCGCTTTATAATTCAAGATAGCTCTTGAAAGTACCAATAAACTATACATCTATTAAAATTCCCAGGAAAAGTTTTAGAAAAGGTCCACTAGACCGCTGATACCTTCTAAAGCTTTTACGTATACATTGTTTTACCCAGCACCAATATTCTTGAAGATGTCATCTCTGGTGACCCTTGTATAGAGTGTTGACTTCTCCACGTCCACGACTATCGTTGACCTTGGTCCTCCGGTTGTTGCAGAGCTGTCGCACACGCCGCCCAGGAGTTCCCCGGAGACGACGAGCGTGGAGGGCGAGGTCGAGGGGGAGACGACCATGGGGGTGTCGGGGCGTGACGAGGAGGGCAGCGAGGGAGAGCTGGACGACTTCAACTCGGCGCCGAAGAGGAAGCAGCGCCGGTATCGCACCACCTTCACATCCTTCCAGCTGGAGGAACTGGAGAAGGCCTTCTCCAGGACGCACTACCCGGACGTGTTCACCAGGTGAGAGAATAGCAAAGAAAATAGATCAGCTAAGATTTTTTAATCTATGAAGAAGGTACGGTTTGAGGAAACTCGTATAAACAAAGACTCCCATTGTAGTACCTTTAACTCATCATCTAGTTGTAGTGTTGTCAATATATCTCACATAGATTTCCTTCAGACGGAAAATACATTATACATTAATTGTAGTGTGATGACACTACATGTCCTGTAATCAATAATCAATCTATATAAATGTTGATGGATTAACAAAAAAGGTTTATTATAATTTTTTACAATTCAGTCAGATGCCCATTGCATCAATTATAAATTTTAAAACTTATGACAGCGGAAGAATAAATGGTTCTTTCAGTTTCTTCAAGTCTCCCTTTAAAGCCTATTTAAAAAAAGATATTTTTCATCATACCATTGCGATAAACGTTGTTTTCGGAACGGTCAGCTGTGATCGAAACTATTTGATTCCCGGTGGTTTGGATAAACGTGTTGGTAAACAAAGTTTTCGGGACTAGTCCTCGAAACAGTGGTTTTCGGGACTAGGCCGGAAAAAAACTTCCAATGTTTGACACCACTAGCGCTGCTATTCTGCTTACAGTAACTACTTAAACCTCGTTGACTCCAATATATAAATGTCAAACAGCTGATTGTTTAGTTGTAAATAGTTCAAATACAAGATAAATAAATAACAACGTAAAAGGGGGTATATAGGTTAAAATTTATTAATTTTTATCCAAACTGTATATTTATTAAAGGTGGTATGATGAAAAGTACTGTTCGTAACTCGTCCGAAAGTGGTATATCGGTGCTCGATCGAATTCAAGTACTCGGCTTCGCCTCGTACTTGAAACTCGATCTTGCACCGATAACGACCACTTTCCGGACTAGTGACGAAATATACTATATAGTTATTTAAGCAATTGTTTTGATAGGTATGTATTTCAGTTTTATGGACTCAATTTCACCAATTATGATCTATATATTTTATGACCATTTGATGATCATATTATGATCAATCTCATTCAAGGATCCGTCATAATATCCCTTTAAAGACCTTTCGCTGGAATAAACCTCCATTTCATTCACGTTTGTTAGCTACTCTAACTACTTATAAGTATAAACATTAAAATACTGCAGTACAATAGATTGTTGAATATCTATCGTTGGGTGATCGTACTGTTCTGATAACCCAGGCAAAACAGGAATTGTGTGACATTAGGCAACCAAACCGCGAAAAGTTTCTTTCCAGATAGGATTTCCTTAATGTTTGATAATGTGTTTTTTTACCTATTCTTTAATTTTAGGAATCAACCATAAGTCACTAGGGGTTTTATTATTGCATCAGACACTTTCGTTTGAACACAAACCTGCTGTAATTTTTTAGTTGCCAGTTTTGACCCAAACATGGACACAATTTACTTCATTCATGGATTTTGAAACCGTAAGGTGGTCATCTTTCCTCGTTTTCAAAGATATGATTAGTTGTCTTGGTATAGCGAATAACTATAGTATATCAAATACAGTATTTATTTGACCATGCAGTTAAAAGTTTCACCACAAAGAAAAGTGTCACAAATGAAGGATCGCAATAATCCATAAACCTCCATATTTACTACCGAATGTGAAAATAAACGTCACAGGAAACTGCAGGATCATGAATACTATAATATGTGTCTCAATTGAAATAAATTTAGAGCAAACCAGTGGCTCCATCGGCGTGGTCTCCAATGCCACAATCGACCTGCACGAACAAGTGGCTCTGGCTTTATCATTTCCCCCAGCAAATGTAGCCATCCCATAAAGTGTTCATATTGTTCGAGTGCAGCCAAACAAAGCTCTCGTAGCTACAAAGTAAGCAATAAATATGCAGCAATATTGGCTTTACGGGGGCGGTCTTGGCGGTAAACATGAGTTGTATTTTGCTAAACGGCCGCTCCGCTCGCTACTGTCGCTGTGTTCTGTTGTATGTTAACTGTTCCGCAACTGCAATGTAGTAATGTAGTCGTTGCATTGACTGTCCTGCGGTGGTGATTCGCATCAGGTTTTTATGCTTTGTCTTCTATGGGCTTTTAAACCTTTATGTATACAGTCCGTTATTTAAAAGTATTTGATCGAATTGAACTGAAATACATTACACAACAAAATACTAGTAGGTAATCAAAAAGAAAACTACAGTTCAATAAACTTGAGTAATTTGACATTAGACCCTTAAAGTAATAGTTTTGGTTAAAAAATCAGGACTTTTTTTAGAAGAAGACCTCCAGTATTAAAACCTTCTGAAACCGTAATAGGTTATTAACAATACTTTTTGGTGGATTACAGGGCTATAAATAGACAGAAAACATCACTGTAAATGGTGTCCAACGACTTTCTCATTCATTTTAACACAGTATATCATCAAAAATTCCCAAACCACAAAATAATGCGATTGCTCAATTAGTCCAATACACTGATTTGATTAAGCCAGTCAGGTTATGTTCGATTTCAGTGTAGTTCAGTAGTAGTGTTACAAATTAACCAACTTCTCGTAAGTCTGGACACAAAAATATCCGGCCGGTCAGAACAACTACGTAACTCGGTAACTTGAGATAAGATAACACCTGTCCACTGAATCTAATATTCTGTATGCACTTAGTGTGAATGTTTTTCATTAATCTATTGCTCCCTCTTCAAAAGGAACCCATTTTATAAACAATTAATTTGTGCATGACAAAGTTTAATCGTGGAGGCCCTATTCTAAAAATTTCCATTATGTAATGTGATCTTAAGTGTGCAATAAATGTAAGTCATTTGACATTAGACTACTCAAAATGCATTTGTTAATTAATTATTCTTGTCAGTCGCCATCACGGTATACGCTTTAAGGCGTTGCCCTGTGATTGAGCTATTCCCTCCTTGTATTCCACTTTAATTGTTATTACAAAACGCCCCGGTATGCTGGTCCTTGTATAATTGGTCCCAAGTTGCTGGATGCTGGCGAGCTCACTAAGGAATGCCGCTTATATCTTTATACCTCGTATATGCAATTCTGCGCTCATCATTTCCAATAATATAGAACGGTGAAACACCTTTATGACATACGGGCTTAGGATGCCGAAGAATTGACTTGCAAGTTTTAAAGTTTTTTTTTTTTTAATTTTTATTCAGGAAGAAATTGTGTTGTCATCTTAAAATATCTGTGAGTGATTTATATACTTCTATAAGAACTCAACTAAATTGTCTGGTGTTCAATTTTTTTTTATTAATTTCGTGTTGTAGTGGTATTTTTTTTATCTCTTAATTTTATAGAGGTCAAATATAACAGTAAAATTAGTTCGAGTCATGTATGGTTTATTTTTTAGCAAGACAGAATTTTTCAAAGGGATTGAAATTATTTAGAGGTTTCAAAGATTTCGAGTTCTTGAAGTTCAACTTAGCACGACTCTATAGCCTACTGTATTATTGTTTTTATTACTATACTTTATTTTGTTTTAGCTGTTTTATTTCTCATACTTTAAAAAAAATTTATACTTAGGCCTATATCATACGAAGTTTTGGATCAAAATAATGCCCGCGATTCAAAACAGTATAGTCTTCTGCATATCAAATTCTGCGTTTTATTTTAACATCCCTTAAAGCCGAGTCCCTCTTTATTTTTTACCACAGGCCAATGTGCTTTCTCAAACTAGAAAATTTAATTAATCTTAACATAACAACGAGCTCAATGCCTTTGTTGACAAACCGTGTAAAAAACGCATCCATTCCCAACAATATATGGGAGGTGGGGTGAATTAATTACTGAAATTACAAATTTTAAAACCTTGTTCATTTTTATGAGACAAATTAAACCGAGGGGTAATTTACAGCCAAATTAAAGCTGTCATCCTCAACTGCGACGGACAAGACGGACAACCAAGCTTGCGTTTTGAAATTCAAACAAGTGTGTAATTTAATTTCATTAAAATTATGCAAAATGTACGCGCGCTATTCAAATTGCATTAAGATCCTTCCCGGTATCAAGATTCTGGAGTTATCTGATAAGTGGACGTACAGTAGACGCTGCTTCCGTTCCGCCATTGACACATTCAAGGTTACTGTTAACACGATTACTGTCCGCGCTGTGTTTACTTGGCGGTCACAAAGACACACAACACAGGTTCAATGTGATGCACAATAGGCTATATAAAAAATATTAGATTTTCTCATCCACTCTTCTACTTATAATGCGAATGTCAGCCATATTTATCTTCTGTAAATTACAAATACTTATAAAAATCATAAAACCAATGGTTAGGGGATTTATCTATTGTTTGCTTAAAACTGTCTTCACGAATATTATTCTCCTTTTGTCAGAAGAGAACTAGAAACCGTAAGGTTTCATGTTTCTCTCATATATAGGAAATAGACGTATTATTTGAAAATAATTTTTCAAGCTAGAGAAACGCAAAAGGTTTTAGTCTATCTGTGTTTTCTATCGAGCTATAGGACACGGATTAAATATGACTCGGACGATAATTTTTAAAGTCGATTAAGTTCACAAGGAGTATAAATTCAGATATACCGCGTTTAAACCGTATTTGTAAACAAATTTTGTCAACTTTTTTGTGACATTAGATGTTTGCAACAAAAATTTCCAACATTTCTTCAACTCTATTTTGTTGCCAACATTTCCCCCTACAACTTACATTTCCCCCTAAGACGAGATTAAGATTCGTCTCATTCTCATTCGAGTCTCAAATAATCTCATTCGAGATCAAGATTTTGCAGGATTTACCGACTCAAAGTAGGTGTCAAAAGTATTTCCATCAAAAATATTGTTGCAAACAAGTGTTGGCAACCAAATTTTAGTAATTTTCTTAAACGTTGAAAACAAATGTTGGTAACACGTGTGCAACACCGGTGTATTTCGGTTTACAGTAACTGAATTAAAATCAAACTCATATTCAAGTTTATCACGGAATAGGCCTAATTCATACTCTGCTAGTTACAATTAAAAATCCATGCTAGAGACTTCCATTTAGTTAACTCACAACAATTTCAATCATATTTAATCTTGATTACCCAACACCATCGAAAAGTCAAACCTTACAAGAAGCGCTGATTACAGATTTCCTAGGGATTAATTTTCCACGGAGGAAGGCGGCCGTCAGGTCCACCGTTAACGATATAATTGTCCGCCGAACATACCGCTAATAAATGACTGTTATTTATATTATATAATTACACGGCCGTGGTGGAGATATCCATATTTACATAGAGCCCAGGGCCCTGATTACCATATATATAGACTATTAGGAGAAGGGCAGGTAGCCGGGAGGGGAGGGGGGGGCTTTCTGTTTCAATCTAACCCAGATTGAACCCGAGAGGTGTGAGGAGTGAAGAGCCAGCTGGAGTACTAGACGATGGGGAAAGTCAGTCGTTCCTTTAATTGTCGACTGTTTGGATTTCGGCTAGTCATCGTCTTGATTGATTACATGAACGGGGTTTCGAGAAAAATACGCTGAACGAAATGCACAAAAAGATAAAAGTTGTGAAAGATTCCGGTACTTAATGATTGATAGTGAGGGATATTATATTCGAAATGATCCGATTTATCAATATTGCGATGACCTTGAGTATTAAATTGCAAAGCAACAAACCTTAAAACTATCAAAAGTTTTTAATTTAAGCATTAGACTACATAAAAAACATAATAAAAATAAAAATACCTCACACACTTTCTGGCCATCTACATAGATATTCAAAGTGGACCTCTATCTATACTTATAATCCGTCTGGAAGATTTTAAAGAAATAATTAGGCGGAAATTTTGTAAATCTTGATGTAATGGAATTTTCTTGTTAGTTCAATACTTAACAAGTTGCCCGGTATGGTAACAACATGAGTTAAAACTTCAAAACTAAAATCTTAACCAAAAGCCAACAAAAGACTCGCCCCAGTACTAGGCCTACTTAGTAAGACCCACTCTTTGTTTCGCCATCTCATTCACGGTGACTTTATTGCCCTTACATTTTAACTTCACTTGTCACAGCCACTAATTAAATCCAATCAGTAGCCATATCCTGGGGATGCAATGGTTGTCCATTAGCCATTAGCTGTTGTCCCGTTCCAGGCGGGTGGTTGCCATCCTAGACACGGCAGCCATTAGTTGTCGAGGAAACCCCATTGATACGGGGTTGGAAAGTCGGAAACATCCCTGGGCTCAGGTCTTATCGAAGATGGGTTTCCTTCTAAGTGGAAAGTGTGCTGGAGTAATGTGGAGGAGACTTCCTTGATCTTGGAGGAAGCATTTTATAGAGACAAAGATTCGTATCTGAATTTCTTTTCTTGATATATGTGTGAAAGTGTAAGGGTAGAAGTACCTGGAGGCTTAGGGCGTTCTCCAGTTGCCTTCATTGTACTTTGTGAAAAGATTTCATGGGAAATACTACATAGACCAATACTTTGATCAGAGTTAATACAAGAGTCGTATACAATTGTACAAAGTTACTTGTATGAAAAACTGTCTTATGTTTAAAGACATAGAAGGCTAAGTGGGTTTCAAAGTGCTTTTGAACATTGACTAATGTCAGAAAATCATGTTGAAACCTAAAAAAAAACATTATAATGTGTTAAGCAAAAAATGTTCGCAAGTTTGATTTTAATTATATAATAGCTTATACTGTCCCATTCAAAAAAATTTCAAGTTTGCTTGAACATACCATAATTTTTTTTCAGTATAGCTGGACACAATATCCAAGGACGATTACTTTTAAATAACCTCCAGAAGAATCCAACTGAAAAAAAACTCCATTGATTCAAGAACGCGCCAAACCTTTACCCTGTTGCTCAACGACAACAAAAAACTCTCCGCTCATCTGCTTTATGTGAAGCAATCGTAATCGTTGTAAAAATACCTTACCTTGTCCATGCGGCGTTTGATGCCGATGGTCTTTTAATTGTGAAGAAGCCGAGAAGAGTTGAACATCGTGAGAGTTATGGAACACTGGAGTCTCGACTGAGATCTGACGAAGGAATCCCAACTGACATTCACTACATGACAAGAACACTTCCAGGAACAATGTGTAATTTCTCCGGTCTACCTCCGTACCGGCGCGGCTGCAGTGAAAACTCGCCTTCTGTTTATTTCCTTAACCGATAAAATTACTTGACACGCTCGATAAACGCATTCTTGGCGTCTTTCGATGGGAATTATCGTCGTGTGACCTACACCTGCGAGAGTTATCCCACGTTGACGTCTGAACGCTTGTCCCAATTGGGTCGATGTAAGTTGAGAAATTGAATTTCTAGAAATAATTAAATTTTACAGCAACAGGAAAACTCTGGATGGAAAAGTTTGCAGTCAAAGTATTCCCGCCATCAAGTTTGTATCCTCGGTGGTATTTTGTGGTTCTGCCAGATGAAAATATAGAATGGTCGATAAAATTATCAGCAAAGATGTGTGACGGAAAAATTTAACATTTCCTTCTTTTTTATATGTTTATGGACACGGCAAACCCGACTTTTATTAGAATTTTAATGCTATAAACTATCTTCTTCACTTAATTACTGCAGAACCAATGAAAATGAAAGTTGGTTCCAGCTAATTTGCACTGTTTAAGGAACATCAACGAAACTTTGTTCTTTTACAAAGAAACTCCTTCTTGGCCCACTATATATTAGAAAATCTGCTTCAAAAATGGTTGAGAGCTACGTATGGGTCAATTTTGAACTAGATTTAAAGTTTGCGTTTTGTCATTAACATTTTAATATGTCTTTTTAATGGATAAGGCTAGACTGAATTTACATCACTAATCATTGAAAACAACACCAACAAAACTTTTTGTTACGTTCGAGAAAGGCAATACTTGTAGAACTGGATGATTAGCAAATTAATCATTCTACCATTTAATCGGTTCCAAATCCGGCGTTTCTACTGAAGTTAGTGTACAAATTCAATATCATTAGTCTCAATGAGGTATCTATTAGCAAGCTTGCGAATGCCCGGTGTACGTTCCGCCAGTCAACGAGCCTTCGTCACTCCACCTCCCACTTCCCGCATGTTCGCCGACCTGTCATTATAAGGTCCACCTGCGTCGCCGCCGGCCAGGGAACCAGTCGTCGCAGGAAGTTCATATATCTGCCATCTATCTAATTAAAACTACATCACATTTAATTTGCAAATTTGTCACAGGTCGGGGAGCATGCAATTTTTATAATTTTTACCTTGGCGCCGATATAGCGGACGTGGCGGTGGAGTTGATTGGCGGTCTCATGTTCGTGTGTCCGTTATTATACGGTGGTCACAATATTTCAAAGGTGTTTCAAGAAGAGACGTTTTCTTTAGTGTGACGAAATAGCCATTTGTTAATTGTCAAAAGTATCGTCCTCACAACAATGAAAGTTCCTAGTCTTACAACACGCATTGGTCAGTAGACACCCCAAGGCCGTAGCCAGCGGGGGGGGGGGGGGGGGGTCAGGGGGTCGAAACCCCCCCCGAAATTTTTTCACAAAAAATTAAAAACAGACCAATAAAAAATATGTAAAATTTTTCCATTAAAACACTGTTTTTAAATTAAATAATGGCAAGGAACAAAGTTAAAAACAAAGTAAAAAATACTCATTTGTTTAATTACAATGTTCAAGTCATAACGGAAGTCGTAGTTAATTAGCTGTGTGGGCGTCAAAATGGAGATAATCGCGGTTCACGGAGGAGTGTAACAACCAATGAGCGGGAATTTGACATATCAATTCCCTCATCAGAACGTCTGCCGATCGTGTGTGTGTGTGTGTGTGTATGGTGCAGTATAATTTTACATAGTGAACTTTGAATTAGTCTTCATAAAGCCTTGTGTCGTCTGTTTAATTGACATAGACGATATGAATGTTTAGTTAGGTAGGTATAAAACAAAACAAAAACAGTGAAAATATATTTTAATTATGCCTGCTCCTGCATCAACAGCCTCGATTTAACCTTTATATGACTAGCCAAGACGAAGACCAGCCAATATTTCTTCTTGTAATTTTTTCTTGTGGTGAACGCCGTCTGAGCGGCGTAGCACTGAAGTAGGCCTACGATGTAAATTCACAGGAGAGACGGAACGACATAAAAATACCTTAGTTTATTTTGTATGAACCAACTAACTTATAAGTTACTCTGATCTGATACGAGCAATTTATATTTGTAACTTTGTATGTATGCACACAGATCTCACAAACGGCTGTTATAACCCCCGCCACGTAACTTGACGAATGAATTTTCACTACTATTCAGTTAAAATTATTGGATAATCAGCTTTTCTATAAAAAATTGCATGTAACGTAAGTTCGATGTTTTTGGAAAAGTACCCCTCTCCTCTCCTCGCCCTATCCAGCTGTTTTTGGCCATTCGTCAACTTATGTGGCGTGGCTTATAACGATTTTCCAAAAATCTGAAAATAACTTAGATTAGTTCTGAGATAAAAAAAAAAATATTATTTAAGGTTTCAGGGTCAGGAAAATTTTAATTCGTCATAATCTTTAGTTTAAATTGTAACACTTTTAACATTGGTCTTTAAACAAAGAAATAATGAAAACAGCTGACTCAACTGTCAAAGTACAGACCGTGAGTTCGAGTATAAACATGATGCGGGTTTGAATGGTAGCCAGTTGCTGGTAAACTATAGTATTGAATGCTACTATAATAAATATAATTTACATTTTTTAATCGCACTTTATATTGGTGATTATGAATAAATGAAATTTAGGTGAAAGGATAAACCAACTTTGCAATTTGTGGGATTGTAATTGATTTTAAAACAAAAGAATTAAAAATTAATTAAATCAGATGTTAACCATAGAAATATAATCCACGTGTTACGGATTCAACATGTGGCTAAACAAATATATTTTAAAGTGCACCACACGTAGGCCTTCTTAAAAACAGTCTAAAAGGCAAGGAGCGGAGCGAACGAGCTCGTCTTGAATAGAAACAATCATGTTTGCACTTGGCATTTTAGGGCACTGCCTGTTACTGATATTACTATGAAGAATTATTTAAGTTTCCCGAGCAAATGCTCGGTCCCAGGTATTTATTATAGACTGAGGAAGACTGAAAATATGCTGATAACGAGTTATATAGTTAGGCTACTGTGGCATTTATTGTGTTGTAAAATAATCAGTTTTAGGTATGTTATTGTTATATATTGTTAGCATTGACATTTAGCGACTTTTAACCGTATGGTTTTTTTTAAGTTAGCATCAAGCTTCCCTAAAAAGAATAATTTAGTTCATATGATGATTAATACTGTATTTTCTTCAATTCTAATTATAATTAAATTATTATTGTAATTATATAAGTAGGGTCCTATTTAAATATTTAAAACGTCAAAAATCATGCTTTAACATTATATTGTAGCCTATTAACAATTGTGTTAGTTGAATGAATGTTTGATAGTTACGCGGAACTCAAACCCCCCCAAAATTTTTTTCTGGCTACGGCTTTGAGACACCCATTCCACACAACACGACAAGTTCCCTCCTACGACACGCCTAGTACCATCCCCGGCAGTAGACACCCATTCCACACAACACAAGTTTCCTCCGACGACACGCCTAATACCATCCCCGGCAGTAGACACCCATTCCACACAACACAAGTTTCCTCCGATGACACGCCCAGTACCATCCCCTGCAGGAGACACCCATTCCACACAACACAAGTTTCCTCCGACGACACTCTAGTACCATCCCCGGCAGGAGACACCCATTCCACACAACACAAGTTCCCTCCGACGACACGCCCAGTACCATCCCCTGCAGTAGACACCCATTCCACACAACACAAGTTTCCTCCGACGACACGCCCAGTACCATCCCCTGCAGTAGACACCCATTCCACACAACACAAGTTCCCTACGATGACACGCCTAGTACCATCCCCGGCAGGAGACACCCATTCCACACAACACAAGTTCCCTCCGACGACACGCCCAGTACCATCCCCTGCAGTAGACACCCATTCCACACAACACAAGTTCCCTCCGACGACACCCTAGTACCATCCCCGGCAGGAGACACCCATTCCACACAACACAAGTTCCCTCCGACGACACGCCCAGTACCATCCCCTGCAGTAGACACCCATTCCACACAACACAAGTTTCCTCCGACGACACGCCCAGTACCATCCCCTGCAGTAGACACCCATTCCACACAACACAAGTTCCCTACGATGACACGCCTAGTACCATCCCCGGCAGGAGACACCCATTCCACACAACACAAGTTCCCTCCGACGACACGCCCAGTACCATCCCCTGCAGTAGACACCCATTCCACACAACACAAGTTCCCTCCGACGACACGCCCAGTACTATCCCCTGCAGTAGACACCCATTCCACACAACACAAGTTCCCTCCGACGACACGCCCAGTACCATCCCCTGCAGTAGACACCCATTCCACACAACACGACAAGTTCCCTCCGACGACACACCTAGTACCATGCTCGGCAGCAGTCACCCATTCCACACAACACAACAAGTTCCCTCCGACGACACACCTAGTACCATGCTCGGCAGTAGACACCCATTCCAAAAAACACGACAAGTTCCCTCCGACGACACGCCTAGTACCATCCCCGGCAGTAGACACCCATTCCACACAACACAAGTTCCCTCCGACGACACGCCTAGTACCATCCCCTGCAGTAGACACCCATTCCACACAACACAAGTTCCCTCCGACGACACGCCTAGTACCATCCCCGGCAGTAGACACCCATATCACACAACACAAGTTCCCTCCGACGACACGCCTAGTTAGCAGCCGCGCGGTGGTCCGGATCCGACGTCTAATCGACTGAAGATTTGTACTCCCGATCATTAATCACATTTATAGTTCCCTTCGCTACCGACAAAACTATTAATTACTCTGTAAAGATGGCCGCTGATTCGGCCGCTCGCGCCAATTAGGCGGTTATTTATTCACGTGTGATTGTTTTATTGTCGGCGGCCCGTTAGCGGCGTGTACAAATGGCGGCGTGTAATTACAGAACCTCCCGTCATCTTCTCATCAGCTGTTGTGGGGCTTACCGCCGCCGCGCCGCCGCCGCGCTGACGTGCCGGGTACTTTCATTCATCGGCAGAGAGGTCTGTTTGGCACAGCATATTTTACGTTTTTTAGTACGGTTACATAATGGGCTTTCGAAATAAAAATTGATCATAAAAACTTCCGGAGCATTTGAGGAGGAACTCCGGAGCGTGTTGTTTTCCGGATAAAAGACGATTTCAGGAAAGAAGAACTTGTTGCATATAGGTGTTAGCCTAGCAAATTAATTCAATTAGAGGTAAACAAGCTAAAAATAATTTAATATTCTATATTAATTTAACTCTATTGAATGATTCTAATATGATGATACATTTGATATTGTTTAGTTTGTTGTACTGGATGTACTAAAACATAACCTAAATCAAATGATAACTGTAGAAAGAAAACTAGTGTTACATTTTGAACCTGTGATTAATTTAATTTAAATCAGAGATCAGTACATCCTTCGGTCTGGCGAGTGAGCGAATCAAACGAGCTCCTCTTACTAGTTTTACAAATTTACATTTTACAGAGAAAATGCTCAGTCCCACCGTTGCTGTGAATAAACCACTTAATATATAGCCCGTTTTTTTAAACTTGATCCTTGGTGGGAGAGATGGTGGAGGGGGTTTGTTTGTCCTTGCTAATATCCCAATGGCTGAAGAACGTTGGGGTTTTTAGTTTTTTATTTATTTTTTTATTTTTTATTTCACTGTTGCATATCAGCTGGTAATTTTACATATACCAGTTATTGTGATATCGGTTTTAAATTATTATTGGCAGCAGTTGTTTTTTATCAGTTTACTTTAGAACTGTTACTTTTTAACAAGGCATAGGTTTGGCTTAAAAATATAACAGCTGACTACTGAAAGACATTTTAACTTACTAGTATACGTGTTGCTCGAAATCGAGAAATTTATTTTAATACAGTAAAAATGTTACTTTAGCTCTAAATCAATGACATCCCACCAATCCAATATTGTGAATATCTGTAATTACCAAAAACTACACGTATTTACAGCTGATTATTAACATATGTTTAAAATGCTTTATTCAATCCCAATCTATCTTCTTATTTCTATAAGGGTTTCGTCTGTTACGTCCCTTTTTCTCTCGACCTACTGAACCGATTTTTAAGATTGAGGTGTCATTTTAAAGCTTAGGATATACCGCAGTGACGAATTGTAATTAAAAAGGTCATATTGTTTCGGGCTTCGCCCCTATCGCCTTTGATTTATTTCGAGAGGGCGCTTTAAAATGTTAACCAACTTTTATTGCAAGTTCTTTAATGTGAATTGTAATGTAACAGCTGATTATCTTCAGATGAATTTTAAAAGCCATATAGTTAACAAAAATAGATCTCTGTCACTTCATAATCAACATTTATGTACTGTAGGTGAGTTTCACTCATACAGAATCATAAAATGCGCAATTTGCGCACGGGCCACCTCGTGTTATTTAAATGGGAAATTTTTGGATTTCAATGGTGGATAGAGCCTTTATTTTCAGTCCGATTCTCATCAGTTTTTGGTGGAAACAACTACAGACTAAACCCTATCCAATGACCCAAAAAATTTGAAAATCTGTTGAAAATTGTAGGAGGAGTTCTCAAGACAAAAAAACCCTTAGCGTATTAAATAAGTATAGATTTAAAACGCTATTTAAGGAAATCCTATACTTGAATGTGTTTGTCACTAGTTTAAATTTTTTGTTTACAGTTTAAATCTCTCCCCCACACCAATATTACCGAGAAGGATCAGGTTTAAAAACGACCTTTATTATACACATAGAACGTCAATGTTTGAACGCATAATATGAGGGTATACACTTTTCCGTTAAAACACCCAAACCAGTTTCAGAACTCACATCGAGGTATCAGCTGCTAATGTCACATAAATATCCGCGTTTAATTTCATCTACCCTCATTTTCTCTAGGATTGACATTTGAATACCTGCATGTCTCTTGGAACAACCGAAACTTGATAAAGTTGTAGAAATGTGTTACATTTGTCCGGCAGCTGCTCTTTTTGGCTCTAGACCAAGCGAAACCCAACTGTAGACCCGCATTCTAAATTCTCTTGAAAACTCTTACCTCAATGGGCAGTTGGTTAGATGGGCGTTTATACTCTATACTCACTAGATTTCCTTGCCTTAACCTTTTACTACATCCATTGCATCAGGTCTGCATACTCAGTATGTTTTTAATGTAATATGGTAATGTATTACATATCTTCTGTACATACACCATTATTCGTGCCAAAGGTTTCATGACCTCAGTAATTTGCAAATTTGTACACAGAAACCACCCGCGCATTGATGTCCAAGCTAATGCACTAGAATTAACATTTTCGATACAAGATACAATCTCTTAAATTTTAAACAACTGCACAACTAAGCTCAATAGTTTCCATATATTTCCATTGAATTCGCTTTCAACACCTTCGCTTAAAAATCCAATGTTTGCGAGGGAAGTTTATAATACGTTATTGTTAAAGAAATTAATATTGGCATTTTCCATTGTTGATTATTGAAACAGAGTTTAAAAGTCTCAGAACCTTGAATCTGATCCCAGCTTTAGATAAAAGTAATATTTGATCAGTAGTAACACAACAGGAAAAACTGAATGAAACAATAGCTAAAACTGGAAAATCATTCAACAGATCAAAACAATGACAAGAATTCTTACAATACTAAAATAGGAAAAGTCAACGCTGTCAACTGCCAATCATATAGGCCTACTTATAATTTCAGACTAGTTCCACTTGCAGTATCTTCACACGCGCATATTTCCTAACCACCAAAATTCGCATACCCTAAAACACCACAAAACAACCGTCCAGTGCACCATGCACCTGATGAGAAACTGTGGAGACCATGTGAAAGCTACTGTCGCAGTTGGGTTTCTCGCGGTTTTTACTCAGTTGAAGTAATTATAAAGCCAGTTGTCATTAGGGGACATTAGAACAAGGACAATTAGCTTGATTGAGTCGACGGAGGATAGCTAATCGCTGGCCGGATTGTGGGATAGCTAATAGCTAATCGCCAGTGATAAATGACGTGTAATGACGTCAATTGCACCTCACGATTGAATTTATCGTCATGTTAGCCTTTTATTAGATCTTCCATTGATTTCGGAGTAACGACTTTCTAATTATGGTGGCAGCAACATAACGAGCCGCTTCCCAGTAATGTGTATAGTTGTGGAAATGTGTGAAAGCGTTTGGAAGTGTGTTGGTTAAAATTGCGGTGAATTGGACGAAGGCTAAACGAAATCTCGAGGAGACTAGTGCAGTGCACATCGGTCTGATGCACTCTGTTGTTCGGTTTTCGGTTGAAATTTATGTTTACTTGCGTAAAACACTAAAAACTTGGCGAAACGGAGGTTCTAGCTAAGTTCAATGACGTCTGAGGGATGTCACCGTGTGAATGTTCAAGTTCCCTTGATGATAGAGCATGACAATATCACTAAACCTGATTTTGGACATGACATTTTAATGGCACAATAAAAATTCGGCTTGTTTTCTCTTCAACTACCCATCAGTAATTGTTATCAATTTGTCTGGCTCTTCAACAAACACCTCAGGGGTATCACGCCTTGCTGTTACACAACCAATACTCCAATTAGACTTAATTGTCAGGAGAAGGACAGGGCATTAGCCCATGATTGGACTTAACAAATTATTGGACCTGCAAAATGGCGGCTATTCGGCTATATAAATTGTATGACCTTGTTGACCTGGTAAGATATTTGACACAGTGATACCATCTCCTAGCTTCAAGGAGAATTTTTACTTCTTCGGTCTACAGTTTGAACTGATAAAAAATATTCAATATACAATCATTATACGATGGTGTTTACACTCTTAAGATTTTAAGGTTAAGAAAGTAGTCACTTTTATGTTTCGTAAGCCTGAATATTGACGCGTTGGTCAATAGCCGTATGGCAACAAGTGTCTTTCAAAACTACTGATGTTTTGAGTGAACCAAAGTCTACAATTTTTTCAGAAAGTGACTATTTATGAACACATGAGGATCATCAGTATGCCAGTTTTAGTTATAAGCTATACTTTTTGTTTAACTAAAATTAACTAATTGCTTAACTAATTATAACCTTGGCAAAAGATTTAATATTTGATAAGAGAATAACATTCTAATTTTCTTTTCGGAGCAGTAGAAGAGACAACACTTCTGTGACAAGCTGAACTACAGATTAAAATTAAATCAAGCCCATTTATTTCAAGTGTTTAAACATGGGATGTCTATTAGCTAATTGATTTTTTCCCAATTTTCTTCTCTGTACTAAATATAATCACTGTTTAGCTTGAAGTGTCATACTTCTATACAGTTTCCCCTTCTTTTCCAGAGAGGAGTTGGCGATGAAGATAGGGCTGACGGAGGCCAGGATACAAGTGAGTATACCTTATACTTACACTAATTGATACTGGTTCAGCCCTAATGACCTAATTAGCTTGCCAGGATGTGGCAAATTGTGGACCACCGTTCGCCGTCCGTCCGCTGTCCTTTTCGTCCACTGTTTAATGATAATTAATTGTCTTGTTGCTGTTTTTTACATAAGGGAAGTCGGTGTTGCAATTTTGAGACTTGCAGAGCTGTTCGTTTCGTTTAATTCACCTCGTAACGAATACAGTTTACCGTGTTAGTTGTAAGTTGTACGGAATTTGTTCAAATTTGTTTGTTGCTTACAAAATAACATTTATGGATATTTAGTTATGTTTGACTTATAGGTACTAGGCCATGTACTATTTTTGCTACACTTATTATGAGTGATGTGACTTATATATTATGAGCGTCTTATAAATTTTTATTCGCAATAAATATCACATTTAGACATTTTTGAGACTAACTAACGTGTATAGTATACTCTATATTACACATACTAGTCATAAGACAGTTTTTCATGAATATTTATGTGTAAGTTCCTGATTAACAGCAAAAACAAGTATCCTAAAATTATTTTTGTTCATCGCCCGTCTCCAGATAAAGATATATTTATTCTACCAGGCTTTTACATTCAGTCGAGTATTCCAGTTCAGACCAGGAGCAACTTTTGGGATAAAATTAATGTTTATAGTTAAAAGTAAAAAAATAATGAAACATGATGTGTTTAGTATTTAAAATAAAAAGCACATAAGCTCAAGACTTTTAATCGATCTTAATTAACTTAACTGCTACTATTGACAGTATACTCACGACGATATAGCATTCCATACAATTCTCTTAAGGAAGTCATTAGTTTACATCTCTTGAGGAAGTCAATCATAATGCTATGATTGACTTTTAATCACAATACAGTACTTACGTATGACCTTCAAGTGCACAACAAAGTACTCCTAATGCTTTAATTTTCTATAGTCGTTTCAATGCCATGAATACGCCAAGAAATGTGGCTTAGTTTTTTTAAGCAATCCTCATTCAAAAGTTTGTGTTTGATTACATGACGTTTTCAACTAAGCAATTTAGTCAGTAACGAATATTTCCCCGACGATTGCTACTGTATTGATGTTTGCTACTGTTTTGTACTTCTACGATTTGTTGCCTAAATAAGATTTACAAACACAAACACTCTGATATAGTACTTAGAAGCTACACACGAATAGTCTGCTATCATACATAATTTACATTTTTAGCCCTAAAAATCTTAAACAAATTTGATAGAACCAACTAGAGGGCATGGGGGCGGAGCCCCCAACGAGCCGTAGGCAAATTACAGTTATAGGCCTATCTTTCTTTTTACTACCAAAAAATGAGTTAAACATACATTGAAATATTCTTGTTCCTTTGTACAGGATAACACACGGGAGTGGACTGTTTACCTTTAAAAAAAATCTCACTTAAGGGATGCCAAGGAACATAATTTGTTTTCACTGTAGTGCCAAGCTTAATGCCTAGCAAGCATACATCACTTTGAGGTTCTTTCAAAGCATATATATTTCAATGAAAATGTGTGAAAGGGCGTGCATCATTTGCGCATCATGCGGAGAGCCAGGTAGAAGGGATGCTTGTTTTGCGCATCGAGCTCCAGGGGGCTCTCAGTTAAATGCATCGTTTGCGCATCGCAGGGTGGTGGAAGCGGCATTATTTTTATTTACAAAGTTATTGAAAACTCATGCCCGTATTCAAATGGTCTTTTGAATGATTAAACGTGTTTGGCATAAGACATATAAGTTTAAAAATTAGCAAAACAATATTCAACAGAACAGAAATAATGGCATATAATCGGACACAATATCACAGCCTTGACCCGTACATTAACACTTGGATTGCATGTTTACCATTTGTAGTTTGTTTCTATTGCAAAAGTGAATTTTAAGAGTGGTTTTATTCTGAGGAGTTAGTATAGGAGAGGCTGCTATCTACAGTTAGAATAGAGGCAAACTTGCCATAGAAACAATTCGTACAAAACATTTCAGCCTGAGCAATTACAGTAATAGGCTACAATCCTCACCAACCATTGAAAGTAAAATAAGTAAACACTCGATGTATTACAAAAAAGTTTTATACATAACAAACTTAAATTATTCATGAATGTGCGATACACATGTGTTGCCGTCCAGTGCTATGTGTGGGGGACGACTGTTTGCGGATCATTTGCGCATCATGCGGAGAGCCAGGTAGAAGGGATGCTTGTTTTGCGCATCGAGCTCCAGGGGGCTCTCAGTTAAATGCATCGTTTGCGCATCGCAGGGTGGTGGAAGCGGCATTATTTTTATTTACAAAGTTATTGAAAACTCATGCCCGTATTCAAATGGTCTTTTGAATGATTAAACGTGTTTGGCATAAGACATATAAGTTTAAAAATTAGCAAAACAATATTCAACAGAACAGAAATAATGGCATATAATCGGACACAATATCACAGCCTTGACCCGTACATTAACACTTGGATTGCATGTTTACCATTTGTAGTTTGTTTCTATTGCAAAAGTGAATTTTAAGAGTGGTTTTATTCTGAGGAGTTAGTATAGGAGAGGCTGCTATCTACAGTTAGAATAGAGGCAAACTTGCCATAGAAACAATTCGTACAAAACATTTCAGCCTGAGCAAGTAAAATAAGTAAACACTCGATGTATTACAAAAAAGTTTTATACATAACAAACTTAAATTATTCATGAATGTGCGATACACATGTGTTGCCGTCCAGTGCTATGTGTGGGGGACGACTGTTTGCGAATTGTTGTCGGAGGCTACCTGGACGGGAGGGTGCGCAAATGATGCAAGGGGATTAGGCGACCCTTCGAAATATTTTACAGAAGGATTAAAAAGTGAGCAAATGATGAACGACCGTGTGAAAAGATTCGAGATTGAATATATACCTAATTCTACGGAACCATAAAGTTCTTCAGTTAATAGCCCAAAATGGAACCATTTAGTCTGCAATGTCTGCATTCCCAAAACTACAGAATGTTCTGTTTAGGATCGAACAGGTAAATGATCTAACAGGCAGTACCAAAGATATTTCAAATAATGGACCCTTTTTATTTGATTTGTCTTCGATCAAAGAGGTTGGCAGGCCTCTTTTTGCCTATGTGGACACGTGCCTTGATATATGAGTACTAGACGAAGTAAGTGAGTGAACCATCTAGTACAGGTGAACGGCAGTGATACTGATGATTAAAACTTCGTGAAATAACTCGGCCCACTAGGAAACCGCGACACCGCAGCCCTCGTCGTCTCGTAGGAAGGCAATATATTCATGTCAGTAGACCAGTCATATATTATAATGTTGAGTCCTCCTGTCCAGTCGAACCAGGTCATAGGAGAAGGGCAATGGGAAGATTACAGTAAGACTGAGGTGATGGGTAGTTCATGTAAACATTCATTAATCAAATGAAGTTTGAGTTTTGCTTTGGTCCTAAAATCCGCGGCGCTAACCACTACGCTATCAAAAATTTTAGAAAATCGAAACTAAAACACCTCTCCTCTACATCCGTCACGTGACCTCTAGACGTGCAAGAAGCCTCGGTCTCCAGGAACTGATTACAAAGAGTTCCGAGGACTTTACTCAATTTGCGGATGCGTTTTCCGGCGCAAAAACTCACAGATTATCGCCATACCGCGTTGCGTGTAGCGGGAATGTTAATGAAGCCGGCCTAATTAGATTTGTCGGCCCATCTGGTGACATGCTTGCGGGGAAAAACTTTTATTGGTGCGCTACTGCCAGGATTGCGGCCGTTCTTGTGGGGGGTTAGTGTTGGAGTCGGCATTCCGTCAGCGGTCGATAGTCCATAGCAGAGGCTTAGGAAGGAGAGAGATGCGAGGACAGAATGGACACGTGAGAGAAGGGTAGGAGGGAGAAACACGATAGATATTGTGGATATGTACATTCGTGGATGTTTCAGTTTTGGAGATAAAAAGTTTGCCAGAAAAAAATCGTGTGCCGAATTTCTTCAAAAGCAGCAAAGGCACTTTTTGAGAAATTGGGTGTCTTCCTACAAAAGCCCTAAAGAAAGCGAGAAATATAGGTGATAAGTGAAAAATGTAAAACCTTTTGTGACACTATTTTACGATTTCTAAGATTTAATGGATCATTCCAGAAAACTTCTAAACTCTATCCATTTTGATAGCCTTATCCAAAGATTGAGGATGAACAAACACTCATTTTTTTGCGGGATATTGCACTGTAAGCGACGACAAGCTATTTTTAATTTACTCGAGTATGGATTTAACTCCCCCAAAAGGTGGTTTAAACTTATAGGTTAAAGTCTTCTATTTATTATTTTATTTTCTTCCTTTCCTTTAACATGTTACTCGGCATTTATTTCAACAATCCGATACCGCACTTGCTTGGATGCAATAATTGTTTTTAATCTTTTCAAAATACCTCTCCTAAGTCGTATTTCCACTAACATAAATCACAGGGGACTCTACGGAGTGTTAAAATATCAGTAACATAGAACCTTTTTGTTTAAAGAAAAGACCTATATTTATTTTTTCAACCCCTAGTTTTACTTGTACTATTTCAAGGTTACGCTGTTCTTTAATGTTTACATTGGGTTTTTAACTTTATTGTTGGTCATGAGATTAGAATTTTCAGCTCTACCAAATAATGAGGCCAGCAGTTAATAAGACCCAATACCCTCAGGCTGGGCCAGACAAGACCACACATCCTAGACAACAGCAATCAGAACCATAAAGGAGGTTGGGACAGAAGTGAGTGTTTTTGACAAGAGTTGTAGCGGTGTCTACCTACCACGCGCACCCACATTAGGCCACTCCGGGTTTAATTGATTTGATATGTGTTTCCCAGTTAATGGGAGAGCGTGCATTAGTAATCAGGGTCCGGAGCCAGATAGGCGGCGCGGCGCCGGCGCCACTGCTAGATGGTGCTGGGTCCTCTCCGCGCCGAGCGGCGACCGAGCGACCAGCGACGGTAAATGATGATATTAGCGCGACGCGATGGCCGATTCGATAGCGGGGAAACGACTTGAAAGCTTGGTAAAAGGTTGGAACGTCCATAAGATGAGGTTTAGCATTGGTTTGGGTCAGGATTGCCAAACAGTTTCAGTCTGGGAAACATGAGTTCGTTCAAAATCCGAGATGCCGGACGACTTTTAGATTTTTTTATGATTTTCATGAATACGGAAGTAAATTTTTAATAGAACCATAAACAATAAGGATTCTGAAAGGGATTGAGGAAAAAAAATAGTGAACGACTCATGTATAAAATACGATTTACGATTAGGAAATGGGTTAAATAAAGTCCTACACTAGTTTAATATGTTCCGAGCATTTGAAGATTAAGCAATAAAGCTGTGGTACATCATTATGATACCTTCAGAGTAGTTTCTGAAGGAATGTCATATCAGGATAATACTACCAGGAGTTAGATTTTTTTAAACATATGTCTATATGTACATAAAATTTCTAATGATCATTGTCCAATGCTGCTGGAAACCTATATTAGAGGGAAGATAAAGCCACAATTGACAAATAGTTCGACTTAAATTTTAAATCATAAGCAAACTTCAATAAGCAATGCTTTCTTCGAGATACATGACATGTTGTTGGTGATTTTGCAACTTTCATTGAATTCAACAACGTTTAAAATGATATGCACAATTTGAACAAATGACAATTTGTTAAACACATCACTCTCTAAGGCTACTGGCTGGTTAGCTGAGTGGTAATAGACCTAGAATCAGAAGGTCGCTGGTTCGATCTTGATGGGAAAAGTTATATTGAAGCTTTTAATGGTTCTATATTGGATCCAGATCCAGCTATTTGTTCATGAGCTTTTAAGAGTATGCAGAACCAGCAACATTGGATTTTTTCCCATAAGACTAATGTTAACTTTCAAATATCGAGCCACACCTTGAATATTGGTCAAAAAGGATTCATCTTTATGTCATTTTAAAGGAAATTTTAAAACCTAGGCCACTATGAAATAAAAATCACGATTATAGCTCGATTTATGAGATTAAACCATTAAATATACTCGTCCATTTTCGAACATAAAAAATGTTGAGAATACTTTGTTGTTTATTAATCAAACAATCATTAATACAAAACTTTTGATTTCATTGTACGCTAGATATTAGAATTTCTTTTAAAAATGCATAAAGATGAATCTACTTCGACCAGTATTAAAGGTGTAGCGGATGTTTGAAATTCAACATTAGTCTTATGGGAATAAAGATACAAGTTGGTGGGCATTGCTGATTCTTAATTGAAGATCCTAAGTCAAATAAATCAACTGATAAATTTTGATACAATTCTTGTAACGCCGACGCATTATATGATGCGTATTTTATGTGACCAAAGGGTGAGTGTGATGATTATGATCAGACGAGATGTAACTTTGTTAGTGACAAATAACAGCTGATTCTTTGACAGGATCATATATTTGCCAGTGAGAAGCTACACCTCATCTGATCCATCCCATTCGTATAACCCGCTCTCTTCAATCATACTCCCATTTACTTAAAATACGCACCATTGAGGGCGTCCGTGTTTGAAGTATGCATCTATAATATTCCCAAAGATCCAGTATCAGTATCGCTATGTATATTGTGAGACTTTTCCTTACTCCGTGTATACAGCCTGTCGTTTACCTTCCGTATGTTACAGCCTACAGTCGAGGTAGTTGACCCGTCCGTGTGTTCTCGGACCTCTAAATTACCCATAAGAGAGCCATTACCCCGGAACATGATGTAGAACTCACGCAGATCCCTGGAACTGCGCCCCTGTGGCGACGGTTATACTGTAAATGGAGTCATTACACAATTAACACTCAACTAATATTGATTTTCTTCTTTGAACTTTTTGCAGAGCAGTTCATACAAATTTATATATCTGTTGGCCGTCAAGGCTTCGCCCATGATTGAATTTATTTTATAAGTAATAAAATCTTTTTAAAGATCATCTAAATCTTCCTCCTTAGAATGACATTGAAACAATGAAGTAGCGTCAGTAAAGCTCTGAGGGAATTTTGCAAAACCTTTTCTGATGAGCAAATAGGAACGACCATGTCAAATTTCAACCCCGTAGGCCCTATAGTAATTTTGACTACATGTGGGGTGGAGCTCTGAAGAACTTCAAAAACTATATTTACAAAACCATTTCTTAGTGAGCTCCTATTAGCAAAAGCGGAACATCTACGTTAAATTTAAACCCCTAAGGATCTATGGCAATTTTTAGCTTCTGTGGGGCGGAGCCCTAAAGGAAATTTGCAAAAATTATTTCTTAGTGAGAACCTATGAACAAAGAGGAACGTTTATGTCAATTTTCAACCCCAGAAGTCAAATTAGTCTAATGGGGTGAAGCCCTGAAGGAATTTTGAAAAATCGTTCCTTATTGAGCACCTATGAGGCAAGACGATTCTATGTTCAAAGTTTCAAGTAAATCCGTTTGGTAGTTCCTGAGATTTCGTGATGAGTCAGTCAGTGATCACTCCCCGTCAGGTTTAGCTCGTTAGCTAAGCTTGCTATTAAAATTTCGCTTAAAATGCCGTAAAGATGAATCTTTTTCGACCAATATCAAAGGCTTACGCCGTAGGCGTAGGACGTTTAAAATTTAACATTAGGCCTATATAGTCTTGGGTGTAAAAATCCAAGGCGGGGAAAATACCATCGCCATACTGACTCTTTTTCGAATCTAAAACTTAAAATATATAGTTTTGAACAAACAATAAAAAAAACTTGAAATCTTAGAGATTGAAAAATTCCTACGATATACATTTTTTACGATGATGCCAGAAAGAAGAAAAATTTCAAATAAGTTTAAAATAAATTAAAGTCTAGAGATAATGAGTAAATGGAATTATAATCAAATGATAATTTGTAAAATTGTAAATAAGTGCAAAAACTTTAAATCTCCGCTTTAAGTTCCATTACAATGTAAAACTTTGTCGGCGGAATAAAGATTATTATTATTATGTTATTTTGAAATCTAGAAGTGTTTGGTTAAATTGGAGGCCTACACAAATGACAACTGTCTCACTTACCCTCACTCAAAGACCTTAAAAATAGTTAAATATTTACATTGTTTATTTACGCATACCCTATTTTCCAACGGTGACCTACTGGACCCTCTGAAGAACTAACTACAGCCTCTCCATTTTCATTAAAACGCATTAAACCAAAACCACATAACATCTAGTTGGTTAGTAATAGTATCAAAAGAATTTAATGAATACTATTTAAAGCATGAGGTGTTTTTGGAAGTAGGCCTATCTCCAGTTGATTATGATTAAGGGTCTTCGGAGGAGAAAAAGTACCTGAAAGTGAAAATGTTTTCTGACGTTTTGAGCTCAAAAGGCACCTTTAAAACAGTTTTCTTTTTTAAAAAAAGTTCAGTTTTTTAACTCAGAATTCTAATCTAGAAAAAAATTTTCAAACAAAGACATTTTTGCAACGTGCTAATGCTCGAAGCTGATTATCTTTGACACCCTAGTCGTTTCTTCACCTCCTTCGGCTGCATCCAGGACAGCGACCCTGATGGGGATGTATGGCGGCGGCGCCGGAAGTCCCCGATGGTCTGGTACCAGGTACCAGCCACCAGACGCGCTAGTGTCCTTGCAATCACATCACATCGGCACTAATCTGCTCTGATAGCCCGCGGATGTCCTCTATTGCATTACAACCAATCTGCTGCATTGATTGGCTCCAGGCCATTACCCGTCAATCAGCTGTTCATTGGTTTACGGTTAATAACCACCTCGCGGACGTTGGCTTTGCCGGGGTGTCAATGTTGGGCTGGCGAACGGAGGTGCTGGGAGGATAGGCGGGGGAGAATGGTACAGCAAGTAATTATCGTGGGGTAGAAACTTGAAATAAAAGTTTTAGAGATAACCTTTTGGTCAGACAAAAAACACTCGCAACAAGTCCTACCTTCAATCTCAATTTATGTATGAGGACAATCGTTATGCTGTTAACAAGGTGGGTGATGGATACCTGTGTTTCCAGCATCACCACCGTCACCTATAGGCTACAGCTGTCATGTTTCCGCGGTTTTAAACAATTATAAAAACCACAGAAGATATAACATAATCTGCACAAAACACTGATAAAACCATATTAGTTTAATTGGGATTTTGATTGATTTTGCCCTTAAAAAAGCTATATAGTTGCTTAATTTCTTGATAAAAAAATAATAAAAAAAATAAAATAAAACACTGATCGCCTACACGTGAAACTAAACACCTAGCTCCGTTTAGCACTCTATTTTGCACAATGGACAATCATTAAAATTATATACAAACGTCAGTTTAATTTATTCCCTTAATATACAATTTAGCCTGATTTAGCGAATCTTTATTGAATGGTTAATTGTTTATGGTAATTATTCCAACACTTCAGTCTAAATTGGTTCCAAAACCAATTTTTGTATAAGTTGTCATAATTTGACCAATACAAAGTATGAAATAGGCCTAGAGAACAATTATTTAAGGACGGTACTACAAAATTTGCAATAAAATCTGAAGTAGGCTATGCTCTTTAAACCTTCAACCGGCAATCGTCAACTACTGAAAGAGTCAGAATTTAAATGAGGCATAAACCATACAAAATTTCAAGGCGTTCAGTTGTAACGAAAAATTGATTGACATTAAACATGAATAGCATCTTACGCTTATTGACTCGTCAAGCTGACTTCCACGAAGCACAGACCGCAGTTAGACCGGTGATTTTCCGGCAGTTGTGTATTTTGCTGTCAAATTAACCACGCGTGGCAACGGATTCTGGGAAGTATCCAACAAGCCGTGGCCTCCCTGCCACTCTCATGTAGTAAATTGCATGTAAATTGCTGAAACTAACGAATTGTTTGAGCAAATCCTTGAAATCATCCGTGTCCTTCACTCAACGTTCTCTGGTCTCGAGCTTCCTTGAGATCTTTTCAAATGTAATCCGAGTTGAAGGTCAATTTTGAATTTAATTGGGATATTGTTTTTTGTTACGTAACTCCGTTGTTGTCAGGTTCAGCGATAATCTTAGTCCAGTTGGTTGTGTTTGTCTAAAAGAGAATACAGATAAGTCCACAAACAATATCTCTAATTGTCTATGTCTAAAGTACCTTTTACTGAATTTTTTGTATATCTTCAAACAGTCTTGACAAATCCAAATCAATAAATCCTCGATGCATTGCAATATTAAACCGACTCAATGTAAATAACATTGGATTCGCAAACACTTAACTTTATAACAGGTTCCACTATTGCAAGGAAAATTATTTTTAATTGTATTAATAATTTGCTAGCTTGCAAATTTATATTTCTCACCTTTAATACCCAGAACTAATGTTCATATTATAAGGGTTTTCTTCTTTAAGCGTCAAAATTTCGTGTTTATTGCTGTATGTTCCAGCGCCATTATATACATCCTGCGTTAACTTTACATAATTTTGCCATCGGTATTAATTTGGCCGCTAATTTAATTAACATACAAAATGCGAGGTAGTTTGTAACAGGAAACATTGATTGCGATCTTGAAGATTGGTCTATTGAAAATTTGCTTGGCGAATATTTTATTGTAAGACTCTCTTGTGGGATGATATTAATTGAATTAAATAAACCCCATTTTTAGCACTTTTAACGCTCGTTGTTAGTGATTCTGTCATTCTGGACATTTATTTGTAATTTTAACTTAAAAGTTACTGCTATAAAGTTTCTATAGCATTGTGAAATTAATTTTATCCTATTTAGTTAAATTGGTTTAATGGTTATTGTAAATTAAATATGGTAAATCTATCTATATATATAATACGTGATGCCCTTTTTTTGTTAACACTACTCCTCCCTTATTTCTGGACCAATTTTAAAGTTTTAGGTGTCAAAAGAATGGTCTCAGTTCGTAGTTTTGCAATAAGGTTTTACATTTTTGATATTTTAATTCTGAAGCTCACGGGAAGCCCTCAAAGTTCATTTTTTGTCCATAAGATTAACATGGGGAACAATTTGTATTGAATTGCAATATAAAACAGCTGTTGTGTAAAACAGACAAACACATGTTAAAAGCTGAATAAGCCGTTGTACTACTGGTACAGAAATATCAACACAATTTCATACTTTAAATAAGAAGGGCCTTTTGTCGTATTTCAACCTTTTCTCAAAATTTAGCAGGTAGATTTTTATTGAATATTTTATTTACGTGTATTTGATCACAAAATAAGTTTAGTAACGTAACCATAGAAAATTCATGTAGGGCCTACAAAAAAGTTCGGAAATTGAAATTTTTGACGTGGGTCTTATGGGTTGTCTGATTGGTATTTAAACAATAACGAAAGTTAACAAATATTAAAATAGAACACTAAATTTGTGTGCATGGGGTTTCAAACTCTGTAAACTATAAGGAAAAGGAATAGTTGGTTTTAGGGGTTATAATAACCTTTTTGTTTACTATTACACAATACAAAAAATTAATGCAGAATGCTACACATATTAAAACTTCTGTTTTTAAAAAAAACGACATTTAAACGGGTTTTCCTCCAGTGTAGAAAACAAGCTTCTTACAAAATGGTTTTTACAAAGAGAAATTTCAACCAAAATATAAATACCACATCAAACCAAAATTGACCACATTAACAAAGATGCAGATTCTCCTTCTTTCAGCGGTTTCTTTATTTACATTTTGTAATGCCATGGAAGATTAAGTTATAGGGGATTTAGTCCTTCTTTAATGGACTTTAATAGTTTTCATTCACTATGTCGACGACTACCTCATAACAGCCGCCGTGAGTTCTGCATAACTCATACAGGACCGGGGAGTTGTAATGAAATGTTGATTTTTATTCTGTTGTCATTTAAGTTTTATGTTTGATGAACTATGTATATCCAACATCTGTGGATTCATTCTATATTTTATAGGAGTTTTTAGACATAGGCCCTAAGACAAATCGGCAAAAGAACAACTACGTAATCTTAGCTAATTTGGAACTAAAAGAGCAACTACCAAATCTATACAGTGTCACATTGGCAAGTTGTAGAATTAGTAATAAAGATCGATCGATGAAACACCATTATGTTTTATCTGATTTTCACTATAGTTTATATTCAAAGTAACTCTGTCCATTACCACGGAGCAAGGTTTAATACTCTATAATAAATGCAGCCCATTGCGCTGCACGGGCCCCCTAGTAACACTGGATTACCCGTCTCATGTACAAATTTAAATGCAATTTTATTTAAGTTAAAAGACCTATGGGAATAACTGCTTTTGAAGAGACGGGCTTATTATGTGTTATTTCGCTTTTTATATGAACCCATTTTTCATACAAATCACTAAATAGTCTGCAGTACCTGCTATCTCGGATTTTCATTCCCCAAAGAATTGTTTTAAATTTCAGTCGTCAGCAGCTACGCCCTTAATATTGGTCGAAAAAATTCATCTTTATGGCATTTTGAAGAAAATGTTATTACCTTTTCCTTTTGAAAAAAGTTGTATATTATTGATTGTTAAATTAATAAACAACAAAGTATTCCCCTTTTCGAAAATGGACGTGTTTGTTCAGTAGTTTAATATCATAAATTGCTTATAATAGTGATTTTTGTTTCACAATGTCCTAAACATAAAATTTTTCTTTATGACAATTAAAAGATGAATCTTTTTTGACCAATATTAAAGGCATAGCGAATGGTTCAAATGTAACATTAGTCAAAAAAATGCAAGGTGTTGGGTACCGCAGACTCTATATAAAAAAGAGATTACGACTCTACATTGTTTTATTGAAACTGGCGGGATTAAAACGCAGTGCCCCCTATATGATCACCATTGTAAAATAGATTTTGTTGAATGTCTCTTTTTATATCCGTTACTACAGTACCACGTTCTTTAATACTAAAAGGCATTTACATTTTTTATTGTTGTTATGATACGTATCAAATGACTTTGATGGAAATATATTTGTTTTACAATGTATTTTTACTCTCCAGCTCTCCCCATTCATGCATTTACAATAAAATTTTGTGTAACCATAAAAATTGTTCGTCTTTTGCCAAATGAAATTTTTTGATACAATAATAATGAAGGAGATTAGTATAAATATTTTTATAATAGTTTATAACTATATTTAATAATTGCAAAATTTTGAGTTTATTGCATTACTTAGCTTATTGTAAAATTTAAGTCTTTGTAACTGATATATAGTCACTTAAATCTATACTTATTTAATACGCTAAGGGTTTTTTTTGTCCTGAGAACTCCTCCTACAATTTTCAACCGATTTTTAAGTTTTTGGTGTCCTTGGATAGGGCTTGGCCTGTAGTTGTTTCCGCCAAAAATTGATACGAATCGGAATGAAAATAAAGGCTCTATCCACAATTGAAATCTCAAAATTTCCCATTTAAATAACATTGGGATTAAATAAAGCATTTTAAACATCTGTTAGTAATCAGCTGTAAATACGTGTAGTTTTGGTGATTAAAGAGATTCACAATATTGGATTGGGCGGATGTCATTGATTTAGAGCTAAATGTAACATTTGCATTGTATGAAAATAAATTGCTCGATTTCGAGCAACACGTATACTAGTAAATATAAAGTTTGTTAAAAGAACAACACAAAATATTTTAACTGCCGGAATTTTCATAAAGATAAAAGATTAAACAAACTTGAAATCCATTCAAGGGCTAGATTGTGGAAATTCCGTTTTTTATAACATTTTAAATGCATGAATACATTTTTCCTCATTGCAATGTATCTAACTAACCAATGTGGGTGATATCAACAACAACAAATAACAAATCAGTGACGTAGTTGGTGCTTTTCTATCGGAAACAGCTGTAGTTGTCACCTACCTAAAGTATCGGTGTCCTCACCGATTTCAAATAAATTTAAATTTTTAAATAAAATTTTACGCTTTTTCCAGTTGCATTTTCGCATGAACCTGATGTTCGCCGATATCACCACTCGCCGCTATCGAGACTACACCCTAAAACCGAATTTTCCTGGGGTTGAGGAAGTTTTCTAAACTTATTGGAGCCCAAATTCACCTAAATGTCAAGTTGAAGCAAAATCTTCGCACTAGATTTCGAGATAAAAATGTAAAAAGTACATCTCTACAGGGACTTCTATCAATCTATACAGAATCCAATAAGAAGGGACATCATTATGTGGAAGTGAGAACGCCGCCCCCGAAACACTGCTCCACCAAGATGGTAAAGATAATGCTGATTTGTAGAACAAATGAATAGAATAATCTTCCAGAAGTTTGTTATTGTTCAAAATTTTTTTACAAATATGCTCATTTAGACATGAAGAATTTAGAGGTAGAAAGTGCGCTTCCCGTGACAGTGAGGAGAAGTCGTTTTATTTTTCTCTGGTTCCGAGGGCGAACTAAAATTTTTTAACATGGGATGTCCTTACTTATTGGTTTTGTATACATTGCTTCTAGTGTTAAAGTAAAGGATAGTTTAATTAAATAAACAATTTGGCTCCTCTATATCTCAGAAGTGGTTGTTTCAGGATTATAATTTGTCGTAAGTGTAACATTTTCACCACCTCAACCCCCCGTGCTGCGAGCAAGGCTCGTCGCATCTCATCCTCGGTATCTCATCTGATCCGCGGTATCTCATCTGATCCGCGGTTTATTAATCACATTATCCCGTTCCGTTTGGTCCGCCGCCGCGCGTGCGCTACCCGCTCAACAATAAACATCCGACTCATTATAGGCGCTGAATCGTGTGAACCGATCTTGTTAGTACATCGATTAAAGCGGCGTAGCGGACCGGCTAAAACAAATCAGCTGGTAATCAGCTGTTATGGATGGAGCAAATCAGCTGTTGCTGGCCGGCCACCCCCGGGACGCGCGGCGGGGGGCGGCCAGGCGGCGAGGATGAAACATTCGGGATTTCCAGTTGTGGTTTCGGGGCCGGCATTCCTGCGTGGTGTGATGATGCGGATTATCAATTTACAGGTTGTAGATTTTTGACTACAGGGGAATTCTGGTCGTATCTAAAGCCGCGTTTACACCCGAGTTGGAGACCGGAGTTGCAGACTTTTATCGGCAATCTCGATTGCAGACGCACTAAAACAACTGCAACTCGCGTTGCCAACCGGAGTTGCAGACCGAATTTTCGAGTCGGAGACCGAATTTTGGTTTTCCGACCGGAGTCGGTAAAGATCAAAGGTGGTTGCCAACCCCGGTCGGCAACCCGAGTTGCAGCGCCTATTTGATCTGCAACTTGAGTCTGCAACCAACCCCGCCACCCCTCCCGCCCATCGGCTACGTCGCTACGTCACTTCCTCTCCCACAAATCGGCATTATACACACTGACTGATGGCTCGGTTGCAGGATGCGCTTGCAGAAGCTAACTGTGTACAGTTGCAAGCACAGGTTGCAAACTTCTGTCTGCAAACTAGCGTCTGTTATCGAGATTGCCGATAAAAGTCTGCAATTCCGGTCTCCAACTCCGGTGTAAACGCGGCTTAACAGTAATTTTTAATATTTTGATAGCGCAATAAAAGGAGAATGTTGGTTGTCCTTGTACAAATGTTCAAAGATCACGATTACAACGGTAAAACTTATCGCGTACTTAAGAGTAGAAAAAAAGAAATAGTGGGTTATTACAAACCATCTGAATGAGAGTCTTGTTTGTATACACTACCTTCTATCAACTCAATAATTTTCTGATAATTACTTTCTATTAGATTTTTTTCTCAGAATTTAGCCATATTTATTAGTAAATTTTATAGACTGTAAACAATAATAACCATACATTTATGATAATATTATGATAATACACCCGTCGCAGCAGACCTGCGTACTCAGCGAATTTCCAAAGGATCTTGAGATTTTGTATTTTCCCCATAAACACCATAGGAATGACTATGTAGGTTTGCTGCCATTGGATGTTGTTAGAAAATGTTAGTTTTGTTAGAAAATGTAATAGTTAGGTAAGGTAAATATCATTGTATCAATATTCGACACTTTCAAATTTTCCCCATAAACCCCATGGGGGTGAGTATGTAGGTTTGCCGCCATATGGATGTTGTTAACGAATATCAGTTAAACCCTACCTAGTGAATGTACGTACCAAATTTTATCAAGTTATTCCGATAAATAAGCGAGATACAGGGTTTTGTTGATTTCCCATAAAATTAACATTGAAAACCTATTTTTAGCTTTTCTCCGTAACCTGTTAAGCCAAGTTAAAAATTCAAAATACTAAATTGTTTGTTTTTTTAAGCTCTTTTAAATGGTTTTAGTTAAAATTGTTGAATTTTAAAAATCAAGGTCCAAAAATGCCAAAAACCCATTTTTGACCCCTTTGAAACCCCATAAAACCCCGTTCCCATAACCCGATCATGCTGGTTCGCGAACTCATGAAAATAGATCTGGTCTTACACCTTCATACCGAATTTCATCAAAATCGGAGGTCGCTGTCAAAAGTTATCAGTACCACGGACACACACACACACATATATATATATATATATATATATATATATATATATATATATATATATATATATATATATAGATATATAGATATATAGATATATAGATATATACATATATATGAAAATGAACGAACGGTATTTTTGGCCTCTGGGGACCTCAAAATAAAAAAGTAACATGGTCCAGGGCTTAGGTCTTACCATGGCTACTACCGTAATAGCGTATTCCCTATAGGGAAATTCGCTAAAATCTATGATACATAATAGTCTCAAACTGATCTACCTATATTTGACTTAAAACATGCTAGTCATACTTTGTCTTAAGATCAAATTTAAATTAGCCTAAATCGGATAACTAGATGTTCATAGCTAATATCAAAATTTACTTTTATTTTATAGCACTCTTTTAATGACATTCCATGTAACCAACCGAACATACAAAATATCGATTGGTTACCTATATATTTATCTATTCAATGCACTGCAACTTAATCCTTACTTAAAACTTAAACCAAAAACTGACAATTTTATAAAATGTTTTAAACATTTACAAAGTGTTTAAACATCCTTACCGAAAATAACGCCACTCACTAACAAAGACCAATTCCACTATAATCCAGAAAACGGAAAACGAACCCGACCGCCCATTAGGGGGATTCATTCCGTGGGAGGCATTTTCGACAGGAGTAATAAAAATGTTACCGTAATAGCGGGGGTTAATTGGGATATGGGGGAGAGAGGGGAGGGAGTGGGGGGGGGGAGACCGAATGTGTACAACAGTAATTGAATTAAGCAAAACAACAAAGGCCGCCATTACAGGTAATTGTGCCGGGAATTACTTCGTGCTTCGTGCTCGGACGGACCGACGTAATTAGTTGATAATCGAATTTATAAAGTCCGTGCGTGTGTGTGTGTGTGCGTGTGTGTGTGCGTGTGTGTGTGTGCCGCTGTGAGCCCCGTGCCGCGGTTGAGGAAATGTCATTTAAGTTGGAAATGTCGTGTTCCGGGAAGGAGATTGGGCAGTGGATGATAACAGTTAGCTAATTGGGTTTGGAAAAACGAGGGCTAATAATTTTTACACGTTTGAAAGACTATCTATAGAGTAAGTTAACGCGGGACCCTACAAAGATAGGAGGTCTAGACAATAAACACATCAAGCAATATAGCGGAACATATTGGTTGTAATTTCATACATATCCAACTCATGTGACATATTTTATACATTTTAGATACATTGCAAAAAGTGTATTTCTATGTAAAAATGTTGTTTATTTTACAACAGGAACGGGGTTTTTTTACTTAAATTTAGGAATTATGGCAGGTGATTTTGATTTTTTAAGAAAATGGTTACACCGATTTAAAATTTTGTCTATACAGGAATTTTGTAAAAGTCAACCGTAAATCTGGCTTAATTTTCTTTCAAATCTACTTCTCTTCTTATCATCTAATGCTTTTAAATCACCATAAACAGAAAAATATATATATATAACAAATATATATACAAATACATATACAAATATATATACAAATATACATACAACAATACGACAGACTTTAATTAAATAAGAAATTGATTTAAGCCTATTAGATCATCAAATACCACCTGCTTTCTTCCAGCCATATTCGATCATCAGTTTCAATTTATCAATGTTATATCTCGACAGCCCTCACAGAATGTGTTTCAAATCTGCCATCTGTTTCCTATTCCACAGTATTTTACCTATTTACACCTGTATGCGGGACACATGTACTTGACCAGCGTTTCCCCCGGGGGCCGTGGCTGACCGGTCATGGTACTGGGTCCCTCACCTGCTCGGCTGAACTTAACAATGAGCCCTCAGCGGTTTACCGAGAGACTAGACTCCAAAACTGACTGAAATGTTTAACTAATTAAATTTCCATCAACAAAATAGTGCGATAATAGCTCTTAAGATAACAACAAAAAACATTTAACAAAAAAATTTTTTTGAAAGCACACTTTTGTTGATACTTAAAAAAAGGCAAAAATCCATGTAAAATAGAAAATTAAACTGGCTGAGAAGGGGAATTTTGATTTTGACAAAGTGTTACGATCTTTTTAATTTCAAACAACCGTTTACAGGCTTAACTGTGCGGGTCTAGAAAACAGGTAGGTGTATAACCAGGGCTGCCGTGACAAAGAGAGAGATGAATTATCGGCGAGAAGAAAAACGCGATTGAGGACATAGTTATCCTCCCTCTGTTATGTTCCCTTTCCGGATCTGCCATCAGTCATGTTTGTTTACTATTTAATGTTTATTTTATGAAAAAATAATAAAGAAATACGTTTATTTCGTCCTTTAAACATCAAGTCACTATACTCGCCAACCAATAAAAACAGAAATTAAACATTCGGGAATGTGATTCCCCACTGACAAATTTGGTACTGCACAGTCACGGGCAGAAAGGATCCCCAGTTAACCCTTTCATCTACAATGAGAGTTCTAGTTTCACAAACATGTTGATTGAGTAACACGACGATATTGGTGTGCAATTAGTTTACACTTCGGTATAACGAAATTTCGGTACAACTCGCGGGATGTCAACCAAAATTTTTCAACTTTCGTTTTATCTCTTTGGGTCAGGACATCGTCAAATGTTTTTAAACAATTTTTATCAGAGTATGTGGATTATTTCAATGTACTAATCAATACACAGTACATTTTCATTAAGACCGATATTTTTATAGTCTGATTAAGGCCCCCCATACACGTAACGATCGGTCCGTCAGATCCGTCCAAACGGACCTCGTCGTGCGACGGATCGTTACGTGTATGGGGACGCTTCCGACCGATTGACGACGATTTTGGTCGGACGACGACTGATGAGAATCCCATCAGTCGTCGTCCGACCGCATCCGACCAGCCTCGACGTGCGACGGATCGTTGCGTGTGTGGGGACGCTTCAGATCGGTCGACGACGGACGGAAGGCGCAGAGCGAGCCCGCCCCGCGAGCTCATTGTGAATTTGTTCGTGCATAGAGACATAACCCTACTTTTTGCTGGGCTCAGTTTTTCATAGAGGTTAAGTTAGTTGTTATATAGTTTGAATAGGTAGTTGTTTAGTTTAAAGTGAAGTGTTATTTTAGTTAGTTGTTATATAGTTTGTGTAGGTTGTTGTTTAATATTTAAAGTGAAGTGTTCCGATTCGTTCCGATCGGTCGTGGTTCGCCGGTCGTCGACCGATCGTTACGTGTGTGGGGAATCACTCTTCAGAGACCGATCTGTTGCGATCCGTCGTGGTTCGCCGGTCGTCGACCGATCGTTACGTGTATGGGGGGCCTAAGTGACGGATCACTCTAGGTATCCGGCACCAGTGACACCAACAGTCGGTCGCAACGGAGACAACAATGACAGCCGGGTCCAACACAACTTCCCTTATTAAAGTCAATTACTGAAAATGCACTTCTCTGCGGGTGTTCCCCGAACAAAATGGCCGACTTCCGGTCGTCCCCTGTCATTTGGCAGGTAAAGCTTATGATCCAGTTAATTTGTTTGTGTTGTTAGCACCCCGACAGGCTAGGTGTCGAGCCGGGTTTGTCATTACGACGAGCCGACCGACAACAGCTGATCGGCGGCGAACAACAGCTGATTTATTATTACAGCTGATTTCCAATTGTTCCTTTATGGGGTCTCAGCATGCGCCTGGTGTTTTATGGTCGGGTTTCGTTTAGGAGGTAACAGTTGTTGGTAGTATTGGTCGTAATTCTTATGGGAAAGGGGAATTGAATTAATAAGGAACCTGTTAGTGTACGGTGATAAATTTGTTGTTGATGAGGTGTAGTGGAGTTCCCTTGGCTTCTGCTATTAATTTTGCAGCTGCTAAGGCTACGTGTGCACAACATTTGGTCCTTCCGTATACTGAAAAGGCTTTAGTACGGTATTGCAAAGGCCCTAAGTAATGCTGTCCTATAGTATTTATGTCCCCTTTGCTATAAATAGACCGTTTTCAAAGTTGACTAGTTTGGATAACATTCTTTTAAAGATTTTTGAATTTTATTTGTGTTGCTAAGCCTACTCAGAAAGTAGAATGAAATAAACTAATATACTATTTAGTAAAGGTTATCGATAAGTATAAACATCGCAATAAAGTATAACGTTATTTACACCTTTGATTTTATAATCATGTTTCAATCATACTCTTAGAAGCTTTACTTTGTTATTGGAAAACTATAGTTTCTATTAAATTCAATATTTCCCCTAGACACACATTCACGATTTATAGTTTGGGTGCAGTTGTCATTTTAGCAACAGTATCTAGAAACGACTGATAAAATATTCAATAAAGCACAGCCCACGGGGCAGTAAATAGTGACGTACAGCCATTTCCTTACTGCCGGGCATGGGCCATAAACGGATGCAATTTATGTGCAATTTTCATTGGCAATAAAAGTTGAACGTAAGTGAGAACTCCCACGTGAGTTAGACCGAGGCTAGCGGCGTACGAGCCACCGGAAGCTGAGATGGATACAATGTTGCAAACATGTTGCGATGGTTGTGATAAATTAGTAGGCCTAGTCAACGCTCAATGCAACCTCGGCCAATAGCTTAATGAACTTTTCTTAACTTTCAAATATTAAAAGTTTAGGTAACGTAATCTACATTGTGAACTGTGTGACATTGGGTTTAAAAGAAGACATGATCTTCAAAGTTATGCAAATGAACGGTATGGAAATATAAGAATTAAAAATCAGTTGGCTCTTACTCACTCGAAATTCACAGTTCATGTACAGTTGTATACAGTTATGTATAGTTGTAGTTAGGAATCGTTCGAGATGACAGAAGAGAATTATTATTTATTTCGACTTCGAAAGGTAAAGCACTAGCAGAGTGCAGTAAAGTAGCAGGAGACGGAAGCTAAACCGGGTTTGTCACCGACCCCTTGCGACCTGTCAGCTGGTACAGTGGTCCATAGAAAAAGTTTCGATAAATAAATAAATAAATAAGAATTTTATTGTCGTTAAGCTTTACAGCAATAGACAAAGTCAAGTCTTAACCTAAATTAAATCTTACAATGTAATCTATTTATACATGATATTACTTATTGTATAAAACAAGGTTACATAGGGACAGAATTTTACAAAAATAATTAGGTATATAACATAAAAGTGGGATTATAATCTATATATAGATGATGTAACTTGTATACATGATGTGATGTCATATCAAAACATATTTACATGAGGACAAAAGTCTAGGCTACGCTACACACTATATACAACAAACATAAAAAGGGTTACATATAAAATAATTTAAACATTCTTTCATAGTAGTGTGTATTTGCGGTTGCTGGCTCAGTTCAATGACCTCTGAGGAATGTGATGACGTCATCGCCAAGGTCAACGACCCCGATGACGTCATCGATGACGTAATCGATGACGTCATCGATGATGACGCAATCGATGACGTCATTTCCGTGACGTCACACCCATGACGTCACAGAAATGACATGCTGATGACGTCATCATCCATTACATCATCAAAATGACGTCACTGACACTGTTAAGGTCAAGGTCATGCCGAAACTCAAAATTTCTTGGCACTTTTGCCGTTTCTCGCACTACGCTCCGAGTTTCAGTCAGAGTCCACGTGACCTTGACGACTTGGAGCGAATTTGCGATGAGAAACAGCAAAAAGTGCCAAGTCAAACTCGAGTTTGCGACATGACCTTGCTTAAACCGTCGTCCACTAGTCCTCAGAGGCCATTGAACAAGCACAACATCCGCAATTTCATATTACTGTGACCTTGAACACTTAACAACTACAGAGCGCCGACACCGATGCGCACCCCACGACAGCCACCGAGTGACTGACTGTCAGGCTCCGTGTACTCTAGGTATATGGGGAAGTGGAGGGGGAAATCTCAAGGTCACCCAAATGGAGTTTTAAAAAAGTAAAAGAGTAGAAAGACTACTCTTGTGCCTCCTGGGCGACCTCATCAATTTCTAACGGACTTGTAAACCAATCCGATCTGTAGCGGCAGGAGTCCAGAAAACAGGTGCACCACCCATCAGGTTGTCCGTAGCACTTCCGACAATTGGTAAGATTGGAGAAGTGAAACTTAATACACCGCTGCGGACAACAAGTATAAAAGTATTTGGATTTGTAGATTTTGAAAGTTTGTAGTACAGGTGGTGGCAGCTGTTGGTTCTTGCATCTACACCTGCAACATCCGAAGCATTCGCATTGCCGGCAGGCCAGCCCATCCACGTGCCACTTTGGTAAGAGGAAACACTTATCCTCACAGCAATAGGTTGTCCCCGTCTCTTCCTCCCAACGCTTCTTTGCACAATACGTGACGCCTTGTATCTCCAAACACCTATGCTCGCAACATGAGACACGCTTAGTTTCCATACTTGATGTTGCTTTGGCGAGGGAGCAAGATGAAGTGATGCCGTGGTCAGCGTGAATGGAGCTTATATAAACTAAGGTGAGTGGAGGGGGAAAGGTCAAGGCCATCCAAATGGAGTTTTAAAAAAAGTCAAAGAGTAGAAAGACTACTCTTGTGAGTCTATAGCGATTTCATTGATAGTGAGTGCTTCGGTATGCCAAGTTGATCTGTACTGGCATGCTCCTAAATAATGTTTGCAAAAACCTGCAAAATGATTGTTGCACATTTTGCAGCCAGTTAGCTGTCTTAGTGTGAATTCAATGCAACGTTCAGGGCAACAAGTGTACTTATGCCCTCTCATCTGGTACACATGGAATGTCTTCAACTCTGGTTTAGGCTTCTTCCAAGACTTGCACTTGCACATGCACTGACCAAAAGCTTCACATTTTCTACACGCCAGGCCATCCACCATATCAATGTCATTTGGCCATGAAAAACATTTCTGTTCGCAACAGTAGTTGAGTTGACTCTCCATGTTGCTGTAGTGAAGGCGCGCGATGAAATGATGCTGCAGTCAGTGAGAGTGCACTTTACATAAACCCAGTGGAGGGGGAAAGGTCATCCAAACGGAGTTTTAAAAAAGATAACTAGTCGTCCTCCTCCTCCTCGTCCGTTGTACTTGGAGAGCTGTCAGACGAAGAGCCCCGTGCAGGTGCTCCCCAGATGAAAAACAAATCAATTTTAAAACGAAGACCAGGATCTTGCATCATCAATTCCTTTAATTTGTCACATACTAAGTCGACCTTGTGTAAGGTGTCAACAACAAGCTTCCAATTTGTTGGCTCAATATAACTTGTAGTAGAGTCCGCCTCGCTGATAACCACATCCTCCGGCCGTATTGGAGTGTAAAGATGTGTAAAGTTCTTTGGCTGAAGCTGAGGCTCAGGCTGGCTTGAAGTGGAAGGTTGAGTGTGGACCCCTGTCGCATCGAAATCCATAGTCATTCTACATTCAATGTTGGGGTTTTCGTTTAATACATACACCAATTTCTCATGCAACATATCCACTTCTGCCGAGTCTTGCAAATGAACATTCCAGGAAAATGGCCATTCTTCATCCGTAGTGGAGTCAACTCGAGAAAGAGTGCTGTCCGCCATGATAGCTAAGCAAGGAATGATGTGAGCTACAGACTGTGGTAACAGTATTGAAAAGTAGAGGGGGTAAACCAAAAGTACGTGGAGGGGGTATTTTCAAGGTCATTTAATTTGGGTTTTAAAAAAAGGAAATAGTGGAGGTGGAATTCTCAAGGTCATCCAATTTAGGTTTTAAAAAAAAGAATGAAGCTTACTCCTCTTCAGCCTCGTTGTCCCCTGCATCTTCATCAGCCTCATCTTCATCGACGTCAGACTCGCCGTAAGGGTAGATCGGGGACATGGGCGAATATTGTGGAGATTGTTGACCGTTGTTGTCGTCCCCTTGCATTCTAACTTGGGACCAATCATAATTTAAATTCATTTGTATTATGATCCCAGGGTTGTCCCGCAGTATTTCCTTCATACGTTCGCAAATCGACTCCAAATAGTGTATACTATCGATCGACAGTGTCCAACCCGTACTTGTACCGACATCAGTAGTGGAGTCAGCTTGGCTGATGGTGTTGTCTGCCATGGTTGCTTGTCGGACAAGGAATGACGGTTGATGTGATACTCATGCAGGAACATGGTGAAGTGGTGGGGGGCGTGGTGTAGTAGTGGGGGAAGTTTCAAGGTCATCCAAACGGAGTTTTAAAAAAAAAAAGGAAAACCTACAAAGTAACATTAAAACTTTCCAATTGATGGTGGCGGGCGTTTTCGTCCGCAACCTTGCCGACACATGTGACTATGCCATACAGTATGAAAAGTACAACCATAATAAGGCCGAACAATAAAAGATAGCCGTTGACTATCATGATATTTTCTGAGTGGATCTGCTTTCTTCTTGTCGCCCTCTCCTGCATCCTCTTCTCCAACTCGTGGACGAAGTCACAACATGCGTGAGGACATCTTTCATCTGTTGGTAGGTTTGCCATTGTTGATGTTGTCGGTGTGGCTGTTGAAGATGGAATAAGGTTTCCAATTGCGATGTGCCATGTACACCAATAGTCAAGTGGTGGGGGTAACAAAGCAGTGGAGGGGGAAGTTTCAAGGTCATCCAAATTGTGTTTTAAAAAAACCTATCTTGTTACTGAGCTTATATGTCAGTAACAAGATAGGTGTTTTTGCTCTTTTACTTCTTTAATATAATGAAAAAATATACATATTCTACAATGGTTAGGACAAGAAATACAACTGCTAGTCAGCTGAAGTAGTCCAAGTTGTCTGGCTCGGTCTTCATGGACGCTGGTGAGGAAGCCGTTGAGGAGTGTCCAGGCTCTTCCTTTGACTGTCGGGTGTTCCGTATATTGCAAGCGTAAACTTGCACATTTATACGGTAGCCTCGTGCCACCATCAGCTGCAACTCCTTGTATAAGTCGTTTAGCTCCTGCTGAGTCTTGATGCTCACCTCCTCGTAACTTGCGCAACTGACGTTGAGAGACATCCTGACGTTGCTAGGTTGGCTGCTGGAGTAGAAATGAAGCCGAGGCACAGCGTTTGGAGGTACATGGAAAAGTGGTGGGGGTAATGGTGGTGGGGGTATGGAAGATGCAATTAAACACTTCTAAACTTCTTCCATTGATACAAAGGGATGGAACAAATAGCACAGGTGTCCTTGTAGTTTTCAAATCTAAACATTGGAGCTAGAAATCCAAACTGTTTTCTACCACCTTCCTGTACGAACCGTCGAAGGTCTCTGACGGCAGCATTGCCACAAGGCCTACAAAACTTTTCCCCGTCTTGGAACCTATACCAGGAGTATCCCGAATACCCTCTATTATCTTTCTTGTACTCTTCGATATCCTGTTTTACTGTTATAGGGATATTATCTCGTAAAGCCGTCTGGAATAAAGATGCGTCAGTTATAACTCGTTGTAAGCAAAGCTCGTACAAGGTGCTCATCGTTTGCTAGTTGGCAACAGAATGACCGTTTTTCGCATCCAAGCAGGTTTGAATCCTAGTGCGGTAGTGGGGGTAATTACGGTAGTGGGGGTAGTTGTGAAATGCAAAGGTCAAAGGTCAAGGTCACCCGCGAAGTTTAAAAAAAATGCAACATATCAATACGTGAAGTTTGTCACATATTGATATGTTGCATTTTTTGTTTTTTTTTTATTTTTTTTGTCTTTTATGATTCGTTTATTTATAAAACATTACAACAACAACATATGTACAACATTAAAACTTAAATCTAACACTGCTGCTTGTCAGCGATGTGGATGGTCAACTCTGTAGAATTGCTACCCGTGCAGCCGTGCGACACCAGGTATAGACACCCTGGTTGAATAGAGCGAAGATCCTCGTTTTGTAGAAGATGGACGAATCTCTTGGGCAGGTACACCTGGAACTTTGGTTCATCCCCCGGAGTAAACGGCGCCTCGCTGAGACTGCAGCAGATGGCCTCCCCAACTGTAGTCTCCATCTTCTTCATAGCATGGATTATGTAGTGCTTCTCGTCTTTTAGTTCCGAGCACTTCTTTACAGGTAATATTGTTGACTTGGAGTGAGCATTGAACTGCTCGACCAAAGTCTGAAGGAACTGGTGAGATGCCATGGTCAGGTTACAGATCGTCTTCTTGCTCGGAGATGTTGTCGTCTCGGAATCTCGAGTAATACTCATGCCAGGTCCCTGTCTGCTCCCCACTTATATACTCTCCGTTACCCCCACCACTCCCCACTTCCCCATTTTGAAGGTAAGAGGCGAGTTTATAGGCATTTTTCAAAGCGCAATGTCTATCTTTATCATGTTCTGGGCTTTTTGTACAAATACATATGGTTTCCAGCATGTATTGATAATTCTTATCCAATTCCACATCATTAACCGGAACATGAGTAAATCCTTCGATCCATCTTTTCTTTTCCAGCCCCTTTGTGTAAATATTGGTAAACTTGTCTGAAAAGTGATGCATAATGTGATACAAGTCCGTGTAACTTGTAAAACCATCATACCAATCGATATGATGGAAGTGTTTTGAAATCCATCTGTTGGTAGTAGCGGCTTTACTAGTTAAAGACGAATAAGAACATGGTGGTTTAAATAAAAACGAATAAGGAACACTTGTATTCATGTCCAAAAACACAAGTTCTTTTATAATGAATCTATCATCATTACCACGAAACGCTTGAAACTCAATAATACCAGGCTTGGACTTTACTTGTTGTTCTTCTCCCTTGTCCATTTTGAAGGTCACACGTCTGCTCATTACGAAGTCAGGAGGTCAACTGATTTCCACACCACGGTAGGTACTACTTTTATACCCGGCCGTACAGTTGTTGGCGCGTTGGTGTATATTTAACGTGGGCACCGTCCCCAATAGGCCTAACCCCCAAAATTTTGGTTATTGTTTTAAAAACTAACCATTGTTATTTAAGTTTCCATCTTTATATTTTCCTTGTTTTCATTTTCATCACTAACACTTGATTCTTCTCCTCCATCTTCCTCTTCTTCCTGTTTTACTGATTTCTTATGTAGTTGAGCGTACTTTTCCAATTGTCTCCACATCTGTACTTCATTAAGAAACTCTATTAAATATAGAAGTATCTACAGGTCCGTATAATATAGGTGCGTCCGGTTGTTTGTCCAAAGTGTCTTCCAAATAATCTTTAATAATCGAACTTGAAAACACCAGTTGTCTCAAGTATCTTGTTATAGGTTCAGTAGCACAAGTTAAAATGAAAAACTCCTCTCGATTAAGTTGAATTTTGTTATCATGTCTTGTTGTGTCTCTAAACCGTAGCTGATGATCACCACGTTGTTTAATAATATCAATTTCCACATTTGAATCCAAAAGTCCTACCCTTGTCTTTCTTCCAAACATGTTACTACTTAAATAGCATTCTAGTAGATGCAAATGTTTCATAAACGATTCCCAAGCACTGTCCGTAAACAAAATCATTTTGGGTCCATGAGTTAAAATTACAGTAGGGGAATAATCTGTAGATTTCATAACACCAATTAAAACACTTTTATCCAAACTGGAAGAGATTGGGTAAAATATTCGCAAAAATACCTCACTTAATATGTTTGGAGAAATATTATCTTCAATATCCCTTTTTCTCTTTTGTATAGTCTTTCTTCTTTTACCTTTTTCTTCAACATTATTACTGGCGTGAAGTTGTCCGCAAACGTTTTGTTCACCTCCTTCCTGGTGACCTTGAGGATCTAAAAACTCAGATATCTCCTTCTCAATATCTACCACATTTTCAGGTGTACCACTAGGAGAAGCCATATTGAATACGATGCTACCCATACAACAGTAGGCAACAAACTGATGAGGAGCGGTCTGTACGCTCTGCTTTTATACTCGCGGAATGAAACAAAACCGGTTCTTACAATACATTTTTAACAATTCCAGTTAAAGGTGTGTATGTTACAATTTTATCATGTAGAATTAAACAGTATGCAGTTGTATTAGCCGGTATAGCATCGTTGAATTCCATTTCTATTTTTATATCCACACTTGATGACTTTACTGATTCATTTTGTTTAGAACAATCGATTACAACTATTGGGTAGGCATCGAAATATTTGTCAGGTGATAATAAAGGTGTATTTGTTTTACCGTAATATGAACTTTGGAATCTCGCGTACATATCGTACAATATACTGTATTTCTTCTTAGTGAATGACACATTTAAATTGTCGTATGGAAAGAATTGTGAATTTAAATAAACTTTAATATTTTTCAAGTTACAATGATCAAATTGTCCTGCATGTTTAGTAATGGCGTCTCTTCTACCTGTTTGTAAACCAAATATAATATACCTGGCTCGTTCTACATAATTCGATGTTTTAACAGTCCAAGTGTGTCGATCCGTAGTAGGTAAACTGGGATGCTCATGAAATTCCCAACTTCTAAATGGAATAACAATATCACGATCGGCTTTTAATTTTCTTAAAAGTAGCATTCTATGCTCGTCAGCCAATTTAACATGTGGAACTCTCCATACAATTTTGTCTAATTTTAATTTCCATTCTAAAGTCGCATCTGTAGTAGCATCTGCAGCTTTAATAATGTCTTTATCGTTAGAAGATCTCAACAAAACTAATTCTTGTTTAACGTTTAATATTATTTTCCTATAATCTTCAGCAAAACCAAGCAGCAAACGTAATGGAATATGAAAATCAAAATATCCATTTGGATTTGGAGTGATCGTGTCAATCGTAGGTAATACCCATCCGGCAGGTTTAAGTAAATTGGTTTCATTGGGTGTTATAGATGTTAATCCTTTTAAAGTTGTCGTAATACCTACTTTTTTAGTGGAATCAACTGTTACACCTGATATTTCATATCTAATTTCATCAAATAGGAAAGCCATAGGATTATTTATAAATGGAACTGTTGTACCAACAGTAGTACCGTCCTTTTTAGTAACTTGTCCTTCAATATACAAGTAACTTTCACATGGTAGTGTGTAAATGTCTTGATTTTGTATGGGAATACGAATTTCATCGTTATTGTTTAATTTCGATGAAGTGTAAGGGTTGTGGGTGTGATATTCTTTTTCCCATAGGGTTTCGTCGAATGTTGGACCCTGCGCTATATCCAGTATATCCATACTCGGTTAATTTTAATCCAATTCTCTCTAAGAAACGAATGTTCTCGCGTGTTAACTCCTCCACAGCTGAAGAGCTACTAATGCGGTTTCCCGTAGGTTGTTCGCTTTTAAATGTTAAACCCATGGTTTTGTATTAAAGTGTCGATTTTAAATGTAATCTAATCGTAATAGGCTCTTCTCTGAAGTCTACCAAGTTACCGTCTTGATCCAATACGCTCAACACGATGTCTGAAATGAAAGTGGTGTTCAACGGTAGATATACCAGGTTTTGTGGCTTTTCAACAATTTTAAATCCAGGTGGTACACTTGGGTAAAAAGTATGTATGATGTGGGTGTTAGCCCCATCCCTGTAAGCACCTTGTATAATGTTACAAGTTATGTCTATACTATTGACTTTTAATATTGTTACTGTTTTTTTACCGGAATGTGTTACATCTGGTTCTAATACAGGCCCATCGTTGGAAAATCCTAATAAATCACCAATTGAGTTTGGTTGAGTGAAATCTATATAATATTTGGAAGTAATTTCAGCTTTCATCGTATTATTATTACCTTTTAATGTTATATTGTCTTTTCCCATTTTAGTTTTCAAAAATTCATTTATATGATCAATTTCATAAGAACCTGTGGGTAACCTGCACTCTTGTAAGTCTGTAAATTTTCCACTGGCATCCTTTCCCTTATAATAATGCAATATGTTATTTTTACCTTCCGTAACATTGGGAATAGAGTTGTACGTTGTAAAATCCAATAGTGCCGCCTCCCAAAACCTTCCTTTTTGCAAGCGTAACGCTGGAAAAAGGATACTTCGTAAAGTGGACGATTTTCCTGTTAATGATACCGTATAGGAAGACATCTCAATAGTGACTGATACTTTTAGCTAGAAATTCCAAACATAAATGGCCGCATATTGAAGTATTATCAGGTTGTTCTCTTTTATAGTTATAATATATGTTTTTAGCAGATTTAAAGTAATTTTGAAGTTCTTTTGGTGGTGGCAAATTACCGAAACTATCAAAATAATATACATTGTTATTTAGTTTCTTATAACAAACCCAATGGGTGCCAGGCCCTTCAGTATTATCCAAATTTACAATTCCAGTCTCATTTTGCCACATTTTCTTTGGTAAACTGTCTTTCATAAACACACCGCGAAAAAATGGTATTTTTAAACAGGAAATATATTTAAATAATTCAATATTGGTTAATGCTTTATGTGGTATGACCAATTGATTTCTTTCATTTAATATGCACGATAAGGTCTTAGGTAAAGACCTGCCCCGTTTTTTACCATTGACCACACGGTGGGCTTCTTCCTGCCTTTTCATGTAGATCGTCGTCTTCTTTTTATATTTCCTCCATGTTTTCTTGTGGTTGACCTCCTTTTTACTCTCCTTCTCCTCCTTCTTCCACCTCCTACTGCTGTTTTAGCCTTCATACCTGCTGTTACTGCTAAAGCTGCTGCTTTTTCTGCTATGCTAGCGTCACTTGATTTTACTCGTTGCCAAGCTATGTCCGCAAGCTTTTTGTCAGCTATTGATCTATTTTTTGAATCGGCAAACGTGGAATATGCGATATCGTGTTCTTTACAAGCCTGATCTAACTTGTTTATGCCAGGATCGCCTCTTTCCAGTCTTTTTTTCAATTTAGTTCCTGGTCCGCAATACTGATAACCTCCTGGTATATGAAATTCGTATGGTAATGCGTCTATTGCTCTATTTACTATGGATCCTACTGGAATTTGTTTTAAAGCTTTACTTAACAGAGAAACCGCTGTGGACGTGATCCCACCTCCTTTTCTTGCAGTGTCTCGATATGGACTGATGTACTTGAACGTCATTATTGTCCTTTTATAATGGCAATGTGCAACTCATGTGTTAACTCTATGACAGGTTGCACATAAATGAAGTCATTTATTGAGTTATTTACTTAAATATCAATATCACCCCAATCTGATGATCTAAACTGTTTCGTTTTAGGGTTAATAAAGTATTTATTATAAATTTCTCGTTTAATATACTCACCTCTCATGGATTCAGCATAAGTATTATGACCTGATTTTCCTTGAAGAATATCTGGTGTAAAATGATTGTGTAAATCAAATATCGCATTACCTAAAACTTTTACAAGAAAATTAACAGTGACAGCATTATCTACATGTTCAGGGTCTTTAAGGTTTGTTATACGTTTATTATTACAATTATACACTTTACTATCCTTTAATGATGTTGTAATGGTCTGTCCTACAGTTGCAGCATCATTTGCTTCTATTCCTTGTGCCAAGTCTCTTATCACTCTATTATTACATGTAAACCATCTAAAATATCGATCTGGATCTAGATGTACGGTTTGTGATAAAGCAGCTGCATCATGTTTTTCATAACCCCATCCCATATTTGATAACTTTTTATCCATGCAATCCCAAGCATCATTTTTGTATGTTAATAAATTAAATTTTTCATTACCTTGAACAAATTCATCCCCTTGCTTCGATACTACTTGATCTTGTTTTACAAAAGAGGTTGTTTCTTGTTTTAAGGTTTCCATCATTTGACCCACTGTTGCACCATCTGATGGCGCCGAACCATCTTTAACATTTGCTAAACAATTATTAAAACAATCTATAACCCCTACATCACGTATGATGCAATGATCTTTAATATATTTTAGATTTACAGCATCGTTTTCAGTTTTTGGATAGCCTATATCATTAATAACAAATTTATAAAAAGAAAATCCATCTTTTGTCTTTTCAGGTATCAAAGAATGTAAATAGCGTCTATTTACGCTGTCTTTTGCATCTTTAGGGTCATCTACGTTGGATATACGTTTATTGTTAGCACTATACGTTTTCCCATTGAATTTTAACGTATTCTTTAATTCAGATGACAAATAACCTTTGTTTATTGCATCACCGTTTTGATTTGGTTTACCAACGTTGATGATTCTATGATCTTCTGCGTCATATGTGTTATTTTGTAGTCTTAATGTTGGCGATATCTTTTCCTTTAATATTTTTAGATTTACTGCATCGTTTTCATCCGTAGGATCTTTTATGTTTTTTAACCTTTTATTACTCATATCATAATCTCCATCAGGTGTTTGTGGTAAACCAGCACTTCTTTTTAAACTATTGGCATAATATAACCCATCCGAGGAGTAACGTCCGAACTTGTCGACACTCATGGTGCAACTGAATAGTATTCTAGGGAGTAACGCATTTTTATGAGATTACCCCACGGTTTCGGAGTTCATCCACTAAAGCCACCCATTCGCTTTCCAATCCAGTATGACCCGCTTCTTTAGCTTCATGTATTAGTTTCATTCTATCCACCAATTTATTGATATTATTGTAATAAATCACATTTGTGTTATATAGTTTCTTCATTAAACCTGTACCCGTAACGGACTTACTTCTTTTTCTTCGTTCCTGAGCACTTACATCCAAAGTGGATGCCATAAATCTTCGTTTTACAGGTTTTCTTTGTGTTAACGGCATTGTTTGTCTTCTAGTTGGTATTAACTTGGATACAAATTCTTTATATTTTAAAGACTTAGATCTAAAAGGAGGCTGGTCAGGTAAATACTTTCTCCTATATGCATTTGTCTGTTCCAAAATATTTTTATATGCTTCCATGTCTTTTTCTTTCACTACCGATACTGAAGGCTTATTTTCAAATAATAATTCAAATAATCCTTTTGTGCCCTTATACCTTTGATCACCAATGACAATATTATCATGTTCGTCAACGTTTAACGGGCTATTACCTATCATTAAACCGTCTTCTGTTAATCTCGCTCCATAACTATGGTAATTCTTATTAGGAATTGTTCCGAGTAACATTTTTACCATGTATTTCCTTCCTAAAGGTCCTTTGTTATGAATGTTTTCACCCAACAAGCTTATGTTTGACGGACCTTCCCTTGTCTCTTCTTCTTTTTCCTCTTCACTAGCAGTTGATACAACTTCATGTCCTCTTTTGGCTTTTACTTCATATAATTCTTTTATTCCACTATAGTCCGGTGATTCTAGCTCTCTTTTGGGTTCTCCACCGGTAAAACCACTATACGTAGAGGATTCCGGGTCTTCATCACTAAACTCTTCTGATTTTACATTTTCTCTTTCAAACTTCGTAATAGGTGCAATCGCATCTCCTTCCAATACAGGTTTAGCAAATTTTTTGTTTAATTGTTTCAAGGGTTCAGTAATAGGTTTAAAAGTAGATTTAAGGAATTTCTCCCTCTCGCTAATACCTAGTTTCAATGCTCTGTTTTTAGCCCGAATAGAATCACTAAGTGATTTTATTTCTTTTACTAATTTTTCTTGGTTAACCATGTTTGTAGCAAGACGTGTTGTACAACAATGAATGTGTTATACCGCGTTTAATGTATTAATATAAATTTATCAAATCCTATCCTGTATCGACCATTGTTTAGCGGTTGTTCCTTCATAATTGTTAGAAACCCATACTTTTCAGCCCAAGTCTTTCCACACAACTCTTTAAATCGTTCAAATGTCATATCCGCATTTACATGATCAAAATATATATGTTTTAGGTTGGTTTCGTCCTGTTTAAATACAATTAACATGTTTGCATTGTCTCTAATGAGTTGTTTAGGTATTTTGCTGTAAGTTTGGCCAATATAAATGCTATCTATGTTGTTATGTCGACCCATAGCGAAGTAATTCCTTATTGTGTTTTGGTTTTCACAAGATACATCGTCGAATATAAACACGGAGAATGGTTTAGCTTCTTGTGGCTGCATGACACTCTCGCTTGCATTAAACTTTAAATATTTAACTTCAGGCACATTAGTCAGTATTTTTTCCAATAATTGATACTTTGGTTGTTGTAGTGATTTTGAAAATACATATAGATTGTTAAATCGTAATCCTTTAGGGTTTGTAATCAAATTGAATACTACATTAGTTTTTCCACAGTTGGAAGGTCCGGTAACCAGACAACGAACGGTGTTTGGTAACAAATTGCCATGTTTCCCACTATTGAATTCTGAATTATCCACTGTGAGTTCATCTATATTATTAATAGTAAAACTCTCTTTTTGTGGTACTATCTCCATCCTTTGTAATGGTTCAACCTAAAATGATTCTCTATCGTTATATCAAATCCTTTTTAGGTATCCAAGAATCTTCCGTCTTATTAAATCCTAACCATTGTACTTTGACCTTATCTTTTTTCCGTTGCAACACCTTTTCAACTAAATATACATCGCCTACTGTTGATTTTAACATTTCATGTCCATAAAACCCTCCTTCAAGCAATTGTCCTTTATTATCTTTTAAAATATATGTCTCAGGTACTGTAGGTTGTACTTTGAATACAGTAAAAACCTCATTGGTCCAATTTGGCAGGTATCTTTTACTGAATACACCTTTATATTTACTTATTCGCACTTTATCACCCACATTAAATTTTTTAGGCTTTAGTTTTTCAACTTTTGGTTTAGTATTCGTTTTTATACGTTTTAATACAAGGTTTTCATTTTTACTAGTTACTTGGTTTGGTTTCATCCCGATAGTCCTATGAAATTTGTTATTGTAATCGTTTATAAGTTTTGGTAACATATCAATCCATATGTGCGATCCTCTGTTGGAAAACATTTTATACATTGCACTTTTTAAAGTTCTGTTGAATCTTTCGATTATTGAGGCTTTTACTTCTGAATTGGTTGAATAATGGTTTATATTGTGTTTTTTCATTAAATTTGCAAATTCCTTATTAAAATATTCTTTTCCATCATCTGTTTGTAAATGTTTAATAGTATGTTTGTCTCTTTGTATAGCTGTTTCCATTGCTTTTGTAACACTTTTGCCACTTTTATCTTTTAGTGGTAAAGCATCTGCCATTTTTGAAAAACAGTTAATAACAGTCAATATGTATTTATATCCTTTATTTTGTTTGCTATAAGGAATCATTTCGATTAAATCCGCTTGATATAAATCATTAATTCCTTTTATCACCGTATTTCTTCGTGGAAACTTTCTTCTTGCAGGTTTATGAAGTTCGTTGACAATTTGTTGCTTCAAGTCCTTCATATTGCAGGTTTCAATGTTTGTTGTATCACATGTATAATCACAATGAATGTTGTTTTAAATATTCACATTATTTATATGGGTCAAGGTCATCCAAACTTGTGTAAAAAAATGGGGAACACGGCGTTGGACTTGCCGTGTTCGCCATTTTTTTACGGAAGGAGAAAGGAATAAGGTCGAAGTTGTAGAAGGACGAAGAATAGGTTACTAGTTGATAGGGTTTAAGGAGTAATGGCCGAAAGGAAGAGTGTGGATTTTGTCGGGCAACATATGTCTTATCATCCCGAGCTGACAGTGCTTTTTTAATTTCGGTGACACTGTAGACTTGATGCTTGAAGCTTCGGATATTGTTGAATGTTGCTGATATCGTAGTATCTTCAAACAAACAAGTCTTGTAGTGGTCAAATGTTACGTGTTTTTTCAAATAAGATGTCTTCACTCCTTTTGCTTTCTTGACTGTCGGTGTGTTGTTCTCGTGGTACATCTTAAATGAATATAATTTCGCCATCAGCGCTACTATTTCTTCTAAAGGCATTCCATTTGCTTCATCTTTGAATTTTCCAATTACTTTTTTATTTTTTTCATTGAAATTTGGATGGTTCTTCGGATAGTCAGAAAAGTCGAAATCTTCTTTGTATGGAAAAGTCCTTAGGTCTTCATACATGTCCAAAGTCTTTATCCAGTAGATAAACGCGTCCGTATCCATGTATGCGACTCCAATGTTTTCCCTTCCGTAGTGTTTAACCATTTTGTTATAATGGAAATCATACATCAGGGTTTTACTTATGTCCAAAATCGACATACCTATGTATAACGGACGGTCCATGACTATTGTTGTTTTCTTCATACTGACAGCGACTAGATTTTCGTTTATAATCATGGATGTTCCGAAATTTGGTTTTTGCACTAATTTTTCCAATTTCCTAGGATCACTCACTAATTTTACATTTTTGTGTTTTCTTTTGTTCTCCAAGGTCTTCCCAAAGATGGCATTGTTCATTAATTTATAGAAGTCCTTTTCAAATGCTGTTGTCGCTGCAGCTCTTCTTGTAGTGTTGGAATCAATATATGGTTTCAACCAACAAGACTGGGTGAATTCAATTGCTCTATGAATTCTCACTATACGTAGACCCAATTCGAGAGCCTGTTGAACTACCCAGTAGTGAGCCACATAGCGATCTTTATTCTCCAAGGTCATCATCAATTTTGGCCATCTTCCTGTCGGTGAAACTTCAGTCTTGGCTAGGAGAGGCAAGTCGTAGTGATGGTCATGAAGGTGCTCCGGGTATTCAAAATCACAGTCCAAAATATAGCCTTTTGGACCATCCTTTGGAATCTGTGAGATGTCTCCGATGGTGGCCGGGTCGATCCATTTGAAGTCAGCGTAGGGAAGCGGATTTGACATTGCCCAACCATAAAGGTTGTTTGCGTCAAAGTAGCCAAGGTAGACCGATGGTTGTTGCTCGTCGAAGCCGGGGATGTACTTGTTGTTGGCTTTGACATGACGTGTTACAGCTTGTGTCAAACCGCCCCGTACACCAGATTCCATCATGAGCACCATATCAATATCCGTTAGAAGTTCCAGTCGACAGTTGGTTGACTTTAGCATAGCTTGCCATGCTAATCCTGGAGATGTGTACGAGTGTAGAGGGTCCAGTCCATAGGCGGAGAAGCAGGTGTTTCGAAATTCTTCCATCACATCGCACAGCAGAGTTACGTCCAATTTTATATAAAAGTCAGAATATTCCCCTAAGGTTTGAATGTTTAGTTGGTTCCAAACATTACAAGCATGATTGTAGTCTTCAACGGAGATTTCACTTTCGTTTAATTTGCTGTTGAAGGCTTCAATCGGTGGTAGACTGGTTTCTTCAAATTTTTCTGTAGAAGTTATGTAATCATAGGGGAACACTCCTTTACGTAATACTAAGTCCAATTTATCTTCAGGTACAATCTTGCTGGTTTCTTTTAAGTCTTCTCTTCGTAGATTCTCAGACAATCTGCTCAAACTAGATGCCATAAATCTATAAGAGTCTACAAAGCGAAGTTTAATTTTACCTACTGTTTTTGAGAAACTGATATACTTTTCCAATGTTGTAGCAAGAACATCGATTTTACCATTATCTCTTCCTAATTCTGGAATAATGAAGTGGGAGTCGTAGCCGCTAAGATTGTGTAACACTACAGGGATAAAGTTTGGCAGTTTGTAATTTATATTGCATGAATTACAAGCAGGTCCTCTGTATAACCCTGTGAGGTGATCATGATCTCTTACTTTTGGATTTTCTTCACTGAAGCTCTTCTTACATAGATAACATCTTGTTGCTGAAGTGTATTCTTCTTGTTGATTTTGGTTCAAAGGTTCCATGGGTAAAACATTACCGTATAAGCGTTCCGCCTTTTCAGCAATCTCATACAACTGGTCTACAAAATACTTAGCAGCTTCTTCCCCACGGTAGAGTATCGGAGTGGATGTTAAGCCATAGTCTTGCAATTGTTCTTCAGGTAAAGTAGATTTCACCAATAAGCAAAAACTGTTAGCTTGATGCAATTGATATTTGGTTCTTCTAGTTACTTCACCATCCGGAAGTTCCTGCGGCACTAACGTGGATTCAAAGTCAGCATAGATAACTAGTGGAATCCGGTATTGGTGAACTGTTTTATTGAACTGGACAAATGCTCTAGATGGTGGTGGCAGACTAATCTTCACTTCATAGTTGTCATTACAAAGCCGCTGGTGTTCCGACAACCACTCCGATCCTCCACGTCTCAACTCTTTATATGTGAAACAGAAACATCTTTTACACACTGTTAACCTACGTTTCTGTTTTGATAATTGATTTTTAACCAAGGCTGCAAAGTCCTTTATCCACACATAATGTGAAATTTCACCCTTAGTTATCAATAACAGATCCGTGTGGTTTCTTTCCTCAACTTTTGATACTCTCAGAGGATAAACACTATTGGAATCATCTAAACCAAACACATTTACAGAAACACCTGGGTTTTGTTTCTCAAAATTACCAATACTTTTAACACTAACAGGGTATGACAAACCTCGAAAGTTGTAGCGGTGTTGGACATTTTGATACGCTCTGCTAACTCTACAAGGATTTTCTTGCACATATTTTGTTAGCATAGCATATTTAAAGCATTCATTGTCCTCATTTTGCACATTGATACAAGATTTGGTAGCTTGTATCTTCTTTGGCAAAGGTATATAACTACTACCCCTTATACCATATCCGTGCTTGTGAACCCTTACATCCATACCTTCAATCGATGACAGACTCCAGCCGGATCCTCTTCCTTCATGTTCTTGCAGTTTAACTAGCAGTTCATGCAAACATTCTTCAATAATTTCATTGATATCAGATTCAGTTGTAAGGGTTCGGTTTTTGGTAATGAATGCTCTTAATGCCGTTTCACCATCAGTATTGGTAAACTTTGATTCTAACACCAGTCCAAATTTAATGAAGTTCAATCTCTGTAATTCTTCTTTTAGCGTTTTTCCAACAAGTACTCTGGCCTGGGTTATAAAATTATCTAATTCCAATTGCACATTATCAATTTTAAAATGTGTTACAACTTGTCCTGGTAAGGCCGTGGTGCGCAGTTGTCTCACATCTTCCAGTTCTTCTTCCGTGTCCTCTTCTTCCGTGTCCTCTTCTTGCATATCCTCTTCTTCAATAGGTCTTCTAGTAGTGGATGGTCCAGCACCAGCAAATTGGATCACACTAGGTCTTTTTCTTTGCATTTGCTGTAGATAGCTGTCCCAGTAGTCCGTCTGCTTCTGGTGCTCTTCCAAAAACCGGTCAATTGAGTCTAAGTCTATTTCATCCATGGTAATATCTTCTTTTCTATCTTCGTCTTCATGTAATTCTCTATGTATGGTGAAAAGATCTTCGTCTTGAAAGATTTCCCCACAAATATCGCAAAGAGCCATTTCAAACAGTTTGGCTTTGAATGCACACTCTGTGAATGTCCACGCAATAATGAGCAGCGCACTCCACAGGGACCCTTTATATCCGAGGCAGATAGGTGGGGAAAGTGACGTCATATGGAAACAGGTTATCACTCATGTGCTAAATTTAGCCTTTACACAACCGTTTTGTAATACATTTATCAGTAGGCTTGATAAATTGATGATATTTGGTCTAGATTCAATAATTTGTACAAGTTTTTTCAAAGACGTCTGTTTGTGTAGGTCAAGGTCATTTGGAATTATTATTTTGAGCGGGGGATAGAGCACTAAGCAGCATCATTTACTACAAAGTGCTCTATCCCCCGCTCACATTCTTTTTTTTAACTTTTTGTTTAAACTTTTTACAAGGGTGAAACATCACCATCAGAGTCGGAATCATCCTCATCACGGAATAGGCAGCGATGACAATACATAATTCTTCTGGCAACTAACATCCTATCCATTGGACGATGGGGAGTGTTTTGTTCTTGTTCTTCTTCTTCAATTTCCAATTGGAATTCCATTTCCGACTCAGATGACGACTCTAATGTTTCGTAGGCGTGCAAGTCCACTTCATTATCCGTTGAACCAGCTTCGTCAGAGTCCGTTTCAATATCCATTATCTCTTCCTCCTCCTCTTCTTGATCAACCGCAGGTAGTTGGTCCTCTACTTCTATAATTTCTAGAGGTATTACCTCCAGAATAGAGACAATTCTGTTGCGATGGAACACGGTGTTGTCAAGTGGAGCCATGGTATGGAAGTGTTGTATCCATCCAATTTGCTTACCCTTTTTATACCCCCACCAACTATACAATTTATGTGGGTCAAGGTCACGTAAAGATACCCTTTGAGCGGGGGATAGACCACTAAGCAGCATGCTAGTCCATTGCCGCAAAGTGATCTATCCCCCGCTCTGTTCTACAAAACCTCAATCAAGTCCAAGTCCAAGTCCTGTTTAACACATTTTATTCTAATTCCATATCCAATTTAAAAATTTCAATTTCACATGGTTTACATTCCTGATTATTAAAAGCGTTAGAGTGGGGGGTATCACGTGATACACGACATAAGTTGTAAGGTTAGCAGTTTACTTTAAACAGTAATTTATGTGGGTCAAGGTCATTCAAACTTTAAAAATTTTTTACCTCCAAACACTTGTAGCAAGCTACAAGCGTTTGGAGGTAAGTTTTTTATTTGTTAAAGATTTTTGTAACTTAGTCTTCACCCTCAAGGACACGGTTTGAGATTGTCCCAGTGATTTTACATCACCGCCAGGTTAAAGTATTATACAAGTCAAGTATTTTTTTTTTATTAGTTGACTTGTATAATACCCCTCTCCCTTACTTTAAGAGGGTTAGGACTAAATTTGGAAAAAATAATTTGGAAGAAGAATTTTTGTTTTTTTTTAAATATCGTCCAACACAACCTAACAATTTAGAATTTCTTTTGGTAGGCCTACATCCTAATCCATTTCCCACACAGATTGGCATCCTTCCCTTCGTATTAGATAGCCTTTTTTATGGATGAAAAATTGTCTTTGTACCATCCGAACGGGTACTTTCATTGTATGAAGGCTGCCATCACCTTTTACAATGATTTCTACTTTGGCATCAAAAGCTCCATAAGTTTGAGCAATAAAATAATATTTTTCATCCATTTTAAGTCTTCTAATATCAAGCGGTTGCGGACTGTGGGGATGTCTGGGTTGGGATGTTTTAGACCTAATGTTGTTAAGACTGTAGGGTCTTACTCTCGGAAGATTGATGTTTTTGTTCAAGTGCGTTTGGCAACGGTCTTTATCTAAAACAGCAAACTTCTGACAGCAAAGAACCCCAAAGTCTTTTGACATCCGCACGTAATCGCATTTATTACCCTTGCCAGCAGGGAGTTTAACACGCTTACGTTTTTGTGTTGGACGCTTTACTGGAGTGTTTTGGAGCTCTTCCGGTTTAGGCTGGCTAGAAGGGATGGAGGTGGGAGGTGAAGGTTTAAGAAGGTCAAAAGGTAGGCTGCAGACAATTTTGGGTGGGGTAGGTGAACGGGTTAGGTCGATTGAGGGAAGTTCGGGGGAGAAGATTGATTTACGGGGTGGTTTGGTTGGTGTAGGTGGCATGGGGGATATGGGTGAGGGACATTGGGATTTGGTGTAGGATAGGATTTTCTTTGTGCGACTATAGGGGGTTATCCTCGACCTTGACGCCTCTTGAAACACCGCAGACTCCGATCCCGAGTCTGATAGCAGCGAGAGTGCAGGAGAGGCTATCAGGACTCGTCCGCTGGGGTTTTTTGAAGATGCCGCAGGTGTGCCAGCCTCTTCCGATGCTGCAGGTGCGCCAGTCTCTTCCGATGCTGCAGGTGCGCCAACCTCTTGCAATGTTGGTGGCAATGGTGAGAGGCTGGGCATCGAGGCAGGCTGCGGTGGCGGCGGCGGCGGCGGCATCGTCAGGCAGCTCAGAATCTGCGCTGTCATGAGGTATTCTAGGATCGGAGCGGAGGACGATGAGGGCTGAGGCGTGTTGGCCGAGGTTGAAGAAGCTGGTGGGTAATTCTTGAGCTTAAGACCCATCTTGATGAAGCAAATAAATGAAGAGTAAATATGACAAGAGTAAATATGAAAAGAAGATTGAAATAAGTAAACAAAATCTCAGGAGCGAGAGAGGACCGTCCGGTACGGGAACCTGGACAGGAATGAGAAGTGCATGCTACCCGGCCGCCTTATATCCCCACCGGGGCTGCCACGCCCAGGATATCAGGGTGGGGGAGGGGGTGGGGGTGGGGGGGGGTTCGCACTTTTTGTCGGGGGGGGGGTTCGCACTTTTTGTCGGGGGGGGGGGGGGTTCGCACTTTTTGTCGGGGGGGGGGGTCAATTTAAAACAATAAGCCTCACTTAAGGCGTTTATGTTAACATCGCTGAAGCCTCCAACAAAGACACACTTATAGACGAGTCAAACCTTGTGTGTTACTTGACTTGTACATTTTTTTAAAAGAGCTTAATACCTTGTTAATAAGACCTGACTGTTAAAGAATTTTTTGAAAACTTTTATATATTTAGGTCAAGGTCACGGAAAAACTTTAAAAAAATTAAGCCCCACACCCCCCGATGGGGGTGTGGGGCACTTGGGTTGTCATCGCTGTAGCCTCCGAAGAGACCCAACTATGACAACAAGGCAACATCCAATGTCGTGTTCCCTTCGCCACGCAAGACTTGTAAACATTTACTGCATTGTCTTTTCAATAGCTAACAAAACATTTACTTAATTTTGAGAGAGGTTGAGGACAGCCCTAGTGGCTTACGCCCTCGGTCCGAGTGCAGAGGCCGCCGCAAATTGGCCACAGCTGTGGTCTGCATGCCAGCGTACAAACGGACCGGTTCCCAACCCAGCCGCAATATTGCATGCCTGAGAGGATCCATGCTAAAATTGGTTTAAAATTGTTTTACACGGGGGTCTACTCCCGTACCCTACCTTTAATATTTAACTTTATCAATGCAGTAAATTTTTATAAATCTTTGTGGGTCAAGGCCACACGGACATTAAAAAAATTTCGGCCCCCGTACATCCATGGCGAACCACGAATGTTCGGGGGCCTTGGGGACTAAAAACACAAATAGCTAACAAAGATTCATTTACATAATTTTGAGTTTCCAGAAGGGAAACAAGAGGTTGAGGACAGCCCTAGTGGCTTACGCCCTCGGTCCGAGTGCAGAGGCCACCGCAAATTGGCCACAGCTGTGGTCTGCATGTCAGCGTACAAACGGACCGAGTCCCAAACCCAGCCGCAATATTGCATGCCTGAGAGGACTCATGCTAACGTTGGTATAAAATGCTTTTACACGGGGGCCTACTCCTGTTCCCTGACTTTACAATTTACTTTGAGCATTGAAAAAGCTCAAGGGGGGATTGCTAAAACAAGCGTATACACTTTAGAAACATATAACACACTTACAACACACAATTGAGCTCAACGTAGTCAATGCTGGAACAAGCACATACATGTTAAACACATATAACGAACAAGACACAAAGGATAAAAGACACACAGGAGACATAGGGTACAAGTAAAACACTCTCATATAAAACAATTCGCAATACCCAAACGCAAGCGCAATATCTTACAACTAATACAAGTCTTAAAGTTAGAGTAGACTTCGCTAAACACTGAAGGTGCCATTCAATGTTTAGTGATGCCTATGGCGGTCCGTCCCGGTCGTTCACGTTCAACGCGCGGGAGCGGACTGCGAGCCGGCTCTGGCTGGGCCCCCTTATATCCCCACCGGGGCTGCCACGCCCAGGATATCAGGGGTGGGGGAGGGGGTGGGGGTGGGGGGGGGGTTCGCACTTTTTGTCGGGGGGGGGTTCGCACTTTTTGGCGGGGGGGGGGGGGGGGGGGTCAGGTAGGTTAAGTGGGTCAAGGTCACCCACAACACTTGTACTCTAAGTGTTGGCTGTACCCCCACCACAACTGGGTCCCTAGGCTGCACAACACCGCTTCGCCAGTATGTCTCCGGCTTCCATGCGGTGCGTCTCGCTGTTCCATAGCTCTCTATATGTAAGTAATTTTACAAGTTCTGAATGTAGGTCACTACACTTTAACTCTGGGACGATATCGACTTGTAGTATTTCAGTGTTTTGACTCAAGGTCATCACACTTTAACTCTAGCACATCGGTTATCGTACCAGAGGTGCTCAATAACCTAACTTGTAATGTTTAGGGTGGCGTTTGCACGCCACATGGTATCGCCATGACTGTCCAGTCCAAGTTTTAAGTTAAATTAATTTTACTGTAATCTTTTCCATTTCCGCTTCGTTTTGCCAAAGTATAAGGTGTCGCTTAATAAAGTGGTATTTCTCTAAAGTTATAGGAGATTGCAGGGATACAATTAGTTTATTTAGGAGACTCTTTATCTTGGAGTTTAACACAATTTCCACTTTGACTTTGCTTCCTCGGCTCTCACAGCCTAAGCTGTACAGAAATGTTTCTTCTAGTGCCAACTCGGGCCAAGAGAACAGTGTGTTGACTGTAGGACAGCTCATGGTGAAGTGATGCGATACTCCAGCGTTAAGCCTCACCTTCCCCCACCACTGTGACCTTCCCCCACTCCTGCTGTTTCCCCCACCTCTTTTCCCTTGACTCGTGCGCTACAAGCAGTCTCTCAGTATTGTGTGGACTTTTGTGAGGAGACGCCATGTCGCAGGACACTTTAGGTAAGAAACTTAGTCGTGTTAAGGCTTTATTAGTTGCTCACTGTCCACCACTCAAAGTTAAGAGGGTTTCGACTTTAGCTAAGTGGCGCAAACTGTTGCGCGGACACCCTAAGTTTTATACAAAACGGACTAATGTCAGTTTTACTGATGAGGATTTGTTTAAAATATTGGATGAAATGACTTTTCCTTGCAAAATTCAGTTAGTTACTCCCATTCCTGACAGTTTAGAGTCTTAGTCTCTCAAGCCGATATACCTAGAGTACACGGAGCCTGACAGTCAGTCACTCGGTGGCTGTCGTGGGGTGCGCATCGGTGTCGGCGCTCTGTAGTTGTTAAGTGTTCAAGGTCACAGTAATATGAAATTGCGGATGTTGTGCTTGTTCAATGGCCTCTGAGGACTAGTAGATGACGGTTTAAGCAAGGTCATGTCGCAAACTCGAGTTTGACTTGGCACTTTTGCTGTTTCTCATCGCAAATTCGCTCCAAGTCGTCAAGGTCACGTGGACTCTGACTGAAACTCGGAGCGTAGTGCGAGAAACGGCAAAAGTGCCAAAAAATTTTGAGTTTCGGCGTGACCTTGACCTTAACAGTGTCAGTGACGTCATTTTGATGATGTAATGGATGATGACGTCATCAGCATGTCATTTCTGTGACGTCATGGGTGTGACGTCACGGAAATGACGTCATCGATGGTGACGTCATCAATTACGTCATCGATGACGTCATTTTGATGACGTCATGGGTATGACGTCATCGATTGCGTCATCGTCGATGACGTCATCGATTACGTCATCGATGACGTCATCGGGGTCGTTGACCTTGGCGATGACGTCATCACATTCCTCAGAGGTCATTGAACTGAGCCAGCAACCGCAAAAACACACTACTTTTCATCATAGATAAATAGCCAAATATATAGACTATAAAGTCAGATCAGGGGTACTTTCACATTAGATTAAAACTCACATTCAAAGTATTCCTCTATAGAATAAAAAGGATTGTCTAACAGAAGGTTGTGCAGCTTTGTTTTAAAAATTTTCCCTGGTAATTCTGAAATGTGTGAAGGCAATTTGTTGAACATTTTCAAACCAAGAATTTCATAGCTTTTGTGAGGTTTTGTCAGTCTGTTGTAAGGTATGTCAATGGAGTTATTATTCCTAGTGTTGTACTTGTGTACATCTTGTCTAAGTTGATGATCTAGGAGGTTGTTTTTGGTGAACATAAGTACGTTAAAAATATAAAGATTTATAATGGTTAAGCACTGTAATTTTATGAAGAGTGGTTTACAGTGGTCAAATTTGTGAGCGTCTGTTATAATTCTAACAACCTTTTTTTGAAGAACTAATATATTACTAACATGACTGCTGTTGCCCCAAAGCAAAATCCCATATGAAATTATACTTTGGAAGAATGCAAAGTAAGCAGATCTGACATAGTTACAGGGTATATGATTTTTCAGACTTCTAATTAAAAATATAACTCTTGAAAGCTTGGCTGAGACATAAGTGATGTGTGACGACCAAGTTAATTTTTTATCAATATGAATTCCTAAAAACTTAACACTATCTAAGTTCCCATTTTCAGGCAGATTTCTTAGACTAAAATAGATTTTTTGAGTCTTACTTTCATTTAGTAGAAAACCATTAGCCCTAAACCATTTAGATGCTTCTGAGAGGGTGTCTTGAGTCAATTGTCTGAGATTGTGCAAATCAGTGCTTTCATTGAGAAAAGTTGTATCGTCTGCGTAAAGTATTGTATGACTATTCAGAGTTAAAGGCAGATCATTTATCATTAAGCTAAATAACAGAGGACCTAGTACAGAGCCCTGCGGAACTCCCATACTAATATCGGCTACATCGGATGTTTCCCTACCTACACATACTATCTGTTGTCTATCTCTTAGAAATGAATTCATTAGCTCAACACTTATGTCACTAAAACCATAAAAAATTAACTTTTGAAGTAGTTTTGAATGGTCAACAATATCGAATGCTTTGCTCAGGTCACAGAAAGTCGCTTGAGCAAAGCCCCCTGCCTCAAAAACTTTATTTACATTCCTAACAAGGGATTCTATTGCATCAGTTGTGGATCGGTGTTTTCTGAAACCATATTGCTGACTACAAATTAGACTATTATTTTCTAAATAAAGAGATATCTGATTGTACATAACAGTTTCTAGGACTTTGGAAAAAACAGGAGTTATTGAGATTGGCCTATAGCTAGAGGGGGAAACTCTATCACCTTTTTTAAAAATAGGTACTACCCTGGAAAGCTTGAGGTTACTTGGAAACACACTTTCTCTAAGGCACTTGTTAATACAAAAGGTCAATGGTTCAACTATACTGTAAATTACGGTTTTTAATAGATTGCAAGAAAGATCGTAAATATCAGTGCTATCTGAGTGCTTAAACTTTTTCACTATACCTAAGATCATATTGGACGATACTTCATCAAAATAAAACTTAGGCTTGTCAGGTCTGTTTGCTAAACTACTTTTACTTAAGAAATATGAAGCAGATTCTTGTGGTTTGCAAATATTTCTTGATATTTCCTCTACTGACTGCACACAGAAATTGTTGAATTCATTAGGAGACACTCCTACAGCAGTTTTAGGGGTGCTTTTTGCAACTGAATTTATGACTTTCCAAGCACTTTTACACATATGTTTAGAGTTTTCAATTTGATTTATGTTGTGTGATTGTTTAGCTTTATTAATAGCAAGTTGATAATCTTTTCTAGCCTTAATGTACAGTGACCTGTTTGATTCAGTTCCATAGTATTTGTATAAATCAGAATAAAACATTACTTTCTTTTTCATGTTGGCTAATTCAGGTGTATACCTGTCATTTGTTTTTTGATCTTTTACTTGAAACATTATTCTTACCCCTATTAGGCTTACAAGTAACAGTGCATTTTTTCTTGGGTATATACATATTAAAATTCATTAAGACAATATGAGAAAACCTCTCAAATGTTTCACTTGCTGAGAGGTGCTTACATTTGTCATATAAAATGTCCCAGTTTACATTCATGAGTGCAGACTTAAAATTGAACAATTTCTGTTCCTCTACTGGCCTAGTAATTACTATTTTATTTACATTTGGTATGCTGGCTTCACAGTCAACATCACTAATTTCTATGTACACAAAATTATGGTCGGAATATGGAAAAGTACTTACATTGGAGGAGCAAACTAATGAATCAAAATTTATAAAAATATTATCCAAGCAAGCATTACCCCTTGTTGGTATCGAATTAGTGAAATTGTATTTAAACTGTCTAAGAAGATTTTTTAATTCATTTGAACTTTTTTTACCATTGGTCATATCAAAATCTGAGTTAAAGTCCCCTCCAATAACAACTTTAAATTTTTTCCATTGAGGCCTAGCAAAATACATAAACAAATCCTCCATTTTATCAAGGAAAACATCAACCGACCCATTTGGGGATCTGTAAATGGTAACAATTGCCAGTTTTTTAACGAGCCAGATATATCGAGGTAGAACTTCGAATTATAAGAGGGATTGAATTCGACGTTTGTACAGGCATTTTTCACTTAAGACTTAAAGACGTAAAATGTAACTGGAAAATGATTTGCATTACACAGTTATATTATGTACGGTACAGTTTTGTATTCGACTTGACTTAAAAAGTTTATTCCAAGGGAATTGAAACTAATTCGAGATACAAAGATATTGAGTTATCGAGTGTCTATTTATCCAGAGTCGACTGTAGTTGCTTGCTCTAATACCCTGTTCTTTTACAACCCTTGATGACAATGCCATTCTAGCTTGATAACCCCTACACCCTGTACACCATATCATCATTACGCATTCCTGCGACATTTCTTCTCTAATCTGTGTTCTGTTGTTCCTCTTGTCACCATTCCGTTTTCCTGAATTCCTCTTTTCACACTAGTTTTCTCTTGTTTAACGTAACCTGCCTAATCCTTTTTATTGAGTGACCGTCTCCCAGAGTATACTTTTCTAACTGACATATTCTTGTTCCCTCAATCAGAATCTTGCGTTCTCTGTGTCCCCACCTGTGTTCTTTCGTTACTTCCTCACCATTTCGTATTTCTGCTGTTGCTGTTGCTCTGTCTAAACCATGAGTTAAGTTCCTGTCTCCAACCCGTGCGTCCCCTCTATGAACTATTCCGTATCCCTGAATTTCCTGTCTCCATCCCATGCCCTCTCTATGAACCATTCCGTATACCCGAATCTACCGTCTCCATTCCATGTTCCCTCTATGAACCATTCCGAATACTTGAATTTCCCGTCTCCATCCCGTGTCCGTTCTATGAACCATTCCGTATCTCTGAATTTCCTGTCTCATCCCGTGTCTCCTCTATTAACCAGTCCGTATTAGGCCTACTGAATTACTCTTTTCCCACGAGTTCTCTCTTGTTGAGAGTAACACGTTGTAAAATTGTTGTTGTACACGTTTCATTGAGTGACAATACGGTCTTGTTGAACTAACATCTTTTGCTCCATCGCCGTTCCGTACTCCTGCGTTCCCTCTGTCCCCCTCCTCTGGACAGGGAACGTATCGCCATCGCCAAGGCCGGTCGTGACCGGTAGATGGACTCAATCAACTCCAGGGTTCCCGCTGACTCGTATTAATGACTGGACGCTTAATAGAAAAATACAAGGCTGCAAATGTACCTGTTACCGCGCGGGGTGGGGTCCGGCGAACACAACGGCGGGGTTGTCGGCACTAAAGTGACTCGGCGGCATGGTGAATCATGATTGGGTTTATACCTGAGAAGGTTTCGGTCGTCGGATCAGCGCGGGTAGTTGGAGAATGATACTGCAACATTTGCGGAAGGTTATCCATTTCAGGAGGGTTTGAAGTCCGATACTGTATGACAATACTCATAATTGTAGCGATTTAACATGTCTTTACTAATAAAAACCTTAATGCCGCAAATGTTTTATACTATAAAACAACTAATCTAAGTAATTATTTCATATTAAAATCCCATCTTCTTTATATAATTTTTATATAATTTATTTAAAGATTATTTAAAAATTATATAATTTTTATATAATTTTTAAGGATTATGTCATAATTTGATTTCGAGGGAATCAAAATGTCAAATCCTTGACTGGGTCAAATCCCAAATGTATGAACCTAGTTACCATTTACCATTTTGATATTAATTTACAATGCTATCTAAAACATGCAGATAGTATTCCAGAGTTTGCCACTGACAAAGAAGACACAAATCACATACCAAAGGTTTATATTAGGTTTTTAAGATTACCCTAATGATTTATTAGGTTTACCAAATGTTTTACTTTAGTTCTCTTACGCTAATTGTAAGCTTTTTCAAGATGTTTTCACCCATCTACAACCGACCGTTCTGTTTCAGGTGTGGTTCCAGAACCGTCGGGCCAAGTGGAGGAAGCAGGAGAAGGTCGGACCCCAGGGCCACCCCTACAACCCGTACCTGGGCTCTTCCCCCGCGCCGGCCATCGCACCCTCGCTGCCCAACCCCTTCACCCACCTGGGGTTCGGACTCCGGAAGCCCTTCGAGTTCCGCTACCCCGCGCTCCCGCCCGGTCCGGTGTTCCTGGGTCACCCTCCGCAGTTCCCTCGGCCTCCGCCGTTCCTCGGTCATCTAGCCTACTCTCCGGCCACCTCGTTCCAGAGTCTCCTAGCCAACATCTCCGCCGCCCAGAGGCCCAAGGTGACCGTGCCCGCGGCCGCCTCCCCTCCGGAACCTGAGGAACTCCCGGCGGTGACGCTGCCCCCCACCATCACCACTCCCCCGGCGCCGTCCTCGCCGCCCGACATCGACCGGAGGTCCTCCAGCATCGCGGCGCTACGGCTCAAGGCGAGGGAGCACGAGTTGCGACTGGAGATGCTCCGGAAGAACGGCGACCTCGTCAGTTAATGTCCGTGGTAGACGATCGCTGCGGTGTGCCTACAATCAGGAGTCTGACTTCTTTATTGGCAGTTAGTTGATGTTAAGTGACGCCAGGTTAGGAAATTTTACTTAAGTTTCGTTGAATCATTTGACACTAGAAGCGGCTGTCTAATATTAACTTTGACAACCCATTCTTTAAAACTCCCGAAATGTAAAAAAAAAAGGTTCTAGAAGATATTTCGTTGATCCGTTATTCGGTTGTTTCCTCAAATGAACCTTAATTTATTTTAGCTTTAATTGAACAAATCCTATGTACTTACCATTGCTCTGTAATAATGATATATTTAAATTTTAAATTTCAAAAGATTTGAATATTGTGAGCAGTGAAGTATAAGCAATTTTGAAAAATTTACCATTTTATTGATTGATTATTTGTAGTATAAAAATGTCTCTTAAATATATTTTATGTTAAAGACAGAAGAATATTGACAATCCAGTAGAATTATTTGATTGTAGTATGTCATGAAAGACTTGATATATT
>CM061536.1:69018192-69050946 GCA_030545055.2 Neoaliturus tenellus | reverse complement strand
TTATTTATTTTTAGGTTTTCGAACATCATTAGAGATAAAATTAACAAAATTAAAAGCGAAAAGACAGACTTTAAAACATAAATAATGGATCAAGGCCTTCAAAGGAGGAAAATAAGAAAGTTTTGAAAAAGGCAAAAGACATAAATGTAAAAGAAATACAAAAAGGCAATTACAGTTTGAAGAAAGAAGTAGGTCTGAAACACATTGCATTATTTGTGATGAGACATTTCAAGAAAACTGGATACAATGTTCACATTGCAAGGGTTGGCCTCCCGAAAACTGTGCTCAGCTTGAGGACAGCCATCTCCATTATAAGTGTATGATATTATTTGTGTTGGGCACGAAGCTAAGGGAAACACCAACAATGTTTTGAGCCAAAGTGATCTTAATTTCGTGACTTTGAAACTCAATTTCCTTTATTTAGACTTAAGTTTATCAGCTAAAAAAACTGGTATTGAAAACCAATTTTTTATACATATAGTTAAGTTTTTTACAGTGTTTAAACAATTTGTAACGATAAAAGTGTGTTTTCAGACTGCAGGTGGTTTAATTTGAGCTACAAGCAGTTGTAGTTAACCTTGTCCGATACTACCCTCCAAAAATCAAATGGGCTCAAAAGCAAGGGTTAGAAAAGGTGTGGAAAAGTGGTACATGCATTCATATAATAGTTATTATATTAAATGTGTATATAAATAACATTTCAAACTTTGATATTTTACATGGTAAATTATCATTTCTTTAATCACTAATTAGAAAATTGAAAAAAGCTTAGGTGTCCGATACTACCCGACCTTCCCCTACTGACTCTTTTTCGAATCTAAAACTTAAAATATATAGTTTTGAACAAACAATAAAAAAAAAACTTGAAATCTTAGAGATTGAAAAATTCCTACGATATAAATTTTTTACGATGATGCCAGAAAGAAGAGAAATTTCAAATAAGTTTAAAATAAATTAAAGTCTAGAGATAGTGAGTAAATGGAATTATAATCAAATGATAATTTGTAAAATTGTAAATAAGTGCAAAAACTTTAAATTTCCGTTTTAAGTCCCATTACAATGTAAAACTTTGTCGGCGGAATAAAGATTATTATTATTATGTTATTTTGAAATCTAGAAGTGTTTGGTTAAATTGGAGGCCTACACAAATGACAACTGTCTCACTTACCCTCACTCAAAGACCTTAAAAATAGTTAAATATTTACATTGTTTATTTACGCATACCCTAATTTCCAACGGTGACCTACTGGACCCTCTGAAGAACTAACTACAGCCTCTCCATTTCCATAAAAACGCATTAAACCACATAATATCTGGTTAGAAATATCAAAAGAATGTAATAAATACTATTTGAAAGCATGTGTTTTTCGAAAGAATCTCCAGTATATTATGATCTAGGGTCTGAGGAGGTGAAAAGCTACCTGGAAGTGAAGATTTTTTCTGGCGTTTAGAGCTCAAAACGCATCTTTAAAAGAGTTTTCTCTTTCCAAAAAAGTGTTCAGTTTTTTCAACTCAGAATTCTAATGTAGAAAAAAATCATCAAACAGACATTTTTGCAACGTGCTAATGCTCGAAGCTGATTATCTTTGACACCCTAGTCGTTTCTTCACCTCCTTCGGCTGCATCCAGGACAGCGACCCTGGGGATGTATGGCGGTCGCGCCGGAAGTCCCCGATGGTCTGGTGCCAGGTACCAGCCACCAGACGGCGCGGCGCTAGTGTCCTTGCAATCACATCACATCGGCACTAATCTGCTCTGATAGCCCGCGGACGTCCTCTATTGCATTACAACCAATCTGCTGCATTGATTGGCTCCAGGCCATTACCCGTCAATCAGCCGTTCATTGGTTTACGGTTAATAACCACCTCGCAGACATTGGCTTTGCCGAGGTGTCAACGTTGGGCCAGGCGAACGGAGGCGATTGAAAGCAAGTAAATGTGGGATGGACATTTGAAAATCGACCTTTCAGAGAAAAATATTATATTCGACAAACTATAATTCCATACTATGGTTTCAATTTATTTATAAAAGGCAATCGTCAAAGTGTTAAAAAGGTGTGTGGATACTGATGTTTCCACTACCACTGCCGTCATCTGTGCCCTTCATCTGTCGTGTTTCATCGGTTTAAATGATTATAAAACCGACAGACTAGACATAGTTGTAATCTTCATAAACACTGATAAGACGATATTAGTTTTATGGGCGTAGGTTAATTTATTGCTCAAAACCCACTTGTAGGCTATACAATCTCAGTTTAGTATACTTTTTTACACCACGGAAATGATTAAAACCTAAACTGGATTAATAACGTTACATACATTAATTTTTTTCCTTCAGATATAATTTAGAACAACCACAGCATCGATTCTTAGTTGAATGGTTTAGTCAATTTATTTATTATGGTAATATATCCAAGACTGTAAACCCAATTCATTTACCAGATTTTTTAGTTCCAATACCAGTTTTGTGTGAGCTGCAATAATTGCCTAGAGTGTTAGTTGATCATTTGTTGTATTTTGATCAACTGAAGACTTATTTTCAGCATCAATATTACCTAGTACAATTTCACTGTCGGTTTGTATATAAGTTTCTTTTTTATAGCTTTTGCTGCGATATTATATTGATTAGTTAGTTGGTTACCCAGCCATAAAGCAAATGTATTGATGTAAAATGTTGTGTTGGCGTAAATAAATAAATAAATAAAATAAAATAAAAAATAAGTAGAGAAACATTTTAAAACCATGCTGAAAAAGTTACAATAAAATCGTCATTGATAGCTAATACAAGTGTGATATAAATTAAGGTAAATTTGATCGATACCTTGTTTCGAGTTATGAAAAGAAAGACAAAATGAAATAAATGCTCTCTAACCCTTCAATTGTCAATCTCATCCACTGAAAGAGTCTGAATTTAAATGAGGCATAAACCATACAAAATTTCAAGACGTTCAGTTGTAACTCAAAATTGATAAACATTAAACATGAATATCATCTTACGCTTATTGACTCGTCAAGCTGACTTCCACGAAGCACAGACCGCAGTTAGACCGGTGATTTTCCGGCAGTTGTGTATTTTGCTGTCAAATTAACCACGCGTGGCAACGGATTCTGGGAAGTATCCAACAAGCCGTGGCCTCCCTGCCACTCTCATGTGCTGGCAAATTGCATGTAAATTGCTGAAACTAACGAATTGTTTGAGCAAATCCTTGAAATCATCCGTGTCCTTCGCTCGACGTTCTCTTGTCTCGAGCTTCCTTGAGATCTTTTCAAATGTAATCAGGGTTGAAGGTGAATTTTGAATTTAATTGGGATATTGTTTTTTGTTACATAACTCCGTTGTTGTCAGGTTCAGCGATAATCTTAGTCCAGTTGGTTGTGTTTGTCTAAAAGAGAAATATAAGTCTATAAACAATCTATATATTAATAGGCAAGCATGTTTCCTCCTTTTTCTCAGCTTATGTGCATCGTAGGAGAAATCCGCGCATACCGTTAGAAAGGTATAGTCCTGTTGATGAGCAGAATCACATTCTAATTTACATCTAACCCCAGGGCTACGCCCCACAGGCTTTCAAAGTTCCAATGATAATCTTATGGGGGAAGGAGAATTAATTGAATCATTAGTCAGCTGTTGTAAAAACAACTACTAGAAAAGCAGATGCAACTACTATAAGAACAGATGTTTTAGTTACAAAATGTTTTTAAACTTCATGGGACCAGATCAACTGAAAATTTGATCGAATTTCGATCAGGAGGCGATCTCTAGTATATCTAATTGTTTAGGCCTAAAGTATTTATTACTTACTTTTTGGTATATCTTCAAAAAGACTAATTAAACCAAATCATTAAATCCTCAATGCATTGAAATATTAAACAGACTCAATATGATAATATTGGATTCGTGGTAATTCATAAACACTTAACTTTATGACAGGTTCCACTATTGCAAGTAAACGTATTTTTAATTATATTACTAATTTGCTAACTTGCAAATTTCTATTTCTCACCTTTAATACCCAGAACTAATGTTCGTATTATAAGGGTTTTCTTCTTTAAGCGTCAAAATTTCGTGTTTATTGCTGTATGTTCCAGCGCCATTATATACATCCTGCGTTAACTTTACATAATTTTGCCATCGGTATTAATTTGGCCACTAATTTAATTAACATATATAATGCGAGGTAGTTTGTAGCAGGAAACATTGATTGCGATCTTGAAGATTGGTCTATTGAAAATTTGCTTTGCGAATATTTTATTGTAAGACTCTTGTGGGATGATAGTAATTGAATTAAATTACTCCCATTTTTGTATTTTGAACGCTCATTGTTAGTAATTCTGTCAATCTGGACATTTATTTATAATGTTAACTTAAGGGTTACTGTTATAAAGTTTCTATAGTATTGTGGAATTAATTTTATCCTATTTAGTTCTTTTTTATAGTTACCGTAAATTAAATGTGGTAAATAACACTGCACGGAGAAAAAAGACACCGTATTTTCTAGCGAAACTGGATCGGTAAAGGGGTTTCTCGCTTATTTAGCCGAAATAATAGTATAATACCGAAACTAATTTTATTAATCAGCGGAACCATTTCTTTAAAAAAACGAAGCGATTTTCGCTAAAATCATGCGTTCATAATAGCGAAACGGTAACAGTAAATTTGAGCAACGGATTCTTAAATCAGAAAAAATGTGTTTCTTTCGGTTGGAGAAATAAAGCCATCAAAAGTAAGTGTTCAAATTACATCAACCTAGTGAACCTGATTATAATTTAAGAGACTCAAATCAATAATTCATCGAATATAGACTCTTTAATATAACGTAATCATACACCAGGAACCGCGAGACGGGTAACGGTAATTTAACAAGATAGGAACAAACAAAATAAAGACCCTGACAGGTATTTATCGGTACCGTTTGACTAAAACCTACCGTCTAGTTAGGCAGTTTAGCGAAACGAATGCTTGAATCTCGGCTCCACCCCATAAGTGCGCATGCGCACGTGCTGTGTCTCTCGCCCTTTGGCAGTTCAGTTGTTGAGTCGTAACCGACGACGGCGACAACATGGATGCAGACACGGAAGATTTGCTGAAAGCCTGGGGTTTGGAGGAATTCATCCCAAATTTCAGAGGTGAGCATTAAATGGTTTTTGACACATAGTTTATTATTTAGTTGGTTGAATTGCAAGTTGTGATTGCAATATTTCCTAAACCAAAGTTAGGTTGTGATGCAAACTTCCCAAACCAACCTAGAAACATAAGTTATGGTACCTATTTGTATATTTTCTGGTAACTTGTTGGCTGACAGCACTAGCTGTTTATTTTGAATGAGATGAAATTCTAACAAGACTAAAATTCTAAGTGGGCATGTGGCGAAGGGATTATTTCGGCAGCTTCCTCCATATGTGTCTGATTATTAAGATTGAACTGTAATTAGTTTGGATTATTGAGGTACTGATGTTAATCAATTTAATGTGCACAGAAATGTAAAATTTTATTTTGTGTTCTTTTTGTCATTTCTGTGGGTCTATGATCAAAAAATGTATTATACATCTGATATTTTTTGTTACAGATCTGAAAGAAGAATTATCAACATATACAGCATCGTCAATCCTCCCTAACTTAATGCGACCTAATACTTTCTCAAAGAAGAAAGATCATGACAGCAGTGTAAGCAAGTCTTGGCTGCCCTCAAGAACTGAAGTCAAAGATGGCTTCATAACTAACTACCTCAGCGACTAGCATTTCGATAAACTAGACGACACGTTCTGTTAAAGTAGCCACTACCGCTCACTATCTCAGCTGCCAGCATTTCGCTAAACTAGACTAAACGATCAACTGCAGTAGCTACCACCGCTCGCTGCCTCAACTGCTGGCGAATCGCTAAATTAACGAAACGTTTGGCTAAGGTTGCCATTACCGCTCCATCGCTTTACCGACTGATGTTCTCCTAGTCTAGTGATAATGTAGATGCAGATCTTCGAATTCAATACTGCTATTATGGCAGAAACGTTTCGGTAGTCTACCGAAATGGTTTTAGCGAAATTTGTTTGGCTAAAGTTACCAGACAAATCGCCGTCCCAAATTTAGGGGTTCCGTTTTGTTAAATGAAGGTGAATTTTCGCCAAAACGTCTAAAAATTTCTTTCAGTGTGAATTACCCGTCTCATGTACAAATTTAAATGAAATTTTATTTAAGTTAAAAGACCTATGGGAATAACTGCTTTTGAAGAGACGGGCTTATTATGTGTTATTTCGCTTTTTATATGAACCCATTTTTCATACAAATCACTAAATAGTCTGCAGTACCTGCTATCTTGGATTTTCATTCCCCAAAGAATTGTTTTAAATTTCAGTCGTCAGCAGCTACGCACTTAATATTGGTCAACAAAATGCAAGGTGTTGGGTACCACAGACTCTATATAAAAAAGAGATTACGACTCTACATTGTTTTATTGAAACTGGCGGGATTAAAACGCAGTGCCTCCTATATGATCACCATTGTAAAATAGATTTTGTTGAATGTCTCTTTGTATATCCGTTACTACAGTACCACGTTCTTTAATAGGCTACTAAAAGGCATTTACATTTTTTATTGTTGTTATGATACGTATCAAATGACTTTGATGGAAATATATTTGTTTTACAATGTATTTTTACTCTCCAGCTCTCCCCATTCATGCATTTACAATAAAATTTTGTGTAACCATAAAAATTGTTCGTCTTTTGCCAAATGAAATTTTTTGATACAATAATAATGAAGGAGATTAGTATAAATATTTTTATAATAGGTTATAACTATATTTAATAATTGCAAAATTTTGAATTTATTGCTTTACTTAGCTTATTGTAAAATTTAAGTCTTTGTAACTGATATATAGTCACTTAAATAAATATAAAGTTTGTTAAAAGAACAACACAAAATATTTCAACTGCCGGAATTTTCATAAAGATAAAAGATTAAACAAACTTGAAATCCATTCAAGGGCTAGATTGTGGAAATTCCGTTTTTTATAACATTTTAAATGCAGGAATACATTTTTCCTCATTGCAATGTATGTAACTAACCAATGTGGGTGACATCAACAACAACAAATAACAAATCAGTGACGTAGTTGGTGCTTTTCTATCGGAAACAACTGTAGTTGTCACCTACCTAAAGTATCGGTGTCCTTACCGATTTCAAATAAATTTAAATTTTTAAATAAAATTTTACGCTTTTTCCAGTTGCATTTTCGCATGAACCTGATGTTCGCCGATATCACCACTCGCCGCTATCGAGACTACACCCTAAAACCGAATTTTCCTGGGGTTGAGGAAGTTTTCTAAACTTATTGGAGCCCAAATTCACCTAAATGTCAAGTTGAAGCAAAATCTTCGCACTAGATTTCGAGATAAAAATGTAAAAAGTACATCTCTACAGGGACTTCTATCAATCTATACAGAACCCAATAAGAAGGGACATCATTGTGTGGAAGTGAGAACGCCGCCCCCGAAACACTGCTCCACCAAGATGGTAAAGATAATGCTGATTTGTAGAACAAATGAATAGAATAATCTTCCAGAAGTTTGTTATTGTTCAAAATTTTTTTACAAATATGCTCATTTAGACATGAAGAATTTAGAGGTAGAAAGTGCGCTTCCCGTTACAGTGAGGAAAAGTCGTTTTATTTTTCTCTGGTTCCGAGGACGAACTAAAATTTTTTAACATGGGATGTCCTTACTTATTGGTTTTGTATACATTGCTTCTAGTGTTAATGTAAAGGATAGTTTAATTAAATAAACAATTTGGCTCCTCTATATCTCAGAAGTGGTTGTTTCAGATGATTATAATTTGTCGTAAGTGTAACATTTTCACCACCTCAACCCCCCGTGCTGCGAGCAAGGCTCGTCGCATCTCATCCTCGGTATCTCATCTCATCCGCGGTATATCTCATCTGATCCGCGGTTTATTAATCACATTTTCCAGTTCCGTTTGGTCCGCCGCCGCTGCGCGTGCGCTACCCGCTCAACAATAAACATCCGACTCATTATAGGCGCTGAATCGTGTGAACCGATCTTGTTAGTACATCGATTAAAGCGGCGTAGCGGACCGGCTAAAACAAATCAGCTGGTGATCAGCTGTTATGGATGGAGCAAATCAGCTGTTGCTGGCCACCCCCGGGACGCGCGGCGGGGGGCGGCCAGGCGGCGAGGATGAATCGGGATTTCCAGTTGTGGTTTCGGGGCCGGCATTCCTTCGTGGTGTGATGATGCGGATTATCAATTTACAGGTTGTAGATATTGGACTTCAGGGGAAATCTGGTCGTATCTAAGTAATTTTTAATATTTTGATATCGCAATAAAAGAGGATGGTGGTTGTCCTTGTACAAGTGTTCAAAGATCACGATTACAACGGTAAAACGTATCGCGTACTTAAGAGTAGAAAAAAAAAGAAATGGTGGGTTTTTACAAACCATCTGAATGGTATACACTACCTTCTATCAACTCAATAATTTTCTGATAATTACTTTCTATTAGATTTTTTTCTCAGAATTTAGCCATATTTGTTAGTAAATTTTATAGACTGTAAACAATAATAACAATACATTTATGATAATATTATGATAAAATCTATGATACATAATAGTCTCAAACTGATCTACCTATATTTGACTTAAAATATGCTAGTCATACTTTGTCTTAAGATCAAATTTAAATTAGCCTAAATCGGATAACTAGATGTTCATAGCTAATATCAAAATTTACTTTTACTTTATAGCACTCTTTTAATGACATTTCATGTGATCAACCGAACATACAAAATATCGATTGGTTACCTATTCAAACCCCCTACCTATCTATTCAATGCACTGGAACTTAATCTTTACTTAAAACTTGAACCGAAAACTGACAATTTTATAAAATGTTGTAAACATTTACAAAGAGTTTAAACATCCTTACCGAAAATAACTCCACTCACTAACAAAGACCAATTCCACTATAATCCAGAAAACGGAAAACGAACCCGACCGCCCATTAGGGGGATTCATTCCGTGGGAGGCATTTTCGACAGGAGTAATAAAAATGTTACCGTAATAGCGGGGGTTAATTGGGATATGGGAGAGGAGGGGGGAGGGAGTGGGGGGGAGACCGAATGTGTACAACAGTAATTGAATTAAGCAAAACAACAAAGGCCGCCATTACAGGTAATTGTGCTGGGAATTACTTCGTGCTTCGTGCTCGGACGGACCGACGTAATTAGTTGATAATCGAATTTATAAAGTCCGTGCGAGTGCGTGCGTGCGTGTGTGTGTGTGCCGCTGTGAGCCCCGTGCCGCGGTCGAGGAAATGTCATTTAAGTTGGAAATGTCGTGTTCCGGGAAGGAGATTGGGCCGTGGATGATAACAGTTAGCTAATTGGGTTTGAAAAAAAACGAGGGCGAATAATGTTTACACGTTTGAAAGATTATATATAGAGTAGGTTAACGCGGGACCCTACAAAGATAGGAGGTCTAGACAATAAACATAAAATCTAAGCGTCATCTTCCCCCTGGGCCAGTAGCCCATTGTTGCGCAGTCGGCAATGACGGCTTTTAATGCAAAACATGGTACTGTATTTGATTCCCCTGTTTCGGACGCCGTTTTTAAACCGATTTTCTTTAAACTTGGTAAGTGATAGTTGAATAGTTATATGAGGCCCCTCACCTCGAAATTTTAAAAATTTAACAAATATTACTAAGGAAAATCGAGTTACTTTGCAACGTCACAGAGAGTAATATTTGTTATTTTTTTTAAATTTCGAGCCATGAGAGACCTAATATAACTATTCAACTAAACACTTACCAAGTTTAAAGAAAATCGATTGAAAAACGGAGTTCGAAACAGGGGAATCAAATACCATGTTTTAGCATAAAAGCCGTATGATTAACATTGCCGACTGCGCAACAATGGGCCACTGGCCCAAGGGTGAAGATGACTCTTAATTAATATAGCGGAACATATTGGTTGTAAGTTCATATGTATCCAACTCATGTACCATATTTTATACATTTTAGATACGTCGCAAAAAGTGTATTTCTTTGTAAAAATGTTGTTTATTTTACAACAGGAACGGGAATTTCCTAAATTTAGGAACTTACAAAAAATGGTGATTTTATAAGAAAGTGGTTACTCCAATTTAAAAGTTTGTAGATTTTTGTTAAGAAATTTTGTTAAGTCAACCGTATAAATCTGGCTAAATTTTCTTTCAAATTTATTACGTTTCTTATCATCAAATGCTCTCAAATCACTATAAACAGAAAAAAATATTATTAACAATACGACAGACTTTAATTGATTAAGAAATTGATTTAAGCCTATTAGATCATCAAATACCACCTGCTTTCTTCCAGCCATATCCGATCATCAGTTTCAATTTATCAATGTTATATCTCGACAGCCCTCACAGAATGTGTTTCAAATCTGCCATCTGTTTCCTATTCCACAATATTTTACCTATTTACACCTGTATGCGGGACACATGTACTTGACCAGCGTTTCCCCCGGGGGCCGTGGCTGACCGGTCATGGTACTGGGTCCCTCACCTGCTCGGCTGAACTTAACAATGATCCCTCAGCGGTTTACCGAGAGACTATACTCCAAAACTGACTGAAATGTTTAACTAATGTAATTTCCATCAACAACATAGTGCGATAATAGCTCTTAAGATAACAACAAAAATCATTTAACAAAAAAATTTTTTTGAAAGCACACTTTTGTTGATACTTAAAAGAAGCAAAAATCCATGTAAAATAGAAAATTAAACTGGCTGAGAAGGGGAATTTTGATTTTGACAAAGTGTTACGATCTTTTTAATTTCAAACAACCGTTTACAGGCTTAACTGTGCGGGTCTAGAAAACAGGTAGGTGTATAACCAGGGCTGCAGTGACAAAGAGAGAGATGAATAATCGGCGAGAAGAAAAACGCGATTGAGGACATAGTTATCCTCCCTCTGTTATGTTCCCTTCCCGGATCTGCCATTAGTCATGTTTGTTTACTATTTAATGTTTATTTTATGAAAAAATAATAAAGAAATACGTTTATTTCGTCCTTTAAACATCAAGTCACTATACTCGCCAACCAATAAAAACAGAAATTAAACATTCGGGAATGTGATTCCCCACTGACAAATTTGGTACTGCACAGTCACGGGCAGAAAGGATCCCAGTTAACCCTTTCATCTACAATGAGAGTTCTAGTTTCACAAACATGTTGATTGAGTAACACGACGATATTGGTGTGCAATTAGTTTACACTTCGGTATAGCGAAATTTCGGTACAACTCGCGGGATGTCAACCAAAATGTTTCAACTTTCGTTTTATCTCTTTGGGTCAGGACATCGTCAAATGTTTTTAAACAATTTTTATCAGAGTATGTGGATTATTTCAATGTACTAATCAATACACAGTACATTTTCATTAAGACCGATATTTTTATAGTCTGATTAAGTGACGGATCACTCTAGGTATCCGGCACCAGTGACACCAACAGTCGGTCGCACCGGAGACAACAATGACAGCCGGGTCCAACACAACTTCCCTTATTAAAGTCAATTACTGAAAATGCACTTCTCTGCGGGTGTTCCCCGAACAAAATGGCCGACTTCCGGTCGACCCCTGTCATTTGGCAGGTAAAGCTTATGATCCGGTTAATTTGTTTGTGTTGTTAGCACCCCGACAGGCTAGGTGTCGAGCCGGGTTTGTCATTACGACGAGCCGACCGACAACAGCTGATCGGCGGCGAACAACAGCTGATTTATTATTACAGCTGATTTCCAATTGTTCCTTTATGGGGTCTCGGCAAGCGCCTGGTGTTTTATGGTCGGGTTTCGTTTAGGAGGTAACAGTTGTTGGTAGTATTGGTCGTAATTCTTATGGGAAAGGCGAATTGAATTAATAAGGAATCTGTTGGTGTACGGTGATAAATTTGTTGTTGATGAGGTGTAGTGGAGTTCCCTTGGCTTCAGCTATTAATTTTGCAGCTGCTAAGGCTACGTATGCACAACATTTGGTCCTTCCGTAGTACTGCAAAGACCTTAAGTAGGCTGTCCTATAGTATTTATGTCCCCTTTGCTATAAATAGACCGTTTTCAAAGTTGACTAGTTTGGATAACATTCTTTTAAAGATTTTTGAATTTTATTTGTGTTGCTAAGCCTACTCAGAACGTAGAATGAAATAAACTAATATACTATTTAGTAAAGGTTATCGATAAGTATAAACATCGCAATAAAGTATAACGTTATTTACACCTTTGATTTTATAATCATGTTTCAATCATACTCTTAGAAGCTTTACTTTGTTATTGGAAAACTATAGTTTCTATTAAATTCAATATTTCCCCTAGACACACATTCACGATTTATAGTTTGGGTGCAGTTGTCATTTCAGCAACAGTATCTAGAAACGACTGATAAAATATTCAATAAAGCACAGCCCACGGGGCAGTAAATAGTGACGTACAGCCATTTCCTTACTGCCGGGCATGGGCCATAAACGGATGCAATTTATGTGCAATTTTCATTGGCAATAAAAGTTGAACGTAAGTGAGAACTCCCACGTGAGTTAGACCGAGGCTAGCGGCGTACGAGCCACCGGAAGCTGAGATGGATACAATGTTGCAAACATGTTGCGATGGTTGTGATAAATTAGTAGGCCTAGTCAACGCTCAATGTAGCCTCGGCCAATAGCTTAATGAACTTTTCTTAACTTTCAAATATTAAAAGTTAATTAGGTAACGTAATCTACATTGTGAACTGTGTGACATTGGGTTTAAAAGAAGACATGATCTTCAAAGTTATGCAAATGAACGGTATGGAAATATAAGAATTAAAAATCAGTTGGCTCTTACTCACTCGAAATTCACAGTTCATGTACAGTTGTATACAGTTATGTATAGTTGTAGTTAGGAATCGTTCGAGATGACAGAAGAGAATTATTATTTATTTCGACTTTGAAAGGTAAAGCACTAGCACAGTGCAGTAAAGTAGCAGGAGACGGAAGCTAAACCGGGTTTGTCACCGACCCCTTGCGACCTGTCAGCTGGTGTTACAGTGGTCCATAGAAAAAGTTTCGATATATCGAGGTAGAACTTCGAATTATAAGAGGGATTGAATTTGACGTTTGTACAGGCATTTTTCACTTAAGACTTAAAGACGTAAAATGTAACTGGAAAATGATTTGCATTACACAGTTATATTATGTACGGTACAGTTTTGTATTCGACTTGACTTAAAAAGTTTTTCCAAGGGAATTGAAACTAATTCGAGATACAAAAGATATTGAGTTATCGAGTGTCTATTTATCCAGAGTCGACTGTAGTTGCTTGCTCTAATACCCTGTTCTTTTACAACCCTTGATGACAATGCCATTCTAGCTTGATAACCCCTACACCCTGTACACCATATCATCATTACGCATTCCTGCGACATTTCTTCTCTAATCTGTGTTCTGTTGTTCCTCTTGTCACCATTCCGTTTTCCTGAATTCCTCTTTTCACACTAGTTTTCTCTTGTTTAACGTAACCTGCCTAATCCTTTTTATTGAGTGACCGTCTCCCAGAGTATACTTTTCTAACTGACATATTCTTGTTCCCTCAATCAGAATCTTGCATTCTCTGTGTCCCCACCTGTGTTCTTTCGTTACTTCCTCACCATTTCGTATTTCTGCTGTTGCTGTTGCTCTGTCTAAACCATGAGTTAAGTTCCTGTCTCCATCCCGTGCGTCGTCCCCTCTATGAACTATTCCGTATCCTTGAATTTCCTGTCTCCATCCCATGCCCTCTCTATGAACCATTCCGTATCCCTGAATTTACCTCCATCCCATGTCCCCTCTATGAACCATTCCGTATACCCGAATCTACCGTCTCCATTCCATGTCCCCTCTATGAACCATTCCGAATACTTGAATTTCCCGTCTCCATCCCGTGTCCGTTCTATGAACCATTCCGTATCTCTGAATTTCCTGTCTCATCCCGTTTCTCCTCTATGAACCAGTCCGTATTACTGAATTACTCTTTTCCCACGAGTTCTCTCTTGTTGAGAGTAACACGTTGTAAAAGTGTTGTTTTACACCTTTCATTGAGTGACAATACGGTCTTGTTGAACTAACATCTTTTGCTCCATCGCCGTTCCGTACTCCTGCGTTCCCTCTGTCCCCCTCCTCTGAACAGGGAACGTATCGCCATCGCCAAGGCCGGTCGTGACCGGTAGATGGACTCAATCAACTCCAGGGTTCCCGCTGACTCGTATTAATGACTGGACGCTTAATAGAAAAATACAAGGCTGCAAATGTACCTGTTACCGCGCGGGGTGGGGTCCGGCGAACACAACGGCGGGGTTGTAGGCACTAAAGTGACTCGGCGGCATGGTGAATCATGATTGGGTTTATACCTGAGAAGGTTTCGGTCGTCGGATCAGCGCGGGTAGTTGGAGAATGATACTGCAACATTTGCGGAAGGTTATCCATTTCAGGGAGGGTTTGAAGTCCGATACTGTATGACAATACTCATAATTGTAGCGATTTAACATGTCTTTACTAATAAAAACCTTAATGCCGCAAATGTTTTATACTATAAAACAACTAATCTAAGTAATTATTTCATATTAAAATCCCATCTTCTTTATATAATTTTTATATAATTTATTTAAAGATTATTTAAAAATTATATAATTTTTATATAATTTTTAAGGATTATGTCATAATTTGATTTCGAGGGAATCAAAATGTCAAATCCTTGACTGGGTCAAATCCCAAATGTATGAACCTAGTTACCATTTACCATTTTGATATTAATTTACAATGCTATCTAAAACATGCAGATAGTATTCCAGAGTTTGCCACTGACAAAGAAGACACAAATCACATACCAAAGGTTCATTAGGTTTTTTAAGATTACCCTAATGATTTATTAGGTTTAGCAAATGTTTCACTTTAGCTCACTCACGCTAATTGTAAGCTTTTTCAAGAAGTTTTCACCCATCTACAACTATAACCGATTGTTCTGTTTCAGGTGTGGTTCCAGAACCGCCGGGCCAAGTGGAGGAAGCAGGAGAAGGTCGGACCCCAGGGCCATCCCTACAACCCGTACCTGGGCTCCTCACCCGCGCCGGCCATCACACCCTCACTGCCCAACCCCTTCACCCACCTGGGGTTCGGACTCCGGAAGCCCTTCGAGTTCCGCTACCCCGCGCTCCCGCCCGGTCCGGTGTTCCTGGGTCACCCTCCGCAGTTCCCTCGGCCTCCGCCGTTCCTCGGTCATCTAGCCTACTCTCCGGCCACCTCGTTCCAGAGTCTCCTAGCCAACATCTCCGCCGCCCAGAGGCCCAAGGTGACCGTGCCCGCGGCCGCCTCCCCTCCGGAACCTGAGGAACTCCCGGCGGTGACGCTTCCCCCCACCATTACCACTCCCCCGGCGCCGTCCTCGCCGCCCGACATCGACCGGAGGTCCTCCAGCATCGCGGCGCTACGGCTCAAGGCGAGGGAGCACGAGTTGCGACTGGAGATGCTCCGGAAGAACGGCGACCTCGTCAGTTAATGTCCGTGGTAGACGATCGCTACGGTGTGCCTACAATCGGGAGTCTGACTTCTTTATTGGCAGTTAGTTGATGTCAAGTGACGCCAGGTTAGGAAATTTTACTCAAGTTGGGTTGCCTCATTTGACACTTAGAAGCTGCTGTCTATTAACTTTGACAACCCATTCTTTAAAACTCCCGAAATGTTAAAAAAAAGGTTCTAGAAGATATTTCGTTGATCCGTAATTCGGTTGTTTCCTCAAATGAACCTTAATTTATTTTAGCTTTAATTGAACAAATCCTATGTACTTACCATTGCTCTGTAATAATGAGATATTTAAATTTTAAATTTCAAAAGATTTGAATATTGTGAGCAGTGAAGTATAAGCAATTTTGAAAAATTTACCATTTTATTGATTGATTATTTGTAGTAAAAATGTCTCTTAAATATATTTTATGTTAAAGACAGAAGAATATTGACAATCCAGTACAATTATTTGTTTGTAGTATGTCATGAAAGACTTGATATTTTTTTTTATAATAGGTGCATCGTATGATAGTAAGTCTGCGATCATATTATAGCTAACACGGTATACTTGGTTCGACCAGAACTACCAAAAATGTTAAAGGACTTGTATAAAGTATGGATATGTATAGATATTTATTGTTAAGTGTTGAATTATTCTATTTCCGTCCCAGCCAGTGGTATGTACTCGCTGTATGTAGTCTAGTATTGAATCGTTATTTGTAAATATTGAAGAGGTGTTGGCGAATGCATATTTGTGGTTTTAACGTGGACGATTTTTAATTAAAAATAACAACATGTTGTTCAGTTTTTCATAATATTTTCGCATTATTTTATAACAAAAAATTATAGCAACCGTAAACACAACGTGCATGCAAATGGGCAAAGTGTCTTGAAAATGACAATACAATAAAAACATTCCAGACTGTATCTTACCTTTATTTGTTTTCCAGCTTATGACTTCTTCCTTTTCACAAATCACTATAAACCACGTTCATCAGAAGCTAGTATAGAAAGCTGATCTAGAAAACCGTGCTCCTTTTCATCCGTTAAAAGCTTTTTTACGAGCGTTTATGCTAAGTAATCACTTAGAAATAATAAGATTCGAGCAAAAATAATTATACACGCGTAAATAAAAGTTAATGAACGCCCCATAAAGCTGTCTACGTGCCATAAAAACTATAATGATGACGTTTTTCCGCCATAAAGCGAAGATTGAAACGTCCAGCACATCTCGGCGGGGCGATCGAGCAAATGAAGACATTGCTGTGATTACGCGGGACATAAAATACGCCAAATTATACCTTCATTGAACAATTCCGGAGTGGTTATACGGCAGCTGGCCACTAATGATGAAGCCCTTTATGATACTGATGGCGATAAGGCTGATTTTGGCGTGATCGGTCAAGCGATTCCGGCTCGATCAGAACGGCACAAAAAAGTTTCAGGTCAAATGTTTTGTGAAATTTTAGTTTAAGAGCCTGCAGCACCTCCGCCATCTTCAATTTTTAGTCCCATAAGAACAATGTTAAATTGAAAAAAAACACTGTTATAGCTATCTGTAAAACACTTTAACTCGATAATCTTGCATCGGATTCGCATGCAACTTGAATATCTTCACCAAAATGGTATGGTGTTGTTAATGTAACACACCAAAATAATGGTGTGTTACATGACGTGGATATATATATATATATATATATATATATATATATATATATATATATATTTTTTAAATAAACCTCCTAAAAATGTTTTAACATGGTTTAAAAAATGTTTTTAATATTTATTTACTCGTATATTTTGTTCGTTATTCGACAAAATATTTTTTTAAATTAATTTTCTATCACGTCAAGTGAAAGATACTGTGAAAACATTTGAAAAGTTTGAAATTTTCTGTCAAAAACAAACTTTAAGTAATGTTTTGAATTTAACATTGTTCTTATGGGACAAAATACCAAAATGGCGGATGTACTGCAGACTCTTAAGTAATTGGGAGAAGTTCGATAGGTTTTATAACGGATGGGGGATTTAGAATTATATTCGAAGAAAATTTGTTATTATTGTAGAGTGTTGATAGGAGCGGTCGTTAAGTTGGTGTAAAACAGTACTATTATATTATCAAAAAAGCGAAATGGTTGAAGAGTTCGTCCTCAAATAAACTAGGTCCAAACTTACAACTTTTACCTATTTTTAGCAGAAAAATAAGAGTAAACAAAATGTTTGCAATAAAATATGTTTGATTGGTTTCTGAAATAAAAATTCCAAGCTGAATTACTTCTTTGAAATGTTACAAAGTTTGGCTATTGACACCGTTCTACAACCATCCGATTCTACTAGTAGACTTCTATAACATGCCAGAAAATGTGTCTCTTCAAACTATTACAGTACACAAAAAAAAAAAAATTTATAATTTTAAGATTTTCTATAATGAAAAGTTTTTGCTGTGTAGCCTACGATAAATATGCATTCATTGGCTTACCTATTTGTACACTGTAGGAGTTAGTGTCAAATGTGCAATAACATAACTGTAATATATACATTTTATATGTATTTCTATGTTGAAGGAACTATTGTTGTAATTCACTCTAACAAAAGTTTATATAAAATTTGATTTAACAATTTAAACAACATGGTCTGTTACACATTGTATAATGTATTGGATTACAATATAAAATATCAGTTCTTCTTTTGAATATTGTCAACATTTTGTTACTATTGTAAACAGGATTTTATGTAATACACACTTTAAAGAAAATAATCTCTTGACCATAATTTGATACAAGAAAGGGTGAACAGGTATATTATAGCAAAATGCGTCGATTTCTAGTAAAACTATTCTTAATTTTAATATTCTTTTCAACACTTACAGTTATACAATTTCTGTATTGATGTTGATTTTACAAATATATTTATTTATAAAAAACCAAAAAATTAATTTCCTGTTGAAATCAATGAAAGATTTATGTTAACCATATAATATTTCGTTTTAACTCCAAGCCAGTTTTCTGAGTATTAATTTGGAGGACGAATAAATACTGAAACGAAGTTAAATAAAGCTAGGTAAAAATTAATGCCAAATTTCTTTGTAAAGTTTTTACAAAGTATCTAAAATATGTTTTTTTTTAATGTATTGATATTACTGTAATTGGCATTATTAATTTTATCGCTCAAGTATTGTATAGCGCTCTACTGCTTTATTTGTGATAACTTAACTATTAATAATTTATTATTTTGAACAGATAAACAAATATTGTCGAACAAGTTTCTAAAGTAGTTAATGTTGTATTATAAGGAAACAATCCGTCCATAATGTGATGTTGGAACATTGTGTATAGCTTTAGTTTTCGTTTTGTATTGATTTTTATAAATTAAATAAGAGTTAACTGTTAATTTGTCTGTTTTATTTTCCATCTCGATTTAGTGATAAATTAATTTTAAGATGAAATCTAGTTATTTTAATACATTTTGTTTTTTATTTTGAACAATATTTGCTTGCTTCGTGATCTCAAACTGATCCTGAGTAAAAAAAAAATAATAATAATAAATCAAAATTAATGGAACAAACGATTTACTTTGTATAGAATACTTTAAAGCAATCCAAATTTAACAAATAACTCGTGGTGAACCAGCAGCAAGGAATGAAATTGCAAGTTGTCTTTACATTGGTTTTTACAAATTAACAATTCTTAAACCTACTTGACTTCATTACTATTATATGAGATGATGTTAGGCTATATTGCTATTATGCTATTAAAAACATCAAACAAAAGGACGGATGACACAGAACAATCAAAAGTTATAAGAAATAACTATTGTTTAAGAAAGTTTAATTAATTTAAGTATCATGCTTCTTAAACTATAATCCAAGGCAACAAAGAAATATTTTTGATTAATTTTTGTGTCAATGTCCATGTCCAAGAAAACTTTGATGGAAAAGAGAAGCCATAAAACACATTAATTGACAGAGAAATGTATAAAATAAGGAAATGTGGCACATAAGACTGCGCGTCTGTGAGTGGAGACGAGCCTATCAGTCGACAGTTAAAGTCTCTGTGCCGCTTATCTTAGTTATTTACATTACACTTTCATTGCACTATTAAAAACATATACAACTAAAAATATAAACGATAAGAATTCATTATAAAGAGAACGAGTAGGATGCAAGGATTCGAACATTCGAACCCCCAGATTGCAAAATTTCCAAAAATATTTATTCTTTTTTTAAATTATTTTAACTAAAACTAAAATTATCTAAGGCCTCTGTTGTAACTCATTACAACTGTTTAATTATGTGTAGAACTAGCTTTCTCGGCATGCTTTGCCATGCCAACTTGAGAAATGTTCTGCCCTTCAAGTGAGCTCGTTCGCTACGCTCAATCGCCGTCAGTATCAGCTAAATTCGCTGCGCTCACTCCCCGTCAGGTTTAGCTTGTTTGCTACGCTCACTTGCCGCAATTCATAATAGACTATCCTCTTTTTTTACCAATCTTCTTTCAATAATTTAAATGAGAACAACTCTTTAAAAAATTAATATACCTTAATCTCTATATATAAATGCGAAATTCCGATCAACGCGCAGGCCAAACCATAGCACCTAGAAGCATGAGATTTTGCATGCATATTCCTCTCATAGCGTAGGCAGACAATAAGAAGCGATTTTACAAAATTCCCAATGGTCTCCACACCACATAAGGTCAAAGTTAGCATGGAGTTTGTATAGGAAGAATAATTTGTTTTGGGGTTTTGTTTACATTTTCGCAGATGAGAACTATTTGAAATTACAGTACTTGTCTGCAATTTATTCAATCATAAACAGCTGTTCTCATTTTAAGTATTAACGGAAGATTAGTAATAAACAGCTAAAGGATATTATAGACTTAAAGCGAGTGAGCGTAGCGAACGAGCTAAACATGATATCGAGTGAACGCAGCGAACGAGCTCATCTGAAGTGTAAAAAATCCTCAGGTTGGCATTGCTATTTGAGCAGATTACCGTTCTACCGTTGCGAAGCACGGGTAAGTCAGCTAGTGAGATCATATGTTGCAGTACAAAAATATCGCTTGTATAAGAATAAAATGATAACTTTGAAGATGTGTGGGGCAGAGCCATATGGAAGATAATGGATTTAAAGTGTCCTATATGTTCTTCCTGGTTCTAAGCTACCTTCCCACAAATTTTCAGCCAAACCAGTTCAGCCTTTTTCGAGATATACCTAAGTGATGTAACTAACATGACTTTATCTTATAAAAATAAGATGAATGAGACTCTCAAAGCTTATTGGACCCAAAAGGAGCAGCCAGCCCCTAATCTTCCTCTTAAAAGCTGAAATACCGCCACCCCAAGCATCAACAATTCCAACTGGAATCTTCCGGTAAAGAATATGAGCGATATAAAATGAGCATGTTATTTGAGCCAAATTACTTTGGCTAATAACAAAATAATTTGGACCTATTTTTGATTCTGGATATATGATTGGATGTATGACAGGTGTCATATTTCCAAATCTTTGTCTACTCCTGGTATTGTAACTTTGGTCAATAAATAAAAAAAAAGATCTATATTTTTGATCAAGAGTAAGAGAAGGTCTTAAATATAAAGTTGTCTAAGCGTATCAATCATAATAATTTCTGCCGAACTTTTTTAATAAACCAGCTTCGTTATTAGTTTCAATAGATTTTTTTTCTACCCTTGTTGTCACTGACGTACCTACAAGGAACACTAGAAGTGTATGTTCAAGTAGTTTTTGAAAACATTTTTTTATCAAGGTGATCCCTGTTATCCCTGGCCATATGTAACGTTTTTAGTGTACCGCTATTAAAATAATATTTTTAAGATCCCTTGACATCAAAAGCTGGGATATCCTGCCAACATGTTTCTATACATGTCAAGAATGATGAAAACCCAAAAATAATTTGAACCGTATCCCATATCTTGGGTGAAAACAAGAAAAAAAATGAAATCCTCATGACTGTAGGATTTATTTTTACTCTTTCATCTGTAAAACATTCAGACTTAGGTTTTTCCTTTGCCTTGGTTCATAAATCAAACCAATAAAATTTTTTGTTCGATAACATCATTACATTGAAAGTTGAAGGGTCCACACGAATATGGCATGAAGAATATGGCACAAAACACCATATGATAATAGATTTTGGTTGAAAACTGATCTTATTTCATTTCAACTTGGTACTTTTGGAAATCCTTCACTACGTTTACAATTAAACCAGACTTGAATTAGGGCGATTTCAATTGCATGGTATTATACAAATCTATCCTAAACATAAAAACCAGTATTATTAGCAGCAAAACCACAGAGTAAAAACCCCAAGCACAATCAGCTACCGGCACGTGTGACGTGTGGTGAACATGGTGAACAACCGTGCAGAAAAACAGAAGACGGAACGGGAAGAAACAATTTGGCGGCAAATTATCTTCTGGTGGGGGGGGGGGGGGCGGCTCGGCTTCTGAGAGAGCATGTGGGCGTCCTGTTACTTCAAAACGGACAGTGACGGAGAAGACCATCAATAACAGCGGCATGTAATTGTCGGTAGCTGTTGTTGCAAGGGGGTCCATCCGTCAGCGAAGCTCGGCCCCCATCAGCTACCTGCGGCCAGCAGAGCTTGGGCTACGTAGCGGTGGGGCAGCAGAAATGTATACTAGGATGGAAACTGCTTAACTTATATGAATTGTGGATAGTTGGGTTTCTGTATCTATGAAGAGAGAGAGAGAGAGAGAGAGCAGACAAAAAATATTGGCCAAAGCTATACTTTAAAATATGTGATTGAAAAAAATTGAAAATCTATTATTTTATAAAACATGACAAATGTATATTACATGTAAAAATATTGTACATGATTGTAAACCTAACCATGTTGGTGTTATTGGTGGATAAGGAGACCCCGGCCGACCGTTGAGCACGTCTGCCTCAAAATGGGCATTTTGCGCAGGCCCCCAGAAAGATGGGATATTGAAGGAAGAGAAAGGGTGAGGCACAGGATAGACTGTCCACTCATGTTCCAGCTAGGGGTTTCCATGCCCATAGCATTTCTACTCACCCCCTGTCGTCTATATATATATATTCCAGCTAAGGATTAACCATGCAGTTCGCATTAACGCCCCGCTGTCTTGAACATGAATGGGGTTTGAAGGAAGGGAAATTGTCATAATGGATAGCCAAAAGACTTACCACAGTGTTATGACAACTTAGTTTGCTGTACCCAACGTCAACTTCGCAACTAGTATAAACCAGTTTTAAAGTTGTCCTGGGATAAAATAACCATATATATTTCCTTCTTTTCCACAATCTTTCTTTTAAAACTCAACCCACGAATTGAAATTAAAATCTGCACTCATAACACATAGGATACATTTTATTGATAATCACATATATTATACGGTAACTATTTACAAGACTTTAATTATGTCTTGTTTAGTTCTGTTGTTCTAATAGACGACCATTTCCATTTGATTTATATGAGGCTATGTTACGTTTAATAAAAACCATGCACCTTTTCTTCTTTTTTTTTTTTTAAGTGGCTTTTGTTATTCCTTTTATTGAATTAAAAATCGTCCCAAGTTCTTCAATGTTTTTGGATTTTCATGTCTCATTCTTTACATATTCTGAAAGTAAATTACAGAATCCAGAAGTCTTGGATTTTGGAGATTTAGAGGGTACATTTATCAAGCAACCAAACGTTTCGTATGTGGACTAATGGGAAGAGAAGGGGACCCTCATTCAAGATTTCCAGATTTAAGCCCTTCAGATTATTTCATCAAAGGAAATGTAAAGAATAAGGGCATATTAAAACAAAAAACATAACACATTGAAGAACTTATGACACGTTTAACGAATAATTGTATTATATTGAATATCAAGAACCCGTTAAAAAAAGGTGTCCGGGAATTTACAAAATAGAACATATGGCATTGTATAAATGTCAGTCAGGGTTTGTTTGAACACCCAAGCATAGTTGAACAAAATATTGTCAACTCCTTTAAATGGTTGTAATCCTATACTCTTATACGAGCAATGTTTGCTTGTTTGCTTGCTTGCTTGCTTGCACAATTATCTCAAAAACGGCTCCGACGATTTCCTTCAAATTTTGGAATATGGGGGTTTTGGCCACCAGAAATCGATTGGAGCTGGTCCCATAGCTGGGAAAAATCCGGTTTTCGCGCTAGAGCCCTTCAAAGATCCCATGTTATCCTTATGGAAATTTTTTAACTGAACAAAAATCAGCTGATAACTGTAGATAAAATAAACCAATGTGTTACATCTTTAACCTGTGGTTTTAGGAAAATCATACCAATGTGCAGCAAACCTTCCGCCTGGCGAGTGAGCGGAGCGAACGAGCTTTGTGTGAGAAACGAAAGTAATAATTTTACCGAGCTTAAGCTCGGTCCCCCTGGTACTTAGTCTAATAAGAATAGCAATACAATGTATTATAGATAAGTTTTGTGTTATGTTTGCTAATCTCATTTCAAATCATGGGTTGGGTCCTAAAATAAATACCCTGTATATTATTAGCATGTATATATTATTTCTTAACAGATAAACAATGTTGTGGATATGTACCTATGTTATTCGGTGAATAATATTTGGACAGCACCTGTAGCAAGATCATAATTTTTATTTAACTAGTGGATTGTTTTATTACCTTTATATTTTTATTACCTATATATTTATATAATATATAAATATATTGTGATCCAAAAAATATAAAGGTATAATATAAAAAATATCTTTAAAATATAAAATATATCTTTTTTATTTGTGTTTTAAATGGTTGCCATTTGAATCTTATCTTGAAATTGGCGATTTTAACAAATGTTTAGAAGACATAAAAAGTTTATAAATGTAATTATTTAAACAGTGATTTCAAATTATAACGATCAAACAACAAATATGGGAGCAAATACAATATACCTTACAAAAAAGGCGATTTATGCTGCCTAACCATCGTTAATTTAGACATTAAATTTACGTATAACTTCAAGTTACATAAAAATCACCCAAGAATAGCCTAAAAATTGTAATTTTCAATGTTAAAGAGGAAATTAAATGTTAAGAATCCGCTCATGTTTTGTAATGGATTAATGTAAATTGAAGCCAGATGATGATAAGGGAGCTAACTGGATTATCAGGCTTTTGATCGTTAGTGCAATTTACTCACCTGAGGAAAGTGAGTAATGATAGTCATTATTGCCTTGGATTCGATTCACAAACTACGTAGAAAAGTGCTCTCTTTATGGAAATTCACATAGCTAAATAGTTATTCTGTAGTTATAATAATTTTCAACCGGTGAGGTGTTTGAGTATTTTGTGAAATGGTAGTAACTAAAACTTAAATGATAAATTATTGAATATGCTGATTTACTATTGTCGTTGGAACATTTTAGGAATCATTGGCATTATTAATTTTTAATGGAGAATATTTTAAGGTGTAAAAAATGTTAAGTGCAGAACTTAGGTTAAGATTATTGGCAAAACTGCATGCCAAAACTTATGAGATATTTGGAAAATAAAAAATACATTGAATACTAGCTTACTCAGCATGCTTTGCAATACCAACCTGAGTAATTTATTGTCCTCCAGGTGCGATTGTACTCACTCGCCACTCGCCAGTAATATCCTCCAGTTTTTATTATACCAGTCTTCCCTCAATAATTTAAATGAGATCAGCTTTTTATAGAATTAATATTCCTAAATGTAATCGTAATCATATATTCCAATACAAAAATGTTGTTTCCTTAAGAACAACATGGTAACTTTGAAGACGTGGAGTGGAGCCCATAATGGTGGAATCTTGGTAAACGTATCCTATGCTTTTCCTGGTTGTAAGATACCTCCCCACCAATTTTCATCCAAATGGTTCAGCTGTTCTTGAGTTATAAATAGTGTAACTAACACACATTCTTTTACAGATGATAGTATCCAAACAACTGTTTAGTTGTATATTTACACAACTTGTTGTTCCAAATCGAGCTTTTTATTTTGATACAATACAAAAGTTACATTTAGTTTTAAATCGATGACATCCGATTAATCCAATATTTTGAATAACAGAAATCACAAAAACCAACACGTATTTAAAGCTGTACATTAACAGATGTTTAAAATGCTGGACCTAATTCCAATGTTATTTTTATGGGAAAATCTCAAATTAAATTTTTGGATAGCACCCTTATTTTAAATCCGACTATCAATTTTTGGCGGAAACAGACCAAACCCTTTCCAAAAACTTGAAAATCGATTGAGAATTGTAGGATGAGTTAGTTATATTAACAACAAAAGACTTAGATATCAAATAAATATAGATAAGTGAATAGAAAGCTTGAGATGTAGAAGAAAGTAAATAATTGAAGAAAGTGACGAGGTCAAGAAAGATAGTCTGACTAAAGCAAATAACACAAATAATTAATAGGTTCATAGTGAAATAATATCTTCAAGGAATAATGTAATAGAGTGAGTGGTTTCAGAATGAAACAAATTAACCATAACAATAAATAATACATTAAATACTTAATTATATAGATAGACTCAAAGCATCTTTTACAAAGAGAACATTAATCAACGAGTTTTTTTGATTGGTTCCACTGATATTATTAAGTTATTAACTTATATTGAAGAACGTATACAATCGGATCCACTTGAAAAAAATTTGATACAGTAGTAAACTACTGTGCCATTGGGGCAGTCTTCATTGCAACCAGGCAAGGTATTCCTAGTCGCATCCTTCTCTCCAACGAAAGGAAGAGTACGAATTCTCATGGCTAAACATCATGCAACGACAAGCTTAGAAGTACAGGGTGATTGGAAAGTCACTGACTACTTTATATGTTATTTTATGGAACTGAACACGTTATAAAATAAGAAGATAGCCAAAGAGATATAATGTGATAGAATTGACAATGGATTGGTTTTGAAACAGGCTTAACCGATTATACTGGGATATGTATAGTTAGACTAGGAGTACGCTTGTTCCGCGCGTATGGGGATGAACGGCAACATAAGACTGATAATCCTAGTTCCAAGCTATTAAAAATAAACAAATAAAAAGTAACACATCTATCAAATTACACATATTAACTACATAGAAAGAAGTTTTAATTTTTTTGTGGTATTAATGAAATATGATTACTAATACTTTTATTGCTCCCATGATAAAATATATGATTAAATGTCTTTAAAGTAACAAACAATCTTGTATGTTAAGAAGTAAACACTTTTACAGTGCTATACCCATACGATTTTTAGTTTTCTTACACATTTAAGTGTCCTAAATTAAATTAATTACTTACCCAAAAACTTTATTATTAAATTGATTGCAATAGTAAAAATTTCTAGTAAATTTACTCTTAGAGCTGTACAGTGAAAATATCCCATCGCTGCAGACCTGCGTACTCAGCGAATTTCCAAAGGGATTTGATATTTTGTATTTTCTCCATAAACACTATAGAAATGAGTTTATAGGTTTGCTGCCATGGGATTTCTTTTATGTTAGTTGTTAGGAAATGTAATGGTAAGGTACGGTAAGGTAAATATCAAATTGTATCCCCGTAAACCCTATGGGGATGAGTATGTAGGTTTACCACCATGTGGGTTTTGTAACCAAATATCAGTTAAACTCTACCTTGTGAATGTACATATAAAATTTTACCAAGTTACGTCGTCGTTATGTCAATAAATATGTGAGACAGAGGGTTTTGTTGATTTCCTATAAGAATAACATGGAAAAACTTTTTTGGATTTTCTCCGTAGCCTGTTGAGTCAAGTTAAAAATGCAAAATACTAAATTGTTTGTTTTTTAAGCTTTTTTAAATGGTTTCAGTTAAAATTGTAGAATTTCAAAAATTGAGGTCCAAAAATGCCAAAACCCCATTTTTCACCCCTTTGAAACTTAATAAAACCCCGTTCCCATGTCATAAAAATCGGGGGTCCCCTTCTAAAGTTATTATTACAACAGACAATTTATATGCATTTACGCATTTATAGAGAAACATATATATATGAAAATGAACGAATGTTGTTTTTGGCTTCTGGAGACCAAAAAATTAGGGTTTTGGCATTTTTTGCGATTAATTAAAAAAAATTCACTAACATTTTAAGATAACATTGAAAAAAACCTTAACATAATAAAAGATTTAGTATTTTGAAAAAATAACTTAGCTTTACCATTGGCTTTGTACTCTACACTGAGTAGACTTCTCATAGCATAGGCGTGTGTGAAGCATATTGACGGTGGTGCGATCTCGTGCGGCGTCCATCGAAGTACACGTAACATATGATAGATAAATCAGTATTACCACTCTTTTAAACCAAGGACGAAACATTTTATAACTGAAAGTTATGTTTATGTTTTGGCAAAATGTTTGGCAGCACTGTAAATTCAGCTGAATAATAGCAACATCGATGGCAGCGACACTGGTTCAGCGTCCCCCGAACTTCCAAATTTTTGCCTCAAACTAAATGCATTGGATGAGAGGTCTATTAGTGTACATAGTCAATGGCTTTACTAATTAATATCAGGTAAAATGCAAACCCAGCCTCCCATGTTATCCTCTTAGAAATCAATAAAACCCTATATTGCTTAATTTTTTAACAATTTTCAATACAATCTGGTACATATATTTATGAGTAACTAATATTTGGTCAAAACCAACCATGGCAACAAATCTGGGTACATATTAAATCCCATGAAACTTTAGTGGAAAATTAATATACAGTTTTGTCTAGTTGAAATGAGTACCAACTCGTGGTGCAAAAATCATTTCCATGAAGTATTTGTCATCGATTTCCTCAACTGAAAGGTATTTTTTGTTTTACTTCTGCTTCAAACTCATGGTACATTTAAAACTCGAAATTCAGCATAACAAAGCACCTGAATTGCTCTACAAAAATGCTTCAAGGACAGCGACGTGATTAGCGACTATTGCTAAGCGACTATCGATCTGCTGAATATTATTATTGGAATTAGGTTGCGCATTTAACATGTGTACATAGCTGTATCCTGTAAATAGGTTAGTTTTGGATGAATCAATCACTATTGGATTGGTCGGAGAACTAAGTGCAGCATTTTTAGCAATGACATGTCATACGTAAAATTAAATTTCTTGATTTCGAGCAATAAGTGCACTAGTTAATATAAAAGCCGTTTCTAGAAGCTTTTCATCTTCCATTGTAGTTCCGTATTCCTTGAAGAAATTACAATCAACAACTAAATACGTGAAAAAATTAAGAAGAAACGCTTGCTTGCTTTGCTCATTATAAGGAGGACTTATTTCACTGAATTCATCAGTTTTGAATAAATCAAAAGATTTTAATAGTTTTGTAGAGAATTGTGATGAAAATATTTTTGTTGTATGGCTAAATCATTTATATATAAAATTGTGATTGAATTGTATTAAATATAAAATAACTTTATTCATGAAGCATTATACATTAAATGAAGTCATAAATGAAATTAAAACTAACACTATAGAATTGTGATTAAATAAAACAATAAAAACACCATAACTCATCAAAACTGTGAATGTTTTGCAAATCAAATATTGGTTTAGTTTCCTCTTTAACTGCAAACTCATTAAAAGTTCTCACCTTGGGCAATATAAATATTATTTCCATGCACAAGATGCTTTTTTGTTGCAGTATACAATTCTAGTCTATGCAGATATTACCCATTTCATTCCTATGTCTGTTGTGATTTATCTTTGTCCCCCGACTTAGCAACTTTCTTGTTCAAATGTTTTTGTTTGTTTGTTTGTTTGTTTGTTTTTTTTCTCTGGTATCGTAAGATTGTGTGAAAGGTCTTGTATAAAGACTGTTTAAACTATCATAATCAACAAGAAATATTTTCACACATATTTATCCCATTTTAGGTTGAATATAATTCTTAGTGCCATTTTTTGTTGTACAATAAATGTATGTAAGATTGTGTGAAAGTTACTCGTATAAATACGGTTTATATAAACCGATCATAATGTTTATCACCAAGAAATATTTCCACACAGATTAATCCCATTTTTGGTTGAATATAATTCTTAGTGTCATTTTTTGCAGTACAATAATTTTGTTAACATACAACATACATGTGTTAAGCTCCACTTGTTTAACATGTTTGCAGCTAGGCCTAATCGTTTTTTAAGACCCGTCTTCCCATCCTGAAATTTCGCTGAATTAGGTCTAGCACCGGTATAGGCCCTACCACTTTCGGACGAGTTATGAACAGTACTTTTCATCATACCACCATTAATAAAAAATATTTTGTATAAAAGTTAATAAATTTTGACCTATCTATATACCGAATTTGACGTTATTGTTTATCTTGTATTTGAACTGATTTCAGCTGTTAAGTATTGACACAGACAAATATCATTAGAGGTTTGTTATTATTTCAATTGTTTCAACAAGCAAAACAATCAGAGGTTTGAAATTAGTACTTAATGGAATAAATGACTGTCAGTAGAATAACAACGCTCTTGGAGTAAAATCTTGGATGTTTTTTCGGCCTAGTTCCAAAAACCACTGTTTTCCCTTTTCAGACGTTTTCAAAATAGGCCTATTTATTAAAAAATAAAATAAAATACCCCCCGTCGCAGCAGACCTGCGTACTCAGCGAATTTCCAAATTAGTAATACACTGAAAGAAATTTTTAGACGTTTTGGCGAAAATTCACCTTTATTTAACGAAACGGAACCCCTAAATTTGGGACGGCGATTTGTCTGGTAACTTTAGCCAAACAAATTTCGCTAAAACCATTTCGGTAGACTACCGAAACGTTTCTGCCATAATAGCAGTATTAAATTCGAAGATCTGCATCTACATTATCGCTAGACTAGGAGAACATCAGCCGGCAAAGCGATGGAGCGGTAATTGCAACCTTAGCCAAACGTTTCGTTAATTTAGCGATTCGCCAGCAGTTGAGGCAGCGAGCGGTGGTAGCTACTGCAGTTGATCGTTTAGTCTAGTTTAGCGAAATGCTGGCAGCTGAGATAGTGAGCGGTAGTGGCTACTTTAACAGAACGTGTCGTCTAGTTTATCGAAATGCTAGTCGCTGAGGTAGTTAGTTATGAAGCAATCTTTGACTTCAGTTCTTGAGGGCCGCCAAGACTTGCTTACACTGCTGTCATGATCTTTCTTCTTTGAGAAAGTATTAGGTCGCATTAAGTTAGGGAGGATTGACGATGCTGTATATATGTTGATAATTCTTCTTTCAGATCTGTAACACAATATACCAGATGTATAATACATTTTTTGATCATAGACCCACAGAAATGACAAAAAGAACACAAAATAAAATTTTACATTTTTGTGCACATTAAATTGATTAACATCAGTACCTTAATAATCCAAACTAATTACAGTTCAATCTTAATAATCAGACACATATGGAGGAAGCTGCCGAAATAATCCCTTCGCCACATGCCCACTTAGAATTTTAGTCTTGTTAGAATTTCATCTCATTCAAAATAAACAGCTAGTGCTGTCAGCCAACAAGTTACCAGAAAATATACAAATAGGTACCATAACTTATGTTTCTAGGTTGGTTTGGGAAGTTTGCATCACAACCTAACTTTGGTTTAGGAAATATTGCAATCACAACTTGCAATTCAACCAACTAAATAATAAACGATGGGTCAAAAACCATGTAATGCTCACCTCTGAAATTTGGGATGAATTCCTCCAAACCCCAGGCTTTCAGCAAATCTTCCGTGTCTGCATCCATGTTGTCGCCGTCGTCGGTTACGGCTCAACAACTGCCAAAGGGCGAGAGACACAGCACGTGCGCATGCGCACTTATGGGGGTGGGGCCGAGATTCGAGCATTCGTTTCGCTAAACTGCCTAACTAGACGGTAGGTTTTAGTCAAACGGTACCGATAAATACCTGTCAGGGTCTTTATTTTGTTTGTTCCTATCTTGTTAAATTACCGTTACCTGGTCTCGCGGTTCCTGGTGTATGATTACGTTATATTAAAGAGTCTATATTCGATGAATCATTGATTTAAGTCTCTTAAATTACAATCAGGTTCACTAGGTTGATGTAATTTGAACACTTACTTTTGATGGCTTTATTTCTCCAACCGAAAGAAACACATTTTTTCTGATTTAAGAATCCGTTGCTCAAATTTACTGTTACCGTTTCGCTATTATGAACGCATGATTTTAGCGAAAATCGCTTCGTTTTTTTAAAGAAATGGTTCCGCTGATTAATAAAATTAGTTTCGGTATTATAATATTATTTCGGCTAAATAAGCGAGAAACCCCTTTACCGATCCAGTTTCGCTAGAAAATACGGTGTCTTTTTTCTCCGTGTACTAATTTTGACCAGCTAAACTTGTAAACAAAATTTCATCACATGCAAAATAAATAGGGAAATAAATGTCTATTCTCCTTAAGATATAGGGAAAGAGTATGCAGGTATGCTGCCATGGGGGACACTAAAAGTAGGTTTTTAGCATAGAAAAAATTTATTTCGACCATATAAAGCCATATAGTAAGTTTCATCAATATCTGTCCATAAATAAAAGAGTTTGCCTATTCTCCATATGATTAACATGGGAACAGAGTATGCAGGTTTGCTGCCATGATAAGTAAAAAAAACCAAGATTTTTACCTTAAATGGATGAATCTCAACCAAATGAAGCTAAATACTAAGTTTCATCCAAAAATATTGGTTAATAAGTGAAATATTAACACATCCTTATTCTCCATAAGATTAACATTGGAGCCCCTAAAGACAATGTACTGTCTTTAGACTTTGTAATATCTCGGTAACCAATGGAGATAGAGCAAAGCTTCAAAATACTAAATTGTGTGTTTTTTTGAGCTAAATCCAATGGTCAAAATAAAAATTAAAAATTTTTTTAATTTACATATGAAAAATGCAAAAAACCCATTTTTGGGGTACAAAACCCCCCAAAACTAACCCTTCCGGTAGGTCGATATGTCTGGTTTTCGAACTCATCCGAATAAACGTAGGATTACACATCTCTACCAAATTTGGTGTCGATCGGACCATTTTTACGAGAGTTATCGTGTCTAGGGACACATACATATATATATACATATATATATACATATATATATACATATATATATATACATATATATATATAAAATTTTTAATGACTATTATTTTTGGTATCTGGGCACCTCAAAACGAAAAAGTAACATGGTCCCGGGCTTAGGTCTTTCCATGAG